>JARQOC010000005.1:274956304-275086959 GCA_033576535.1 Allobates femoralis | reverse complement strand
ACCCTAACCAAGTGTGACTATGTTTTTCTAAAACCTAAATAAAGTCTTCCAAATACATATGAGAAAAATGTCTTGTCTGATGAGACAAAGATTACATTTTTGTCCCATAATTCTAAAAGGTATGTTTAGCATAAAGTCAATGTTGTGCATCACCAGAAACACACCACATCCACGTAGAGATGAGCGATGTTCAATTCGAAATGTTCGCCAATCTCAAATTCGAGCTGTGTTGGGTGGTGTTCGAGTCATTCGACAAATGCGAACAATTAGGTTCAAACTCGACAGTTCGAGTTTATGTTCGATAACGGTTCATTCACCAAAAGCTTAACCCTAACAATAATACTGTTAATGAATGTTAATATCCTGTTTCTGTGTATAGTGTGCGGGGAACTGGTTTAGATCAGTGATGCAGAAATAATGTCGATCTCCATTTTTTTTCTCCTAACTGCATATACAGCGGGGCGGTGCAGGCTGTCAGCCAATCACACACAGACAGCAAAGTGCATTTTTTGCACACAAGCAAGGGCATGTGTCATTGGTTGTGTATGTCACATGTTCTTGCCCTATAAGACCCAGCCATTTTCCCCATCGCCACCATTTCCTCAGTGCTGCAGTTGTATGTCAGTCAGGCACTGCTACTGCTGCTGTGGGCGCTATAAACTGTTAGTTAGATAAATAGTGAGTGAATCTCAAGTTAGATAGACAGATAGGTTTAGGGAGTAGGGACTAGTTAGAATCTCAGCCCTTTTGAGGGCTACTTCAGACAAGTAGGGAGTAGGGATTAGTTGTAAATATCAGCCCTTTTCAGGGCTACTTCAAAGAAGTAGGGACTAGTTATAATATCAGCCCTGTTGAGGGCTACGTTAGAGCAGTTCCTATTAGTTTTTGCCAGGCAGGTGTGTGTCAGTGCTGTGCAAGTGTTTTTCACAGCATCTGGCCAAATCTAGCTCAGCCAATCCTTTAGATCTGAGACCACTCCAGCAGCTCCAGAAGAAAACTACACCGCAGTGTCTGATAGTCAGCGGTGTAGCCCAGCTGTAAAGTAAGCTACACCACCGGTCTATCCAGTAGCCATTTTTTTACTGCAGCTAGTCCAGGCAATTTTTTTGGGCTACTAGCAGTGTCTGGTAGTCAGCGGTGTAGCCCAGCTGTAAAGTAAGCTACACTGCCTGTCTATCCAGTAGCCAATTATTTACTGCAGCTAGTCCAAGCAATTTTTTTGGGCTAGTAGCAGTGTCTGGTAGTCAGCAGTGTAGCCCAGCTGTAAAGTAAGCTACACCGCCTGTCTATCCAGTAGCCAATTTTTTACTGCAGCTAGTCCAGGCAATTTTTTGGGGCTAGTAGTAGTGTATGGTAGACCGTGGTGTAGCCCACTTGTGAACCAAGCTACACTGCCTGTCTAGTTCAGACTAATTTTAAACTGCACCTAGCCCAGCTAATAGTTTGGGCCTTGTAGCAGTGTCATTTAGATAGTGGTGTAGCCCACTTGTGAACCAAACTACACTGTGTGCTTATTCCGGATTTCGCATCCCACAGCTCAACGACTTGCATCGCTCCAGAAGTCTTTCGGCCTGCTGCTTCTCTGGCTGAAATGCGATGTGCCGACTTGCTGGAATGGCAACACCGCTGAGCCCTGGTGCAATACGTTATGATGTATAACCTGTGCCAATGAGATCCAGAGGTGGGGCAGATCACGCTGCTGGAGTGATCTCAGATCAAGGACCTATGCACCCTTCTGCACAGTTTTGAAATGGTGACGAAGATGTGTAGTGCTGACGATGCCATTATCAGCATGACTATTCCGGTCATCTACATGCTGGAGCACACTCTAAACAGTATTCGGAGTCAGGTGGTGGGAGGAGGTGGAGGAAGTACAGGAGGAGTCCTATGCGGAAGGGATAACAAGATCACCAAGGTTCTCATGGTCGGCAGCATCAAGACAGCAGGCATGGGAGGGTGGGGGAGAGGGATTAACGAGGGCGCATGGTAGCAGCCAAACTGTTGAGGAAAGTGCTGGAGCCCAGGAAGAAATGGAGGATGAACTGGCGATGGGCATGGAAGACTCAGCAGATGAGGGAGACCTTGATGACATTTCTGTTGTGCGAGGTTGGGGGGAGAGGGCAGAGGAAGGAAGCATGATTCTGACCTCCCACCACCAACACAACAAGGACTTGGTCCTCCTGGATGCGCAAGACACATGAGCGCCTTCTTGCTGCACTACCTGCAACATGACCCTCAGATTGTCCAAATTAGAAGTAATGCCGACTACTGGGTTGCCACACTCTTAGATCCCCGGTACAAGACAAAACTTGGTGAAATAATTCCTGCCATAGAAAGGGATGTACGCATGCAGGAGTATCAGCAGAAGCTGTTACACAATCTTAGATCACCTTTTCCACAAAACACCAATGGTACACAGAGTTAATCTCACAGGAGTATCTCCCAGTGAACATCGATGCCATGACTGGGGAACTGGAGTCTTGATTATTTTGGGCTTCGAAGCTGGAAAAAAGGCCTGAGCTCGCCACTCACGCCTTGGAGATCCTGTCTTTCTCCGCAGCCAGCGTTCTCTCTGAACGTGTCTTCACGTAGCTTATCTGTCAGCAGACGCGTCTGTCCATTTAGAATGTGGACAGACTAACGTTATCAAGATGAACAAGTCATGGATCCGCAAGGACTTTTCTACCCCTGTGTCATACTGAGGAGACTAAAGGCTTGTGGATATTTGATTGTGCTTCATGACTGTAACCATTTAAAGTTTGCAACTGTAAAGCAATTGATGCCATTTAAGTGGTGTCTATGCCCACATTTTTGGAAAGAAAGGAGACTCTTGTTGGAGTCTCCTAAATGTGTTTGAGAAGAGTTTAGAAGGGCATGCCATGCCTATATCTGTGTCTCCTCCTCCTTTTACTCATCCAGCTCTTTTCTTTTCCCATTTTTATATGTAGTTTGCACTTTTCCATGTGTTTGTTGTGTCTTCTGAGTAGTTTGTCACCTTTTGGACACCTTAGAAGGTGTTTTCTATGTGTGTGTGTGTGTGTGTTTGTGCTTGCCTGCCATTGCTTTCAATGGTGTTCGGCGGTGCTCGATGGTGTTGGACAAACATTCGGCAAACATTTGACGAACACCCCCCCCCCCAATTCGACAAATCGAATTCGAACACAAAGATGGTGCCTCATCTCTAATCCACAGTGAAGCATGATTATATTTTAATTGTTTTTTCAGAAGGTGGAGCAAATTAAACAAATTATGAAAGTTTCAGATTTTGCAACAAAACCTTTAGGCATCTTCAAAAAATCTATACATAAAATCGAATATCACCTCTCAGCACATCAATAACCCTATGCATACCTCCAAAGCAACAAAATAATAGCTTCAATAAGAGAATCAAACTTTTAGAATAGCCCTACCACAGTCAAGAATAATTGAAAATAAGGGGCGTGGCCTGCTGATAAGGGAGTAGGATGCTTTCTGCTGCAGTTTCTGCTCCACTGAGCCCCTAAAGCCATATTATATAGTGCTGACTGCCGCTATATTTTAATGGGCAAGACCAGGAGACTCCCTGGAGGTACCGGAGCAAACAGCCCGATCCCCAGAGCAGTATCGACCGCTTACTTCGCTCTCGCGTGGTCTCTCTCACAGACCCGCACCTCCCAAGATGGCATCGACTCCTGACCATGCTGGTGCAGCACCGTGGGATAGGAGACACAGAGGATGCCGATATGAGGTCATAACTTGTGCAGAACTAAGTACATACCTTAAACATCTGCCTACTAAATGGGACTTGGAGAAATTTGCTTGCCGCCTGGAGGGTACATATAAAAAAGAGATCCAAGCTCCTAAAGCTGAATTTACATCCAGGGTTGAGGAGATAGAGAGGGCCAAGGAGGAAATCCTAGATTAGCTGCATGCTCATAGAAAACTCCCGCAGTCGCACACTTCCACCATAGAAAAGCTACTATATGGCCAGGAGGATGTAGAAAACTGTAATCGGAGGTCTCCCAGAAATGATTCCTCCCATGGATCTAGAGAAAGTGGTTCAATCACTCTTTTAAACAAATCCTAGGATAGGACCAGGTACCCACAATTGAACTGGACAGGGTCCTTGTAGCCTAATCACCAAGACCACCAGCAGAAGCTAGACTTCGAGATGTGATATGCCAGATCCATTTTTTTTACTATTAAATTAAAGAAAGGAATGGTTCAAAATAAAAAAAATGACATGCCCACCTTTACACCGAGTGTCCTGCGATGCGTGGCATCCACCTCTGATGGCTGAAGGACCTTAATCAGCAGTGATGTGACACATCAACTGATCAGGTTGACCCACCCTTCCTGGTCAGCTGATTAAGGTCCTTCAGCCATCGGAGGTGGATACCACACATCTCGGGACACTCAGCGGAGGGGTGACTATTTTTTTTAATTTTTAACCATTCATTTCTTTAATTTCACTTTAGCAGTGTAAGTAGATACACTGCTAAAGTGAAAGTTACAGTGCCAACACCACTTGCTTGGCTCTGCTCCACCCAGATCTTTCTGTGTCCGGATACCTCAAAATCATGGATCCGGACAAAGAAATGGTATCCAGAGTTTAAAATAAAGACCTGTTCATTTCTGTCCGTGTGGTCCTGCAAAAAATAGGACCCCACGGACAGAAACAAGACCGTGGTGTGAAACCGGCCTAAGTAGTACAAGGAGTAGTAGGAACAATTTGAGTAAAATAGTTCTGAGGAGTTAGAGACTGAAACTAGGCTGAATGTTATACTTAATACTCAAGTAATGAGTAAGTGTTCCATGTGGCTTTAAGTAGGCCCAGGCAGGAAACAAGATGGCTCCCACAGGTTGAAAAGTGGCCATCTTAATAAAGGGTAATTGCAGAAACCCAATAACAGTCTAAAGTGCCAAGGAGTTGAAATGCAGCCCAATTTAACAAAGTAAACAATAGCAGCCAATAGTGGTCAATCTGCAGGACAACAGAATCCTAATAGAGACATTTGGTTTGGCCAAAGTGAAGGAATTTTTGTAAGTATTGTAACAAGATTGCAATCCCCTGTAAACATTAGCAATCCTGATTTATAGGTACTTTTAATTCCTTTACTTAGCATTTTAAGAAATATTATGGTTGTAAGAAATGTAAAGGTGAGACACATGTAGGAAGTAAAAGAACAACCTGTTTTCATCCATAGAACAGATGTAAGTCTACAAGGCTAATATGAAAGGACACTGCTAATGTCACAGCATTAGTGAAATCCAGCACTAGCACTGTGACATATGTAGAAATAAGAGGAAAATATTCATAACTTATTAAAATTCAGTAATCAACATAATAGATTCTATTAAGTTGGTAAGTTTAAGTGACTCTTAAGGGGCCATCACACGCGTCAATATCGCTGTCAATATTGCTGCTGCACGTGACGTTGCAGCAATATTGACGCGTGTGACAGGGCGCATCAACCAGCGATACATTGCTGGTTGATGGTCGCCAGGTTTTCGGACTGGACCAAAAACCTGCCGATGGTTGCCCAGTGCACACGCAGCATCGCTGCATGTGACACCGGGATGTGCGATCAGCCAGCTCCCAGCGCCTCTCAGCAAGCGCTGGGAGCTGGTAACCATGGTAAACTGCGAGTAACTAGGCAGCATGCGCTGCCTAGATACCTGATGTATACCTTGATTACCAGCCTTCTCCCCTCACCGGCTGGTATCCAAGATACACAGCAGGTAACTAGGGTCCCTAGTTACCCGCAGTTTTCCATGAATACCAGCCTGCAGACATCGTGGAAACGATATTTAAATCATTTCCATGATGTCGCTGGTCCAATGATCGCTGGTGAGTCTGCCTGTGTGACAGCTCACCAGCGATCATCTGTCAATGTCGCCAGCGATCAGATAGCTGACGACATTGATGTGTGTGACGCCGGCTTTAAAGTGACAGTGCCTTTGAACTGCATTGAACTATGCATCTACTTATATAATCATAAGTTTGGAATTCGGGCACTGTAGCCGAATCCCAAGCTCCTTTGCGCGAGCCGCAGCCGCGCTACCCTGCCCCGGCGTCAGCACCCGACATACCCGCCCACATGCCGGGCCCTTAACAAGTGACATGGCCCACTGCTGTGTCCGAGGGAAGCAGTGAGGAGACGCTCACACACAAGCTGCCCTCTCTCCCTCTCTCTCCTGCTCTGTGCACTGATTTACTCTGTACAAAGCAGGAGAAAGCCCCGGGAGTTACAAAGAGCCTGTAGGAGCCCAGCAACTGAAACACTTTCTTCACTGTCATCATGTGACCTACATTCAAAGGTCCTGCAGATGCTTACTGCTTTTCTGCAGGTCGCAGTGGCTCCTCTCCTGCTGCATATCGATCAGGACCTTCATGATATGGTAATGGATGCTGTGTCTGTGTGTGTGAGTCTGTGAGTGTGTGTGTGTCTGTGTGTGTAATAAGTGTGCCTGCTGCAGGGGTGTGTGTGTGTGTTAGTGTAATAAGTGTGCATGCTGCAGGTGTGTGCAATGTCTCTGTATACTCTGTGTAATGTCTCTGTATATTCTGTGTAATGTCTCTGTATACTCTGTGTAATGTCTCTGTATGCTGTGTGTAATGTCTCTGTATACTGTGTGAAATGTCTCTGTATACTCTGTGTAATGTCTCTGTATACTGTCTCATGTCTCTGTATACTCTATGTCATGTCTCTGTATACTCTGTGTCATGTCTCTGTCTACTCTGTGTCATGTCTCTGTCTACACTGTGTCATGTCTCTGTCTACTCTGTGTCATGTCTCTGTCTACTCTGTGTCATGTCTCTGTGTAATGTCTCTGTATACTCTGTGTCATGTCTCTGTATACTCTGTGTAATGTCTCTGTATACTCTGTGTAATGTCTCTGTATACTCTGTGTAATGTCTCTGTGTCATGTCTCTGTATACTCTGTGTAATGTCTCTGTATACTCTGTGTAATGTCTCTGTATACTCTGTGTAATGTCTCTGTATACTGTGTGTAATGTCTCTGTATACTGTGTGTAATGTCTCTGTATACTGTGTGTCATGTCTCTGTATACTCTGTGTCATGTCTCTGTATACTCTGTGTCATGTATCTGTATACTCTGTGTGATGTCTCTGTCTATTATGTGTCATGTCACTGTCTACTCTGTGTCATGTCTCTGTCTACTCTGTGTCATGTCTCTGTCTACTCTGTGTCATGTCTCTGTCTACTCTATGTCATGTCTCTGTATACTCTGTGTCATGTATCTGTATACTCTGTGTGATGTCTCTGTCTACTATGTGTCATGTCACTGTCTACTCTGTGTCATGTCTCTGTCTACTCTGTGTCATGTCTCTGTCTACTCTGTGTCATGTCTCTGTCTACTCTGTGTCATGTCTCTGTGTAATGTCTCTGTATACTCTGTGTAATGTCTCTGTGTCATGTCTCTGTATACTCTGTCTAATGTCTCTGTGTAATGTCTCTGTATACATTACATTACACAGACATTACACAGAGACATTACACAGTGTATACAGAGACATTACACAGAGTATACAGAGACATTACACAGAGTATACAGAGACATTACACAGAATATACAGAGACATTACACACAGTATACTGTAATGTCTCTGTATACTCTGTGTAATGTCTCTGTATACTCTGTGTAATGTCTCTGTATACTCTGTGTCATGTGTCTATACTGTGTGTAATGTGTCTATACTGTGTCTAATGTGTCTATACTGTGTGTAATGTGTCTATACTGTGTGTAATGTGTCTATACTGTGTGTAATGTGTCTATACTGTGTGTAATGTCTCTATACTGTGTGTAATGTGTCTATACTGTGTCTAATGTCTGTATACTGTCTGTAGTGTGTCTATACTGTGTGTAATGTCTCTATACTGTGTGTATACTGTGTGTAATGTCTCTATACTGTGTGTAATGTCTCTATACTGTGTGTAATGTGTCTTTACTGTGTGTAATGTCTCTATACTGTGTGTAATGTCTCTATACTGTGTGTAATGTGTCTTACTGTCTCTAATGTCTGTAGACTGTCTGTAGTCTGTCTATACTGTGTGTAATGTCTCTATACTGTGTGTATACTGTGTGTAATGTCTCTATACTGTGTGTAATGTCTCTATACTGTCTAATGTGTCTATACTGTGTGTAATGTCTGCATACTGTCTGTAATGTGTGTATACTGTGTGTATAATGTGTCTAATCTCTGCATACTGTGTGTCTATACAATGTCTCATGTATGTACATACTGTGTGCTTCTCTCCTCACCCCTCCACCACTGAGCCGCTTCTCTCTTCACCCCTCCACCACTGACCCTGCTTCTCTCCTCACCCCTCCACAACACACACCCATCTCTCCTCACCCCTCCACCACAGAGCCGCATCTCTCCTCACCCCTCCACCACAGAGCCGCCTTGATACTCTGCTACCCACAGAGCCGCCTCGATACTCTGCTACCCACAGAGCCGCCTCGACACTCTGCTACCCACAGAGCCGCCTCGACACTCTGCTACCCACAGAGCCGCCTCCACACTCTGCTACCCACAGAGCCGCCTCCACACTCTGCTACCCACAGAGCCGCCTCCACACTCTGCTACCCACAGAGCCGCCTCCACACTCTGCTACCCACAGAGCCGCCTCCACACTCTGCTACCCACAGAGCCGCCTCCACACTCTGCTACCCACAGAGCCGCCTCCACACTCTGCTACCCACAGAGCCGCCTCGACACTCTGCTACCCACAGAGCCGCCTCCACACTCTGCTACCCACAGAGCCGCCTCCACACTCTGCTACCCACAGAGCCGCCTCCACACTCTGCTACCCACAGAGCCGCCTCCACACTCTGCTACCCACAGAGCCGCCTCCACACTCTGCTACCCACAGAGCCGCCTCCACACTCTGCTACCCACAGAGCCGCCTCCACACTCTGCTACCCACAGAGCCGCCTCCCCACTCTGCTACCCACAGAGCCGCCTCCACACTCTGCTACCCACAGAGCCGCCTCCACACTCTGCTACCCACAGAGCCACCTCCACACTCTGCTACCCACAGAGCCGCCTCCACACTCTGCTACCCACAGAGCCGCCTCCACACTCTGCTACACTCTGCTACCCACAGAGCCGCCTCCACACTCTGCTACCCACAGAGCCGCCTCCACACTCTGCTACCCACAGAGCCGCCTCCACACTCTGCTACCCACAGAGCCGCCTCCACACACTGCTACCCACAGAGCCGCCTCCACACTCTGCTACCCACAGAGCCGCCTCCACACTCTGCTCCCCACAGAGCCGCCTCCACACTCTGCTACCCACAGAGCCGCCTCCACACTCTGCTACCCACAGAGCCGCCTCCACACTCTGCTACCCACAGAGCCGCCTCCACACTCTGCTACCCACCAGAGCCGCCTCCACACTCTGCTACCCACCGAGCCGCCTCCACACTCTGCTACCCACAGAGCCGCCTCCACACTCTGCTACCCACAGAGCCGCCTCCACACTCTGCTACCCACAGAGCCGCCTCCACACTCTGCTACCCACAGAGCCGCCTCCACACTCTGCTACCCACAGAGCCGCCTCCACACTCTGCTACCCACAGAGCCGCCTCCACACTCTGCTACCCACCGAGCCGCCTCTTCACTCTGCTACCCACTGACTCCCTCTACACTCTGCTACCCACAGACCCGCCTCTATACTCTGATACCCACTGACCCACCTCTATACACACAATTCATTTGACCGCGCTCCCGATGCAATTGCATCGGGCCTTTTTACTAGTAAAGTATAATGACATGTTTTTGTGACACTGGTCACTAGTCTTAAACTATGTTTTTAAGTATTGGTTATCTACCAGTACCAATTATCATTGAAGTGCGGTTTTATTTGTCAACGTGTTTCTGACAAAATTATTTTTTTCAAGATCAAAAGGCTTTTGTAGTTTGTCCTGTTTTTTCAACACACATTGACGAATAAAAACTACACTTCAATATGCGCTGACTCCTGTTTCATCATTGAACTTCCGGCAGCACAAATTTGTACGTGTTTATGTCCTTTAGTTTGCTATAATCTAAAGTGTAGTTCTGCAGCAGCCCTCCATACATATGTGCTAATAAGGGTTGTGACTTCACAATGGAACCAGGTGAGCATCATCCCCCATTGTCTAATTAGATGTTACTAAGGGCCGCTTTACACACACAGATATCTGTGACCAACTTCTGAACAGATCTCTGGTTGCTGTAAAATCATGGACACATTGTTACATTTGTACACAGCCACAAAATGGAACAATGTGTCCATGATTTCACTGCAACCAGAGATCTGTTCAGAAGTTGGTCACAGATATCTGTGTGTGTAAAGTGGCCCTCTTGTTTATTCTGGCCATTTTTCATACTGTTGATCTACTTGACAGAGCTGTGTAGAAAAAGTTGCCACATTCTGCAGGCAAACCATTACAAAATGAGTGTTTTCATGAGCCAGGAAATACATGAAATGTGGATGCTGCAGATCTTTAAGATACAAAATAGAAAAAATCTACTATGTTGAAATTTTAATTTGATTTGTCTCAATTAAATTTGCCATGGATTGCAGGCACTTCAAGTTCCTCTGAAAAAATCTGAAGTGTCCCAAGAGTACATTTAACTTTTTCAAGGCAAACTGATTTTTAAGGCAAATCAAGTTCTAGCATTGTTAAATTGCCATGCTTATTTTATAAATGTTCTTATTAAGGGGTCTTCACCATAGAAATGGATGGTAACCTTGAAGTAAACTAGATGTAAAAAAATAACAACTTATTTATACTATTTTGTAAAAAAAAATCTGGTCAAAAATATGCTTTTTAGTCTTTTGCTATCAGGCAGATCATTTTGTGCAAGACACTGTGTCACGTATTGACTGCCTTGCAGTGAAGTGCTGCTGCTGTAATTTAAACTGAGCCTTTTTTTTCCTTAGTCCCACTGCAGCTGTGCAGGTGAAGCTTCATGAATGTGGTGGGTGTGACCGATGAGGTGATGAGGTCCGAGTCGCCACCCTTTCTCCTAAGCTCCTAAAAAGCCCTTGGCACAAAGCCCTTACCTCCGAAAACAGAGTGAGCCAGGGACCCCAGTATCAGGGTCCGTTTAGTTCCCCCTGAATCCCTTCACTCACCTCACCATCCGGTTCCAGATTCCCTCCCCCCTAAGCGTGACACATTGACTCAAAAAATGTCACTGTTACAGGTAAAATCATCCTGATGTGACTTAGTTCAGTTATATGCCACAGAGTCCATAAAATCCTTCTCACTTTGCACAATACACTTGCCAGAGTAAAAAGAGGCCACTTGTGGTTTACATTAAATATCACTACTGCCCAGACTTCTTATTCTAGCGATAATGGTGGCGCTTTTCCTGCTGTCGCTAGTTCCCACATTATAGGCCATGGCAACGTTTTTTTCTTTTAAACTCCATTGAATTTATTACTTTTCTTTTTACCATATATTTTTGCAACACTAATATAAATTTGGACAATCTTTTCAAAGCCAATTATTCAAACCTTGCCTAAAGGATTATAAAATAAATGGTAGGCAAATAGATAAGTGTAAATGATAGTAAATTTGAAAGCAGGCTGCAGTTATAGGTGTGGTATGAAAGGACTAGCAAAGTAGACGTGCAAAAACAGACATGTTGTTAAAGTATACTTTTTTAAACACTTTATTCCAATTTTTTTTAAAACAAAATTCAGCCATTTCCTAAAATTGAAAAAATCAGAAATGTTCGGTATGCACATGACCATAATGTCTACACCTGCAAAAGGGTGCTGTATGGGCCATAATCAATTCAACTATCTTTAGGTAAGAGAAGTCCAAACAGAATTTGGAGACCATTAGGGCCACGTCACATGGTTCAATTTGCAGAACTATATTGTTAGCGATCACATGCACGCGCGATCGCTAACAATATCGTTCACATCGTTGGTGAGCTGTCACACAGACAGACTCAGCAACGATGTGGACCAGCGAGAATGCTGGTAATCATGGTAAACATATAGTTACTAGGCGCCGCGTGGCGCTTAGTAGCCCGATGTTTACCATGGATACGAGCTCCAGCATAGGCTGCGAGGCGCTGGGAGCTCGTTCATCGTTGATCTGCCGGTGTCACTCGCAGCGATGCTGCGTGTCCTCCGGCCGACCAACGATAGATTTGTGAACATGTTCACAAATCTGCAATCAAACGATTGTTCAAAGAAAAATCGTTTGATTACACGCAGTAAATTGAACCGTGTGACATTTTGAATGTGCTTACTTCAAATTACTACATTATTGAATCCTTTCTATTTTTATCTGCATGTGTCACGTATATACCTGGATAATTATGGGTTTGTCTCATTTTTCACCAAACAAACTGAGACTCATCATATCATGGATTTCACCTTTAAAGCTGTTCTGTGGTACCTGCAACCAAGATGTTTGAAGACCTTTTAAATGAATATACCTACGGTATGTTGTTCCTACTAAGCTGCTTCACTGCTTGTCACTGAGAATGATGCCGGACGGCTGGAGAAAGCTGCTTGTAGTAAGCTGATTTCTGGCAGTTAATATAGATATTTTTCAGAACTGAATCTTTAGTGTTTCACAGAATTGTTCATTATATTAACTTACAAAAAGGAGGATTTTCTATCAAGATTCTTGAGGCTTGTAGACAACAACCTCTCAGGTTTAATCATGTGTTACCCTTCTGAATCTCTCCCATAATTGCCATTGTCAGACACTTCTAACTAAACCAAAAGGAAGATCACAAATTATAAAAAGAGGTATTTTTTAGCAAGTTCAATAGACAGTTGCAATCATCATTTATATGGGTTTTAAACTTTTGGGAGGAAAATTAATAAGGGATATCCCATTTACATCCTGTGAATTACACAGTGGGACCTCCAAGAATAAGATAATTTGTTCACATTATGCAGATATTTTAATAAATTAAGATCTGGGAAAATTGGAGGCAAAATCAAAATCATAAACTTTTTGTCATATTTCTAAGCCTTTTGTGAATATTTTTTTACAATGTCATTTTATGATTCTACTGTAAATAACTTTTTACATAATTTAAGCCTGAGCTATGTAGCATTGTCATAGCTTGCATAGGTGCTGTGGCTACACAATGCAATAAGTGTACCGCCCCAGGGTATGGGAACTCAGATGTCTGGGTCCTCAGCTTCGGTGGGGGATCTCACTGGTGGCCTGCCCAGACTTGTTGCCCCGAGAGGGAGACAGCCGCCAATTAAGGGGTTGAAGTCTTTATCTCGTGACGCCACCTGTAGTGCATGGTAACTAGACACCAGCGCCACCACAGTCCTCTGGTGGAGCAGCTCCCTACAGGTAGACCTAATCCTCCGGGGCAGTGTTACCTGATGCCGGCACGATACAAACATTTGAGAAAAGTCAATGAAGCAGGACAGAGACACAGAGGCACTTTACTCTTCCAGGTACTTTACTTACATGCCTACATGCATGATACAGGGTCTGGAACAGGGTCTGGCCTAGCATTTCAAGTAGTGATGGGCGAATCCTAAACTACTCGGAATTGCTAGACTCCGACGAGTCTGAGTCCAGGACTCGCTACTCGTTGCTAGTCTAGCGATTCCAATGTTAATGAATGGGGAGGCGAGTATTGCAGCGATTCCTCTGCTGCCGGACCCTATAAGGGCTCTGGCAGCAGAGGAAAAACCTGCAAATCCCCATGTTATTCTTTTAAAGCCAGCAGCAAAAAGCCGCTGGCTTTTAAAGAATAGTAAAAAAAAAAAAAGCCACTGGCTTTTAAAGAATAGCAAAAAAAAAAATAAAGGATTGAACCGGGGGAGGGGTGGGGGTGGGGGTCATAATGACCTGAGCTGAACCCTGACTGTTTAGTCAGTTCTCAGCTCTGCTACATCCCTGTCTGTCTAAGCACAGACAGGGATGTAGTAGAGCTGAGATTGCGTTTTGGAGTACGTCGGACGGAAGAGGATTTTTTTTAATTAAAGATGGAGTCCCTAATGTCTTTTTTTTTTTATTTCTAATAAAAAAAATTTCTCTGTGTTGTGTTTTTTTTAAAACAATTTAATAGAAATTCATGGCGGTCATGTCTAATATTGGCGTGACCGCCATAAATTTCGGGCTTAGGGCCAGCTGATAATACAAAGCTGGCCCTAACCTCTTTATTACCCAGTGAGCCACCGCCACCAGGGCCACTGGAAATTCTCAATACGTGTGATATTTCACATGACCCTGTTGCCTTTGAAAAAAATAATGTTGGATCCAAAATGGCCGACTTGAAAATGGCCACATGGTCACCACCCATCTGAAAAAGTTTTCCCCCTCCCATATACTAATGTGCCACAAACAGGAAATTGATATAACCAACCATTCCCATTTTCTTCAGGTATATCCATATTGATGGCCACCCTGTAGATATGGATGTAGGATATGATTTATCCTTACCTGATGTGTCACTTTCTGATATTAATTTTGTGGTGAATAATGAAAGTAATACACAGTTTAATAAAGATGCTGAGCAAATTACTTTCATGTTTAATGAACAAATACTATTGCTGATTTGAATACTTTGGTAATGTAAAATGATGGAATTACCAATGTAAAACAAAAGAATTTGGTGATGGATATTAAAAATCCATCATACTATCTGAAAAAATTGAGAGTTGAAATGTAGCGCCCCACTAGTCAGAGCGCTACAAAAAGGTACTGCACCCCTAACAGAAGGTGCAGTATGCTTTGTCCTGGTAGGGGGTAGTAGAAGCCTGAAGCTCCATCACCACACACACACACCTTGTGATAGGAGACAAATCAGACGCCCGTTACCAGGGTAACGGGTCCTGGTGGGAGGATATGCTAGGTGATATAGTGAGAGGGGAAAGTGCGGAAAACAGAGAGAGAGAAACAGTCTCAGTAGAAACAGTAGAGAAGCAGACAAGGAATGGAGAAGAGTGGAAGTGAAAGAGAGTGTAAAAGAGGAGCACCTCAACTTGGTGATCCAGACAGAGAGAGGCAAAGAAGAGGGCGACCAAACACTCTGGCCCAGTCCGAAGCAGGGTATCGGCTCCGACATGGATCAGAGGTCCATGAACCGAAAATTACCTGCGTGTTCGATGTCTTCATAGGAGCACGATCCAACCGCCCAAATCAAGCACAGTCTCCACCTGAAGCGCTAGAGTGGGTTGGGTTCCCTTTGGAGAGAAAGAGGGTTCCCATATCACCCGACGGGCCTGGTTCAACAAGTGGGATCCATGGAGAGTAGCGCATGGAGGAAGGAGTGCGCAGAGGTAGGACAAAGCGAGTATAGAGAATGAACATCACCGGAGCTTCAGAGGGACACTGCTTACTGCCAGGACCACCCGGTCCACTACTCTTGCTGAAACAACTGCATACCCTGTAAGACTGCAGATTACGTGTTTGTGTTCTTTGCCGATGAATCGTATTTTACCTGCACAGCACCACAGAGACCGCGCAGCCCCATTCAAGCCGCACTGCCCAATTCATCCATTGTTATGCTACAGCCCCGGGAATCCCGCTCTTCCTGTAGGAAGCTAAAACACCTTGCTGCCGCCCATCACCCCGGAGGCCCCAGCAGCGCCGGTGCCATCACCAGATCTACAGGTGGCGTTACGAACTTCATAAACTTTATTATTTTTCTTTTTCTTCTTTTTATTGTCACCGCAAGGGCACAGGCTCGGGCACCGACCACCCGTGACATTCACCACACCCGAACACCCGAGACCTGAGTACCCCAGACCCTTGTGAGCCAGATAGAAATATTTGATGTATTTCAAGCATTGGTAGAACAAGAACTCAAAGAATTAGAATCTTCCATTGAATCTAAACCCTGACACAGCAACCTGTATGAATCAGAGCCTAAAGCTCTTACTGATTTGAAAATTAATCCTGAGATGGTAGTTCAGAAAGCAGACAAAGGTTGCTTTGTCGTGGTTTTGGATGCTGATTTGTATAAAAACAGGTAATGATGATTTTGAATGATGAAACCACTTGTAGGAAAATATTATCTAATCGTAGTGAAATATTCAAAGAAAAGGTATCTGATCTAGTGAACGGTAGTGTAAGTAGAGGGGTGATCGATAGTTGTACATCTAAATTTTTATTATATGATCAAAGTACGGCTGCTATTTTTAACGGTCTACAAAAACTGCACAAGGAGGTTTTCTCTTCTTCGCTATGCCCAAAAATATTAGGGATATGAGCTACATGACAATATCTGAGCCATTCCCTCCCCCTGCCTCTCTGTGCTGCTTCTGCTGTGCTGGCTCTGCCCTCCTCCTCTCTGTCACTCATCCTGCCGCACACAGCATGCAAATCATTTGTCCTGACATCAGCTCCAGATTCCTGCCCTGCTGTCTGAACAAAGCATAAACAGCACAGCAGGAGGTGGCACAGAGCGGCAGAGGGGAATGGAATGGCCCCCATGAATCAAGCTCACTCCTGCACCAGGGAATGCCCTGCTGACTTTTAACAGTGAATTTGCCTAAGACTATAACTCAGGGTACACAGCACACATACACATGGGGGACCCCTTCCCTGAATTTTGAATTGCATTTTAGATTGCCATGCAGCACGGGGGTGACAGGTCCTCTTTAAGAGATAGTACTTCTGTTTTGCAGGTTTTTGATAATCTGGGCTGGAAAGAAAATTACAGTTTCATATCTTGTGATATAATAAATCTATAATCCTCCATACCGCATGATTTATCTCTTATGGTAGTGATATATCATTTAGATTCCTTCAGCAGTTACAAACCAAATTAAAGGAATTTATTTTACATGCTGTTGACTTTCTATTAAAAAACAATTTCTTCATGTTGAAAAAAAATTCTATCTTCAATTGAAAGGAGCCCCAGTAGGCTCTTGCTTCTCGACAACTCTTGCAATGTTATTTGTGGGTTGGTGGCAGAATTTCTGTTCCTCTTGCAATAATTAATGGCTTGAATCAATATCCTGGTACGGTTGCTATGCAGTTGATGTCTTGATTTCGTGGTCTGGTGACATGGTGGCTGAGCCAGGATTTATGAGATACCTAAATGATAACCCCTGTAATTTAAAATTTACTTAGAGCGGTATGATAATAATAAACAGAACCTTGAGACTTTAATCTTTAGAAAGATAGTAAGTGTCAATACCATTCTGCTGATAGCAGTCATCTGAGCCATACGATCGATCCTGTCCCTTATTGAAATCATGGCAAAGCGAATCAGCTCAAGTAATCAGCTCTTTCAAAAGTAATGTGGCCATATAACAGAGGCCCATAGAAAAGTGCCTTTAAACCTATCTAAATCTGTGAGGCTTTTGAAAAAGTACCAAATTGAGAAAGAAAACCATGCTTAGTGGAAAAAAAAATATGACAAAAAAGGACAGAAATTGATATAGGATATTTAGTGGAAAGGAATATCCCGATTGGGAAAATAATAAACTAAAAAAAGTTTCAACTTTTAGTACACCATACAGCTTGCAGTATAATAAAACTAAGAATATCTTGAGTACCATCTTTTTCCCTTTTTTCACTTTATAAGACACACCAGATTATAAGAGGCACTCCAAATTTGGTGACGGAAAAAAGAAATAAAATAATTTTTAATGTTAAATGGGGTCAGTCTTATGATGCCAGTGTCCGTCTTACAATCAGTATTTATGTCTACCATCCTGGTGTATTTATATTCCTCATTTTAGTAGATATGAACCCCCATCCTGCTATATATGTCCCCCATGCTGTTACACATAGCACTCCATGCTGGTACACATAGCACCCCATGCTAGTACACATAGCACCCTATGCTGGTACATATACCTTCCATGCTGGTACACATAGCTCCCATGCTGGTATACATAGCCCCCATGCTGGTATATATAGCTCCCATGATGGTACATATAGCTTCCATCACAAATAGCCCCCAAAAGTGTACACATAGCCCCCATAATGGTGTACATAGCCCCCATGATGGTATACATAGCCACCATCCTTGTGCACACTTAAACAATAAACGAGCATACTCACCTCTCCCCATGGCTCCTTGCAGCCAGTGACATCCGTCTGTTTGTCTGCTTGTGTCAGCATCCAGTCATGTGAGCAGCGTGCAGTGATGATGTCACTGTGCTGTGCCTCTCACATGACTGGATGCCGGCACAGAAAGTGGGGACCGGTCGAGAGAGGTGAGTAGGATATCGTAATGAAAGCAGGATAGGCAGTGACTATCCACACAGAATCGTATGGGGCTGCAGCTGCTAAGCTGTGGCTCATTAGGTTACTGTCATATGGGTTGCCCCCCCCACACCAGTGATGTAGAGGGGGATGCAGTGAATACTACATTATCCTAATAAGCAGGCCCATGTCAACATGCGCTGCAGCAGCAGCCTGCTCCAGCCTCCTCGAGTCCTCAGACACCACTCCAAAGCTCCCCCCTAAAGCACAAAATAGAATAGATTCAGATTATAAAACGCACCCCCCACATATTCCCCCAAAACTTGGATGAACAAAAGTGCATCTTATAATCTTAAAAATACGGTAAATTTATTTGAATATTAGATCAGGATACAACATCAAAAAATATTCTGTAGCAAGGACACACGTGTGTTGCCAAGAAAAGCAAGTCAATTGGAAATTTTGTTTTCTCCCGTTTATTTGGGGACGGCGACGCTGGAGGGCGCCAAAAACGTGCGCGCATCCGCCAGTCACTGCCGACATCTCTAGCCCCGTCGCCAGGTGTGATGGGGACTTTAGGGTTTTTTAAATGCGAGGAAAAATGAGCAATGCTTGCCAGCATACCAAAAAAACTCAAAAACTTGATAAAAAATGTAAAGTAAACAACAGTGACACGGCACACGTTATGTATTGTGTGCAGTGTATACAGTGTAATATTAGGTACAAATGTTGCACAAGTAAGAAATTAAAGCGACTTGCTGAACAAATGTATTATATTGGTATTAACAACACATATTAGGGTACTTTCACATCAGCGGTTTTTGCCGATCGAGGCAGATGCGGTGAAAAAATAGCATCTGCCGCGATTACCGCATAACCGCTGCACTTGCCCCATAGAATGTCTATGCGAGCTTGCAGCAGGTGCAGCAAGTGCGGTATCGGCACTTGCCGCAGGTGCGGCCGCAAAAAAAAACGCAGCTGACCGCGGTTATTTTCGCGGCCACACCTGCCGCAAGTGCCGAAACCGCACTTGCCGCACCTGCCGCACACTTACCGCAAGCCCCATAGTCATAGCATGGGGCTTGCCGCAACTGTGCCGCAAGTGCAGTGGTTATGCGTTAATCGCGGCAGATGCGGTTTTTTCACTGCATCTGCTGCGATCGGCAAAAACCGCTGATGTGAAAGCAGCCTTACTCAGGTGTCACTAAACATTTTATGCAGCAAATTGGGGGGTCAATAAAAGATTTGAGAATTTTTGGAGTAGAAAAGGTTGATATCCTAAAGCGAGGAGACAGTTGGCAGAAAAAAACTATACATGAGGGAAGCTTTATTGATAATAGGATTAAACAAGAAATAACCACAGGGAATAAATAATAGGTGGGATACAATTTTAATTTACTAATATAATGATGCCCATTCTCTTGACCTGTTATGCTTTATTTATGCATGGTGTTAACGCATTCTCCGATCTCTGCCTATGGACTCCTTACTGGCGGAGTGGCAGTCACGTCATAGTGACCGACTTCTGACCAGGAAGTTGCCAACAGTGATGGGCAGGAAGAAAAGCAATCACTGCTTATGCAGCAACAATGGCACCATCCATCACCCACTCATGGTCCGAATATTGTATCGAGTCTTTCTATGTTAAAAAGGGCACATTCACTCTTTTCCCTGAGGCCCTCCAAAGTAGCCAGGCAACAAAATGCATTGGGGCTCTCTGTGTGAAAGCATTAGCATCTTTGAGCTATATGGGTAAGCATGAGTCACTTTACTGGGTCTGATAGTCTTACATGGGTGAGAGCTCCTTCTATCTAGGCATCGTGTTGCCCCCAGTGATTTATTTTCGCTTTATCACTGGACTCAATTACAGATTAAGTTTTTATTTCTTCTGAGTAATTATCATGTTCTCTGCCTAAAGTCTGTTCACTTGTATTGATTGCACTGTCACTCTATATATTATGGCATTACAGACCTTACTTGCATCTATTTTTAGCTTCCCAAATTTATTATTTGTGGTTGCTCGCTCTATTCATACCTCATGGGAAAAAATATTGCGTTTGTGTAAAAAAAGACCTATACCTTTTCTTTTCTACTTGGTATTATATACTGTATAATATAATTATACTATATTAAAGAACACAACATTTTGTATTCTTAGCTATCTCCACTCTATCAGCCATTTCTGCTTGTAAAGTTATGTTCTATTCTCATATGCTATTCTGACCTATTCTCTATTTGGCAGAATATATGGAATCCTGGTAAAACTGGAGTCGCACAGAAATATAGGAAAAGCATAGAAATACTGGAAACAGAGATTTCCTTTTACTCTCTTGTCTCCTAATCATTGCTATTTGTCAAGGTTAAAATGACCGAAAGAATGTCCATGTTTAAACCAGATTGCAAATTCTGTTGATATGCCTTGTCAACCATTATATATTACCCCAAATTCGTAATCCGTCCAAAAGCCCCCACTTCTTGTGCATCTCTTATGCAACATGTCAATCTATTTTTGCATACTTTGAAACCCTATATAAGAACTCTGTTACAATAAACAGTTTGACACGCTCTTGTAAAGACCCTGACTCTGTGTCTTTGTGTTGAGCTTCTCCAAAGAATACGGTATACATGTGCTGATGCTAACATAACGTCGGAGCTACCTGAGTGGACGAATCTCACAGCACTAACAACTGCCACTGCTCCCCTTGATTGAATCCAATAACCCTAAAAGCAGGGATTAATTAATAATTTATTGTAAATTATTTCACTTGTATGTCAGTCTCAACATGTGTATATATGTATGTTTCAGTGTATTTTATTTTATCTATGACAAAGGGCACATCTTGGACCCTAAAATGCAACAGATCTGCTGTCCCCCATGTGGCATTTTAGTGTGAAGGTTAAAGCATGTTTTTTTACCTTCACAATCCCAACACTTTTGTCCGTAATTTAGGCTAGGGTCACACATAGAATTCCGTTTTTGGAAGTGACTTCCATGACCAATCCGTTTTTTTGGGTGCTTTTTGAGTCACCTGTACCTCTGAACGTTTTTGGACTTAGTCATTTTTTGTCCAAAATTCTTGAAAAAACTGATCCGTTTTTTAAGGCACCCAAAAAGGGTCCATGTTAAAAAACTTTTTTTGAAAAACGAACCCCAAAAACTTTGCTAGCAACGTTTTTTGGCTCAAAATCGTACCTAGCAATGTTTTCAGGTGCAGAAAAAAATGGATAGGGTGTTTATTACATCTAATCCGTTTTTCTATCCATTTTTTGACTTAGAAAAAAAAATTCTGAAGTCAAAAACGGACCAAGGGCTTATGTGTGACCCTAGCCTTACTTCTTTTTTCCATTTTGGATGCTATTTCCTGTTGGTTGGACATGTGGAAGGAGCATGTGTGAAGCTATAAGCCATAGAGGTATGCTATTACATAGGCCATAATACCTTTGACTTTGATTGCTTATTTTATCAAGTGCCTAATAATTTTGCACACAGTGTATACAACCCAATGCTGCACAAATCAATAAAGGTTTTTCAAGAGATATTAATTGAGCTAGGAAAATATTTAGCTTCCATCAAAGTGTCAGCAAATTTAATTTATTTTTTGTATCATTTCAGTAAATTGTAAATATCACACCTGAGTTTTTTTAGTTTAATGAAAAATAGCAAAAACATTTTTTTCTTAAATTTCATTACAGAATCAATTTTCCAGCAGTGAAACAAACAAAAACTGACAGTTTGATAAATATTGTAGCATTTTAATATAAAACTCTTTTTACATAGTCTAGATAAAGCTTTTTGACTGCTTGCCATTTTTTGTAAGTTAAGTGATTTTGTCTTTTTTGAAGTTTTCTTCTCCAAACATTTCTGCCAAGCTTTTAAACTGAGGGCCCCAGTCACTTAAGAAATCATAATCCTGATCTACTTCCATACTGGTTGACTCTATGGAGCTCAGTGATTCAGCTACAGATCCAGAGCCTTCATAAGCATATGTTGCTAGTGAGTCATATGGTGGAGCATTTGGATCAACATCATGCTCTTGAAGCCTTTCGTTGATGAAATCTCTGATGTCACTATTATATTCCGCAGGTGGTTTATGTCGAGGCACACCTAAAGGATCAGGCTTTATGTCTCTCCGTCCCTTATTATCCTCAATGACCTTTGGATTTCTTAGGGCACCAATGTCAAAGGCCTGAGTGTCTTCTTCTCCACCTCCTTCATCATCATAATGGATTACATTATCTCTTATATCTTCTTTTGAGGTCATCAGAGCATCTTTCTTTTTCTGTCTTCTTAATGCTACATAAAGTACCACAATAACTGAAGAAAAAAAATGAAAAATTGAATTAATTTTTTTTCTATTACGGTACTTGAATAAATAAGTTTGACAAATATAAATTGAACTAAAAGAGGAATGTGGGAGAAAAGAGAGTACCCAAAGTAAAATCATTCAAACTCTTAGCAGAAGTTCTTTGTATTATTATTATTATTATTATTATTATTATTATTATTCGTTACTATAGCGCCATTTATCCCATGGCGATTTACATATGAAAAAGGGCATACATAGACAAGTACAATAAACATGAGCAATACAAGTCACACACAAGTACAGAAGGAGAGGGGACTGGTATGGGAGAAAAGCAGAATACAGAAATCAAAGGCAGGACTGTCCCAATGGGGTCACCTTGTCGTGGTGGGACAGCTTATGCTTTTATATGATCATATCTATGATTATGTTTTTTGCACTATAGCATTTTCACTTTTTCATTTTTGGGGTATTTTGCACATTTGTTGCTTTTTTGTTGTGTGTTCTATTTTAAGGCAGGTGTGAACTCACGCCACTGCAGACTATCACCTTACTTTTATTTACAGAAATCAAAGGTGGAATGTGGGAGAAAACCCAAGATCCCAATGGAAACTCTTTGCAGGTGTTGTCCTTGGCGAAATTTGAAACCAAGACCAAAGTGCTGCAAGAATATTAAAGTAAACACTGAACCATGCGCACTGGTAAAAAAAGATAATTACTTATTAAATAATTTATAAAACGCTTAAGATATGTTCCTATGGATCAAATACACATATATTTTGATTTAAATTTCCTGACAGAGTTATGTATTATAGTAGTAGTAGAATTTGATATCCTTAATATTAATTAAGATTTAGATATGTCAATTTATGCAGAGATTTAGCTGGAAAAATATATTGGAATCTGATAGTCCTCATGGGTTGATACCTTTTAATGGCTAACTGAAAAGATGGTAAGCATAGCAAGCTTTCAGGACCATAGTGTCCCGAAAGCTTGCTATGCTTACCATCTTTTCAGTTAGCCATTAAAAGGTATCAACCCCTAAGGACTCTCAGATTCCAATATATTTTTCTATCTACTAACACGTTATAAATATTCTTTACCTTATCGAGATTTAACTAGTGATTTCAACCAAATGCAATGCAATGGATGAAATGAGGAGCTCAAGCACACTCTCTTTGCAATCTACAGGAAAGGTGTAAGTAAAATGGACACTAATTAGTTGTTTAATAAATAATGTCATTACAACTATTATTATTATTATTATTAGAAACGTAGAGAACCTCATGGTTCATCTTCTGAGTATTTAAAAAGACATACTTCTAGTGAATAAATGGACCTATCATCATGCCTGATATAAGCGGTGATGTCACTGCAGGGGGCGGGGCAATGTGGCCAGAACCGCCCCCCTCGCTCTGTGTTATGCTGCAGGCGAAGGAGACAATGATTGGCATCAGGTAGGCGGCGGTGGGCAGATTAAACATGCAGGGGGTATGAAACTGCCCTTTGGGGATTTACTAATCTAAATGTTTCAGTTTTATCGTAATGCCAATACTTATATGTTGTTGATACTTTTTTTTTCTTGTCTCATAAGTGGGTACAATATTGCCAAAAAGACAGTGTTTGTTGTAAATTGGGAACAGCCTTATTTGTGATAGAAAGATGTGTCAATAAATTGACTAAAATTTTGGTAATAAGTTAAACTAACAGGTGTTGTAAAAGTAGACATGAATTTAACAATAAGTTTCCAAACTATTTTTTTAATTTAAAAAAAGTTGTAAAATATTTTCCACATCATATATGAACAAAAAAATTGCAACTTTTTGGCTATTTTGGTAACTAGTCACAAATAAAAATAGCACAGCTAGAAGAAAAACTAACTTTAAAAATTCTTCCAGATGCAATGCAGTAAATTTAAAAACTTTATAAACCACTGTGCTGGTTTGCCTCACATCCAGAAATTCTTGGAAAGGCCATAAAATTCGGACACTTTTTTGACCTGTCTGTAAAAAAATGACCGACCGGGGCATGCATGTGTGCTCATCCCGCCGCCTAGTGTCCGGTGCCTGCCGCTGTATTCAGCATCACTGTAGTCAGTATGCCAGCAGCCGCGCCGCTCACAGCCCAGGAGCCCATCAGCCAATCACAGCTCCAGAGCTGTGTACCGATCTCCGCCCAGGAGCCTTGCGCTAATCACAGTGCAGGAACCATGAGCCAATCCGAGGCCAGCTGATGTCAGTCCATAGCCTCTGATTGGCTCGCGGTTCCTGCGCTGTGATTGGCTCAGGGCTCCTGCAGCGTGATTGGCTGCTAGGCTCCTGGGCTGTGAGCTGCGCGGAGGCTGGCCCGGTTTAGAAATAGGAAAATGTAGCATACAGAATACAGCAGCAGGCACCAGACAGCCGGGACAGCGGGTACAAACAAGGTGTGCCTTATTTTCGGGGAATCACGATGTGGGTATGGGTGTGTGTGTGTCTGACTATGTGTGTTTGTGAAGGATGATGGGGGGGCTGCAGAGGGATAGTGGAGGATGATGAGGGCTGCAGATGGATAGTGGAGGATGATGGGGGCTACAGATGGACAGCGGAGGATGATGGGGGGCTACAGAGGGATACTGGAGGATGATGGGGGGCTACAGATAGATAGTGGAGGATGATGGGGGCTATAGATGGACAGCGGTGGATGATGGGGGGCTACAGAGGGATACTGGAGGATGATGGGGGGTCAGAGCTTTGTTTTATGTATGGTAATCCGGTGCGCCTTATATGTGGACCAAGAAGGCTTAGCAGTCCTTTTTTGATGGTACACCTTATAATTAGGTGCGCCTTAGTGCGGAAAATACGGTAATTTTAATCATTTTACAATTCACAGTGATTATGGCTAGCTAACATCTCAATATCCGAACTATGGGCTTTAGACAATGTGAAGCAGTGTCAGGTGTAATATATAAATGCTGCTATGTGCCCCCAAGAATGAGTTTAGAAACCCTCTACAACCTGCTGGAGTGTGTTATATTCACAGTTGTTGCTGTGAGTACAACACAAAGGTAAATCAGTGTGAACTAGTTCAAGCTATGTGACCTAGGTTTTTAGGAAAACCAGCTCAGTGCCTTTATTTTGGAGAATCTGTAGGATGGAAATGGGACAGATTCTCCCTCCACTCTGGGTCTTGTAACAAGCTTATGTCCGGGGTAGTACATTTAATCCTGCAGAGCAGAGAAGGGTGTGTCTCAGTTAGAGCCATATTGCTGAAGATGTATGTGCTATGTGAGCTTGCTGTGTGAGGACTATATAGCCCAGCACTGTGGACTTCATCCTCACAAGTTGACCTGTCCTTAAAAGGACCTTTTAGCATCAACGAGATTTCATATGGACTGTATCAGGTGTATACTAGACTCTACAGACTGCGTCCCGGAACTGAAAGGTTTGTCAATAAGTTGGACTTGCAAATAAAATACTGTTTGGTGTAAACAAGAACCTGGGTCACTGCCTCATGTCTTGGTTGACCAAAGCTGCTGTCTTATAACAAGTATCACTTATAATCATAATGATTTATTATGGTTTTCCAATGTGTCCATAAAAAGCAATGTCTGTCCATAGTTTTGAAACATGATGCCTGGAAGAAATAAAGATTCAACTTAGCAACCTTGTCACTGTGATGAGTTTGCACTAATATAAGTCTGTCTAGAGTCTAGACTAAGTTTATAATTAGATGGTATTGATAAATATGCCTCGATGTCTAACAGAAATTTGGAGAATGACATGTACTGTACAAAATATTTAGGCCATATTTATATTAAAACAAAGAGTAGGGATGAGCGAGTACTGAAATATTCGGACTCTCTAGACTCGTAACGAGTAGGTCCCAATACTCGTTACTCGTTATGACTATAGCGAGTCCTTTTTAAGGCAATGGTGAAGCGAGTATTGCGATTAATTCCTCTGTTGCTGGACCCTATAAAGAGGTCTGGCAGCAGGGGAAAAACCTGCAATTCCCTAATTCATTGTTTAGAAGCCGGCGGTAAAAAGCCGTAAGCTGTTAATTCAAACTGGATTATCCCAGATTGCCCTGGTCCGGAGCAATCTGGTACCACAGAGTCCCATGTTACGGGGTGCTGGATTGCACCGGACAGGGTGAATCCGGTTTTGACCGATTTTTAGCATTGTACCCTAAACCGGATTCTCCCGGATTGCCCTGGTCCAGTGCAATTCGGCGCCCTGTAACATGAGACTCTATGGTACCGGATTGCACCAGACCAGGGCAATCAAGGAGAATCCGGTTTGAATTTACAGCTTATGGCTTTTTACTGCCGGCTTCTAAACAATGAATTAGAGAATTGCCGGTTTTTCCTCTGCTGCCAGACCTCTTTATAGGGTCCAGCAGCAGAGTAATTGCATTTCCCTTGATTTACATTGAACTCATTATTGTGCGAGTAATTGCTAGGAAACTCGCAGAGTAACAAGTAGCTCGAGTATCCTACTATTCGGCAAGTAACGAATAGTAACGAGTAGACTCGTTCATCTCTAACAAAGAGCCTTAAGGACAGCAACATTTTAAACATATAACATTGATATACAATTGTGCTTGAAAGTTTGTGAATCAATCAGAATTTTCCATAGGTTTTCAAAAATTTAGTTCTGAAACTGTATCAAATTTCAACATAGGTCCAAAAAAACTAGATAAAGAGGATAAAGTGAAAAGAATGAGTTCAAAATATTAAACTTTGTCATGTTTTAAAAGAAGGAAATGGCGCAATCATTTATGTCCGTGAGAGATAAAAGTATGTTAACCTTTAGAATAAGAAGAGGTGAAATTGGAGTTTAGTGTTTTCAATCAATGAGATGACAATGAGTTGTGAGTTGTGAGTAGACAACCTGAATTTTTTTTTATTATTTAAAGAACAAGGATCTATTAAAGTTAGATACTCAAAATGTTTATGGAAATATATCATGGCACACAAAAAGAAGTCTTGAGAGGATTTTAAAGGAAGAGTTATTGATGCCCATCAGGCAAGAATACCTTGTAAAACAATATTTAAGGGCTTTGGACTCCAACATTATATATTATGATAGATTATGTACAAACTGAGCAAATTCAAGACCAGGAATATCATCTCCAAGAATTGTAAACCAAAATAGATCACTATTAAGAGCATTTAACATTAAAGCAAAGCAAAGAGGATTAAAGCAAAGCCATCTGTGTGTTTGTGTGTGGAGCTTGGTTACAGCCACCACTCACTATGAACTAAGTGAAACCCCAAGGCTGACAATAGGGATTACGGTAAATTTATTTCCTCATAGCAGCAGGAGTCTCAATGCAGGTGCTTGGCCGCTTTAGAACACTATTAACCAGTACATTAACACAATATCTGCTGGTTAACAGATTTTTTTAACTGACAAGTTCCCTTTAGTTGTACTGTATACTGATATCACAGTTTCCCATTACAAGGACTGTAAAAGTGCTAATCCATTGATGTCTGTGTTACATTTTGCATGACTGACAGGTTATAGCAGTCTTCTCTGAATGAAGAATAAGAAAGTGATTGATTTCAGTTGGAGACATCACAGATGGGTATCTGGAGTTGCCTGTACTGTACATGTTGATAGATTTCACTATATAATAATTGTCCAGAAATACTGTTAGTGTTATTACTATAATATTTATTATTAATCAATGTGGAGTTATGATTTAATCACTATGTGGTAGTGATATGTAGTCTGGTCATGATGTTGGGGTACAATTTATCTTTTGTATGTGTATTATGGTATATTGGTCTTGGTATAGGTAGTTTTGCTTGGTAAAAAGATTTTGTGGCTATACTTTTACATTATAACATATGGTGATGGTGTGGTGGCATTATTACATTTTTGTATGTGCTATAATTAGTATATTGGTTTTGCTGTAGTGGGTATTATTCAAAAATAGTATGGGAGTAACATTTGTCATTCAGTAAATGCATAACTGTAATATTTTTATTTAGAAATGTATCTTACTATCATGATTTTTTTAATCATATTTACAAGTACATCTCAATGAATTAGTGCATCATCAAAAAGTAATTTTTTTCAGTAATTCAGTAGATAAAGTGAAACACTTATATAGAATCATTACAAACAGAGTGATCTATTTCAAGTGTTTTTCTGTTAATGTTGAAGATTATGGATTACAGACAATGAAAACCCAAAGGTCCTTATCTCATAAAAGTAGGGAGGATGAAGGGTTAAAAACTTGGCTATTGTATTCCATGAGACATCAAAGGTTAAATGTAATATTGATTTATTAGCGATTTACAGGGCTCCCAGAAACATAGCAATATGGGATTGATTTTTGATAATATTCTAATTCATATGCACTAATATATAAATTGCTTGTATTTTTGTATAGCAAGATCACACAAACTCTTTGTTACTGGGCCCATGCAGCTAAGAAACTTGGTCTCAGGTCTAATTGTTGCCGTAAAATCACAAAAGACTCTATTTATTCCACTGTTTAAACTGCTGAAAGCAAAGCACCAAATACTTTTTCCACTCACAGTCATAATATTACATAATTTTCTTCAATGTAAAAACCAGGTATCTTAGAAGAAACCGGGTAGTCAGTGTTCGCGCTGCCAATCAAAAGTTACGATCCAGGACAAGTCTAGGGGATCGTAACTTTTCATAAGCAGCGTGAACACTGAATACCAGCTTTTTTAAGATATGTGGCTTTTTCGTTCCCTGGGTGTTTTGCAGCAGCTGATTTTGCTCTACTAGTGGTTGTGGCTCCCACAACCTGATCAGGTGAGTGGTTCCCTTACCATTCAGGATCTCTATTAATAATTGCATAAGCCCCTATTTGTCTTTTTCTTTCCTTTTAGCTCGTTGTAAACACACAAGTCTAATATTTTTGTCTTGATTTGGTTACATATCTACTTTATCTACTTTTAGCATTTATGTCCAAATCTGATTTAATCAAAATAACATAATACATAAACAATTCTGAATAATTTGATAACTTTCAATCACCAATATTGATATATTGAAAGTTATCGAATTATTCAGAATTCGGGTTCACATCTTAGGGGGAGTTGCGTTTTTCTTGCATTGCGCTTGCATTGCGTTAGCGCATGAAGCACATACAAACACAATGCGAACGCAATTTAAATGCATTTGCAAGCGCACCCATTATATCCTTTGGGCGAACGCATGCAAAAACAACCCCAAACCCAAGTGCAAAGTGGGTTGCGTTCGTACGAATGTGTTAGTCCCAGCACACAGGAAATGTTGCCAGACACGTTTCCTGTGCGCTTGGACTAACACATGCATTCAAGCGCAACCCCACTTTGCACTTGGGGTTGCATTTGCATGAATTTGCCCATGGGACATAGTGGGTGCATTTGCAAATGCATTTCGATTGCTTTTGAATTGCGTTTGTATGCACTAATGCAGTGCAAACGCAATCCATGCAAAAGCAGCATAGCACAGATGTGAAAAAGGCTTAAGGCTTTAATTAATTTAGACTGCCATTTCATATATAGAGGCATGTATAAAATTTCTAGCATAAGAAATGCTGCCTTTTCCTTGAATTTGATGGTAGACATTGCCACACCATGTGCTACCCTGGCTCCTCTTCAGCTCCAACTATTTTGGTGAAGCAGCTTGAAATTTGTATGAAAAAGCGAAATGTCTCATTAATATTAAGCAAAAACATTTGGTACTAGTCAAAGTGTTTTAAGACAGTTTCCTGATGTAAACATTTTGATGTATTGACTACACTGCATAGCCAACAAGAGACAAATAAAAAGCAAAATACACTACGATTTTGAGTACTCTTACCTAAAAGGATAATAATGCACAGCAAAATGGCTATCAAAGCACCAGTGCTTAAACCAACAGGTAAAAAAATAGCTTCCACATTGCAGGAGAGAATTTCCCCTCTTGAGTCACATCTGCATACTTTAATAGTCAATGTGCTTGTACTGCTTTGGATAGGGTAACTACTGTCCTCCACCACCACTGGAAGGAGATAGAACTCTTGATCTCTGCGACTGTACCCATGTTTCTGTGCTTCAATTCCAGCTGAGTTATCTAAAAAAACAAAATAAATATATATATATGATATACTAGAGAAAATTTTGCATCTATTTAAACAGTTAATTTAGGTTTAAGATAGTGATGAACTATACTTATGTTTCTATGAGATTGAGGAGGGTCTACTATATTGCACCACCACTGATTAGCTCTAACAGTGGCTTTTATATCAAGGTGTCAAAGTTATAAAGCTAATTAATGGTGATTCTGGTTGCCGACTCTCCAGCCATTTGATATTGGTGACCTGTTATAGGGAAAAGCCATATACAGTTGTGAAAGTATTTGGCCCCCTTGAACTTTTCAACCTTTTGACACATTTCAGGCTTGAAACATAAATATATAAATTCTCATTTTTTTGTGAAGAATCAACAACAAGTGGGACACAATCGTGAAGTGGAACGAAATTTATTGCATATTTTAAAAATTTTTAACAAATAAAAAACTGAAAAGTGGGGTGTGCCATATTATTCGGCCCCTTTACTTTCAGTGCAGCAAATTCACTCCAGACGTTCAGTGAGGATCTCTGAATGATCCAATGTTGTCCTAAATGACTGGTAATGATAAATTGAATAAACCTGTGTGTAATGAAGTCTCCGTATAAATGCACCTGCTCTGTGATAGTCTCAGGGTGCTGTTTCAAGTGCAGAGAGCATCATGAAGACCAAGGAACACACCAGGTAGGTCTGAGATACTGTTGTGGCAAAGTATAAAGCCAGATTTGGATACAAAAAGATTTCCCAAGTTTTAAACATCTCAAGGAGCACTGTGCAAGCGATCATATTGAAATGGAAGGAGTATCAGACCACTGCAAATCCACAAAGACCCGGCCATCCCTCTAAACTTTCATCTCGAACAAGGAGAAGACTGATCCGAGATGCAGCCAAAAGGCCCATGATCACTTTGGATGAACTGCAGAGATCTACAGCTGAGGAGGGAGAGTCTGTCCATAGGACATCAATTAGTCATACACTGCACAAATCTAGCTCTGGCTTTTATGGAAGAGAGGCAAGGAGAAAGCAATTTCTCAAAGATATCCATAAAAAGTCTTGTTTGATGTTTGCCACAAGCCACCTGGGAGACACACCAAACATGTAGAATAAGGTTCTCTGGTCAGATGAAATCAAAATTGAACTTTTTGGCCACAATGCAAAACGATATGCTTGATGTAAAAGCAACACAGCTCATCACCCTCAAAACACCATCCCCACTGTCAAACATGGAGATGGCAGCATAATGGTTTGGGTCTGCTTTTCTTCAGCATGAACAGGGAATATGGTTAAAATTGATGGGAAGATGGACGAAGCCAAATACAGGACCATTCTGGAAGAAAACCTGTTGGAGTCTGCAAAAGACGTGAGACTGGGACGGAGATTTATCTTCCAAGAGAATCATCCCAAACATAAAGTAAAATCTACAATGGAATGGTTCAAAAATAAACATATCCAGGTGTTAGAATGGCCAAGACAAAGTCCAGACCTTATTCCAATTGAGAATCTGTGGAAAGAGCTGAAAACTGCTGTTCACAAATACTCTCCATCCAACCTCACTGAGCTCGAGCTGTTTTGCAAGGAAGAATGGGCAAGAATTTCAGTCTCTCGATGTGCAAAACTGATAGAGACATATCCCAAGAGACTTGCAGCTGTAATCGCAGCAAAAGGTGGCACTACAAAGTATTACTTCAAGGGGGCCAAATAATATTGCATGCCCCACTTTTCAGTTTTTTATTTGTTAAAAAAGTTTAAAATATCATCTTGCATATTTCTCTCCTACCTGTATTTCATTGTACATTTCATTTAATTAAATCTTCTTTTCTTCAGTAATACAAAAATACTATTAAGTCTACTTCTAATTACATTACATTTCAGATCATCATATTGTTCTTTTTTTCTGCAAGATGTTATTTAAAAGTCTAAAGTGATGTATAGTATGTTTGTGTGTTTGCACAAGAATGCCCTGTCACAAAATGTATGTTGTATTAGTCAATCAATATATGACCATCTAGCAGTTGTCTTGTTAGATGCTTGCTATCAACAGAACTACAAGCAAAACATGTATAAGGCGACTGGAGTTTTTTTCCCCTTATTTTAATTTTCAAAATGCAGCTTGTTCTGAGGGCCATTTTTTTCAACTTTGCTTCTCTAGTCTTCCATATAGCACTTGAAAAACACTAAGATAAAACACTGCACATAAAGATACTAAACAATACTATTACTAAATAAAAAGTACCTCCAAAAATACTGTAAAACACATGCCATGTTTTGGAAAGTTACCATTTTTAATTATCAATGAAAAAAATTTTAAAGGAGGGCAAATTGTTATTTGAAAATGTATGAGATCATCTGTAGAGTTATATTGCATTTTTTTATCCATCTGCAGTCTACAGCTGTGTCCTCTAGGGAGCGTCAGTCACTTGTGTTGCATATTTTGTTGCAGGGCAGCCCGCCTTGTCTAACAGCTGGGCGTCATTAATAGGCTGCTTTCTGACTTTATGTCTCGCTCTTGGAGTGGCTGCCGCCCTGTAGTGATCTCATGTCCAGTGATACTACCTGTCTCCTCCTTGTGGCACGGCTGGACGCAGATGCCACAATCGCCCCCATGTCAGGGTTGTAGGGGATGGAGCATTGGTGTTGAGAGATATGGGTTGCTTCTGAGGTGGCTGATAGTATCCTGCTAAATGCAATGGTATTTGTAAGAGACCAAATTTGGTGAGTTTTTTTTTTTTTTCTTAAGGGAGCACACCCTAAAGTGCACCCGCATGCTGCCTAACTACACAGCATCAAGAAACCAAAGTCTATATTAGTTCCCTGTTCCTGATTATTATTAGTGAATTATGTTTAAAATGCAGTGCTCCCTAGGGAATTTGAATGGAACCTATCAGGTGATTAGTTTTGGGTGCATATCTCTAATCCCTGTCTAACAGTCCCAACATGTACTAGCATACATAATTAGAACTTTAGAAAAATTATTTCTAAAGATCATTTATGATATGCTAATTAGGGTTTTGATTAGTCAAGGGGGCGTTACTTCCTCTACAAGTTTGCCTACATAGCATGTTATTCCGCCTTTGTGGCCATGGTAACATGCTTTACATAGCAGCATCATCTGCATTGCCATACAATGCCACACATGGTCACCAGTGAGTTTCCCTGATGCCAGATGTGTTTACCCTGGCTTCAACGAGGCTCAGTGTGCATGACTGGATGTCAACTACACTTCCGGTCATGCGCTCGGCTTCATATATTGAGTTTATCTGCTGTCGGGGTCGGGTTCTTACACCCAGCTTCAGAGTAGTGCGCATGACCTCAATTGCAGACAACTTTTGATCATGCACAGTGAGCCTGTCTCAATCCAGGACACATACACCCGGTGTTAGAGAAACTCAATGGTGAGGGACACAAAACCGCACACATGCATTGCTCTACATGGCAATGCATATCACGCTGAAATGTAAAGCATATTCTCACACCCACAGGAGAGTGATAACATACTAAGTAGGACAACCAGTCAGGGGAACTAGTGCCCCCTTGACTAGTCAAAGCCCTTATTAGCATCTCATATATTATCCTTAGAAATACTTTATCTAAAGATCTGTTTATTGATGCTACCATATACATGAATGGTAAGGCAGGTATTGGAGATATGCACTCAGAACTGTTCATATTTCCAGATGTTCAGTGGACCTGACAGTTTCCTTTTAAATAGGCAAGTAGTCTCTTCTGAAAAGACAGAGGAGCAGGACTCTAGTGCCAACTATTGAAGGTATTAATCCTAAATGCCACTTTTAACTTTTTAAAGCATTTGCTACATGACTTAGCATATTATGAAAAGCTCCCTTCAGAGACAGGCATTTTGGAGTTTTACCCATCAACAGGACAAATAGTACAGAAATCTGTCACTCAGAGGTGAAAATGGTAAAAGACATGAACATTTATTTATGTGGTCCACAAGATAATGTACATCAAATATGTGACATTTTGGTTGGTATGGACCTTTTTGTACAAGGAATGTCATATTCCTCTCTCATCACCATCATCAGAGCAAAGCAGAAGAACAAATTGCTTAAGTATGCGGCCTCTAACAGTTGGTCTAAAGGTTACGCTTCTTCATTGAATTTTAGGATGTCCACTCTAAATATGACACTAGTGATCTTATCTTTTTTCTTTCTGAAGAGGTTATATCCTTATTTAAATCCATAAGGAGAGAAAGGTCATGGCTGCTATAAGTTTGTTCTCTCCACAAAGATAAATTTTACGTCTAAGGGCCCTTTCACATCTGCGTTTATTTGAAATCGCGGCAGATGCAGTGAAAAAAACGCATCTGCCGCGATTGCCGCATAACCACTGCACTTGCGGCGCGGTTGCGGTAATCCCCATAGAAACTATAGGGGGACTTGCGGCAGGTGCGGCAAGTGCGGTTTTGCACTTGCGGCAGGTGCGGCCGCGAAAATAACCGCGGCTGACCGCGTTTTTTTTCGCGGCCGCACCTGCCGCAAGTGCAAAACCGCACTTGCCGCAAGTCCCCCTATACTTTCTATGGGGATTACCGCAACCGCGCCGCAAGTGCAGCGGTTATGCGGCAATCGCGGCAGATGCGGTTTTTTCACCGCATCTGCCGCGATTTCAAATAAACGCAGATGTGAAAGGGCCCTAAGACTTCTTGTCATAGGTCTTGCTCCCAGCCAAACAATTGTTTTACTTTGCACTTACGATGGGCAATAATTTAAACTACAAAACTTGAAATGACGTTTCTAGTTTGATATCTAATACTAAGTCATGTGGAAAGGTCCTGTAAAAGGTTCATATTGAATTCAACAGCCCCCAGCCTAACAATAATAAGTAAAGTGCTAGTGCATATGAAGATTATTCCATCGGAGGCAAAGCCTCATACCTTGTAAACAGCCTATATAAATTGGTCCTTTCCTAGGAATCTCCCCTCTTTGTGGGCTGCTTACAAGGTATGAGGCTTTGCCTCCCATGAAATAATCTTCATATGCACTAGCACTTTACGTCTCATTGTTAGGCTGCGGGCTGTTTAATTGTCTCCATTGTACCCATTCTACCTATGTAAAACAGTCTTTGTTACTGTGTAATGCGCAATATATTTATGTATGTACATGGGAGCTTGTATTCTGTAACTACCCAACCTGCTTTATTATGTAATGTATTGTTGGTGCCCATATGAGTTGTTATATGTTTCTCCCCTTAAAGGGATCCTGTCACCCCCAAAACACCTCAAAAGCTATTAAAAGCTGTCCCTAGAGTATATTCACACTTACCCTACACTCCTTTTAGCTCCTAAAAGCATCTATTGAGAATGAAGATAAACGTTATTACACTACCTCATTAGTGATGATAATTAGTGACTATTGTATGCATAGTCACCCTGGCAGGCTCTCCCTCTTCATGATATCACGTCTCAATAGGCGTGATCTTCAAATCAGATTCAAATGCGCGCTTCCTCGCTCTGTCCTGTGTTGGCCGGGCTGCAGTGGGGCTGGGTGACGCGAATCGCGTCATTTCCGGCGCCGGGTGACGTATGTACACCCGCGCCGCTCTGTTTGATTCAAAACGCGCACTGCGTATGCGCTGGAATAGGAGAGCGGGGAGGCGCGCATTTGAATGTGAGTAGAAGATCACGACTATTGAGGCGTGATATTAGGAATAGGGAGAGCCTGCCAGGGTGACTATGCATACCATAGTCACTAATTATAATCACTAATGAGGTAGTGTAATAACGTTTATCTTCATTTTCACTAGCTGCATTTAGGAGCTAAAAGGATTGTAGGGTAAGTGTTACTATGCTTTAGGGACAGCTTTTAATAGCTTTTGAGGTGTTTTGAAGGTGACAGGATCCCTTTAAAAAGGGCGTGTATTTCCAAAAAATCTTTTCTCTTGTCTTTTATCATGTATTTTTTAAAAATCAATAAAAAACATAAAATGTTACTGCAATATACTCCAGTTGTTTCTCCTGCTTAAAAAAAAAACTATAATATGTAGAATATTGTGCATTTCTAAATTTTCAGCAATATTTTCAGCTTCAGTATAGGTCTTATCAATGTCTATTTACACACATGCTTTGGTGGCTAAATAGCAATATATATTTTATTATTTTTCATTTTGATACTCAAGGCATTGAATTAACTTTTTTTAAATAAAACAGGACATTAGACTGCATGCCCTTAACAGCTCATTTACTTTTTCTTTCTTGACTATATAAGAAATATGTGGTGTTATTTAAAGGGATATAAAAGTCAAGCAGCTCATTTCAAATAAAAATTAGCCTTTATTTCATTCCATGAAAAAAACTTGAATACAAAGCCAATTTAAAAGTAATGCAGGCTTACATGCTTCGAACTATCCGGTTCTTATGGCCACTTTACACGTCCCAACATCGGTCCGATATTGGATACAACGACGCGGGAGCACGCTTTTTCTGGGCAGAATTTCAAGATCGCATGGGAGATGTTACACAGCGTGATATCGGCAGGCAACGCAGCAGCGATGTGTACGCCCCCTTATACGGCCGACCTAGGGACGACCATTTAACATGGGAGAGAATAGGGGAAGTTGTACTCCACATCGTTGTTGGGCTTTTACACAGCACGATCCGGCCACATCGTCCATCCAATATCGGGCCGTTGGAGAGCAGGCTCATTTGATCCCCGATATCGTTTTGGCATCGTTCTTGCATCATATTGGACATTTACACCATACAACGCACGAGCGATATCGGGGCCAACGCACGAACCACGTGACTTTTTATCGGAGTTGGATGCCGATATCGGGACGTGTAAAGTGGCCATTAGTCATAGCAGGCAATAGTGAGATTCTGGAAAACTTTTAAAGAATCCAAATGTCAAACACCTTCCCCAAGCTACCAAATCAAGCAAACAAATTTCAGATGCACTAGTCATGGTAAAATTTACAATTTAACCCCTTATTTCGAAATTACAGGCATTGCACAAACTCAATGGACACCAATACAGGGTTAAATGACAAAAACCTCCATACATGTAAAATACATAAATTGCAGTTATTATGAATATGGCATAATGTGAGAATCATATTTAAGATAAATTATGATCCCAAAATTAAATTTACTCAGTATAATTACATGAGATATGTTCTCACATTCATACCTGCAGGAATTCTAGTTCTTAATTTCAACATCCATTGAGCTCCCTTACTGTATAATAATTTTAAGTGATCTCCTCCATTCTGGTACAGGGACATGTTCTACAGCGCTAACCCGTAAATAGCTCAGATCTCCCGAGTGGTACCCTTCTTCTAAAGGTCCCAGATTACCTAAATCTATTTTTAAAAACATGGTAATAAATTTCATTCCAAAGAAAGCTCACCCCGTGTCAGTTTCTCATCTGAGAAAGAGACCAAAGTTCCTGACATAGATATTGAAGACACTGAGGATGAAGAGGAAACTACACTACAAATAAACTGCCCTGGTTTGTCAAAAAATGCAAAATCCAGAAGCGCAAACCTACAAGGAGATCAGGAAGGAAAAATAGAAGAAAGAAGGCACAACTACCAAATGAGAAACCGAAAGTGAAGAAACTCACTGTACTAAATCTTTCAGCCAATGTTCTTCCTCAAAATCACGTTATTGTGTTAAAAAAGGACTTACACTATGAGATAATTTTGGGATCATAAGTTATTTTAAATATGATTCTCACATTATGCCATTTTCCTAATAACTGCAATGTATATATTTTACATGTATGGTGTTTTTGTCATTTAAACCTGTACTGGTGTCCATTGAGTTTATGCAATGCCTGTAATTTGTCTACAAAAACAATATGGATACAAGCGTAAATAGGGTTTAATCTGATATTACTCAGATCAAATGCCATGAGACAAGGAGCTTCTCACCTGATAACTGCTGCAGTCCTGGTATCATCAATACTGGTCATCAGATAAGTAAGGGTTAATGACCTCGCTGCTATCTTCAAGGATACCAAAGTCAATAAATTATTCTTCAAGAATTATAATTTATTTTCTACACGTTTCAAAGATTAGCTCCTTCATCAGGAGAAATCACATTCATGATAGTATTAGGTAATGTGATTTTTTCCTGATGAAGGAGTTGATCTCTGAAACACATACAAAATAAATAACAATACTTGAAGAATAATTTATTGACTTTGGTATCCTTGGAGGTAGCAGCACGGTCATTAATCCTTACATATCTGATGCCTGTAATATAGAAATAAGCATTTAAAGGGAACCTGAACCCACAAACTGACCCCCCGCATCTTTAGACCTGTCCCTGCAACCCCTCTTATCATTTCTAGCCATCCCTTTTGCAGAAAAAAATCGATTTTGTAAAGTAGAGAAGAGGTTATATTCACCTCGTCCTGTGTGAGTTCTCTGTTTCTGAATTAGTCTCAAAGGCAGGCCAGTCTGCTGCAGCCTTGTAATTATGCACGCCCCTCTATGCTTACTAAGAGCCTGGCCGTGTCATAAAAGGGGCGGGGCTACCAGCTTAACACGATTTAGCCCCGTCCCTTTTATGACGCGGCCAGGCTCTTAGAAGCAGAGAGGGGCGTGCATAATTACAAGGCTGCCGCAGACAGGCCCGCCTATTGAGACTTATTCAGAAACAGAGAACTCACACAGGATGGAGGTGAATATAAACTTTTCTCTACTTTACAAAATCGATGTTTTCTGCAAAAAGGATGGCTAGAAATGATAAGAGGGGGTGCAAGGACAGGTCTAAAGATACGGGGGGGTCAGTTTCTGTTTTATCATGAAGAGTGAACCTGAAATGTGTCTGCTGGATTTAGTAGCTCGGGAAAGGTGTTTGAAAGTTGGATTCTTTAAATGTTGTCCAGAATCTCATTATTACCTGCTATGACTAAGAACTGAATTGTTTGAAATATGTAAGCCTGCATTGCTTTTAAATTGGCTATGAATTCAAGTTATTCTTAATTCATTTGATCTCATATAAACAGAGCAACTGTTTGGGATGTTCTGTCGATGGGGTGTGACTTTTGATGTCATGCTGATTGATAGCTGGCTCCATGCAGTTGGTTATCAGGGTGTCGGCTTTCAGTGACTTCAGCAGTAAAGCCCCATAAAATGAGCAGAGGAGAGTAGAAGAAGTTGCTTTGGCAATATGACATGATTGGAAGCTGCAAAATTACCACCAGGAGACATACATGACCACTTTCAGTCAGCGGAGCTCAGCGCTGGGTGGGACAGGTAGGTCAATAGTAAGTACCTGCCTGTAAGTTTTTAGGCTCATAAAAAAAAAATAGTCCTTTAACCCCTTCAGGACCCAGCCTATTTTGACCCTAAAGACCTTGGCATTTTTTGCAATTCTGACCAGTGTCCCTTTATGAGGTTATATCTCTGGAACGCTTCAACCGATCCTAGCGATTCTGAGATTGTTTTTTCGTGACACATTGGGCTTCATGCTAGTATTAAATTTAAGTCGATAATTTTTGTGTTTATTTGTGAAAAAATCAAAATATGGCAAAAATTTTGAAAATTTCACAATTTTCACATTTTTTATTTTTTTTTCTGATAAACCAGAGAGATATGTGACAAGAAAAAAGTTATTAAATAATATTTTCCACATGTCTACTTCACATCAGCACAATTTTGGAAAAAAATTTTTTTTTTGGTAGGACGTTATAAGGGTTCAAAGTTCATGAGTAATTTTTCATTTTTCAACCAAAATTTACAAAACCATTTTTTTTAGTGACCACATCACATTTGAAGTCCTTTTGAGGGGTGTACATGACAGAAAACACCCAAAAGTGACACCATTCCAAAAACTGTACCCCTCAAGCTACTCAAAACTATATTCAAGAAGATGATTAACCCTTCAGGTACTTCACAGGACCTAAGGCAAAGTGGAAACAAAAAATGGATATTTTAATTTTTTTCTCAAAAATGTTCTTTTAGCCTCAATTCTTTCATTTTCACATGGGCAACGGGATAAATTGGATCTTAAAATGTGTTGTGCAAATTCTCCCGAGTACATCGATACCTCATATATGGTCATAAACCACTGTTTGGGCGCACGGCAGGGCTCAGAAGGGAAGGAGCGCAATTTGAATTTTTGAGCTAATTTTACATCCAAAAAGTGAAATGGCGCTCCTTCCCTTCTGAGCCCTGCTGTGTGCCCAAACAGTGGTTTATGACCACATATAAGGTATCGGTGTACTCAGGAGAAATTGCCCAACAAATTGTAGGATGAATTTTATGCTGTTGCCATGTGAAAACGAAACAATTTAGGCTAAAAAAAATCTTTGTGAAAAAAAAAGTACTATTTCATTTTGACAGATCAATTTGTAAAGCACCTGGGGGTTCAATATGCTCACTACCCATCTAGATATGTTCCCTGGGGGGTCTAGTTTCCAAAATGGGGTCACTTGTGGGGGAGCTCCAATGTTTAGGCACACAGGGGCTCTCCAAAAGCGACATGGTGTCCGCTAACAATTTGAATAAAAATCAGCTCAAATTGTTAGCTGTCACCATGTTGCGTTTGGTGAGCCCCTGTGTGCCTAAACATTGGGGCTCCGCAACAAGTGACCCCATTTTGGAAACTAGACCCCCCAGGGAACGTATCTAGATACATAGTGAGCACTTTGAACCCCCAGGTGCTTTACAAATTCATCCAAAAAAATGAAAAAGCACTTTTTTTTCCACAAAAATTTCTTTTTTCATTATTACGGACCAATTTGTGAAGCACCTGGGGGTTCAAAGTGCTCACTATGCAGCTAGATATGTTCCCTGGGGGGTCTAGTTTCCAAAATGGGGTCACTTGTGGGGGAGCTCCAATGTGGAGACGCACAGGGGCTCTCCAAACACGACATGGTGTCCGCTAACAATTTGAATGCAAAATGAGCTCAAATTGTTAGCGGACACCATGTCGCGTTTGGTGAGCCCCTGTGTGCCTAAACATTGGAGCTCCCCCACCAGTGACCCCATTTTGGAAACTAGACCCCCCAGGGAACGTATCTAGATGCATAGTGAGCACTTTGAACCCCCAGGTGCTTCACAAATTGATCTGTAAAAATGAAAAAGTACTTGTTTTCCGCAAAAACAATTTTTTTCCATTAATTTGTGAAGCACCTGGGGGGTCAATATGCTCACTATCCATCTAGATAAGTTCCCTGGGGGGTCTAGTTTCCAAAATGGGGTCACTTGTGGGGGAGCTCCAATGTTTAGGCACACAGGGGCTCTCCAAAAGCGACATGGTGTCCGCTAACAATTTGAATAAAAATCAGCTCAAATTGTTAGCTGTCACCATGTTGCGTTTGGTGAGCCCCTGTGTGCCTAAACATTGGGGCTCCGCAACAAGTGACCCCATTTTGGAAACTAGACCCCCCAGGGAACGTATCTAGATGCATAGTGAGTACTTTGAACCCCCAGGTGCTTCACAAATTCATCCATAAAAATGAAAAAGCCCTTTTTTTTCCACAAAAATTTCTTTTTTCATTATTACGGACCAATTTTGTGAAGCACCTGGGGGTTCAAAGTGCTCACTATGCAGCTAGATATGTTCCCTGGGGGGTCTAGTTTCCAAAATGGGGTCACTTGTGGGGGAGCTCCAATGTGGAGACGCATAGGGGCTCTCCAAACACGACATGGTGTCCGCTAACAATTTGAATGCAAAATGAGCTCAAATTGTTAGCGGACACCATGTCGCGTTTGGTGAGCCCCTGTGTGCCTAAACATTGGAGCTCCCCCACAAGTGACCCCATTTTGGAAACTAGACCCCCCAGGGAACGTATCTAGATGCATAGTGAGCACTTTGAACCCCCAGGTGCTTCACAAATTGATCTGTAAAAATGAAAAAGTACTTGTTTTCCGCAAAAAACAATTTTTTTCCATTAATTTGTGAAGCACCTGGGGGGTCAATATGCTCACTATCCATCTAGATAAGTTCCCTGGGGGGTCTAGTTTCCAAAATGGGGTCACTTGTGGGGGAGCTCCAATGTTTAGGCACACAGGGGCTCTCCAAAAGCGACATGGTGTCCGCTAACAATTTGAATAAAAATCAGCTCAAATTGTTAGCTGTCACCATGTTGCGTTTGGTGAGCCCCTGTGTGCCTAAACATTGGGGCTCCGCAACAAGTGACCCCATTTTGGAAACTAGACCCCCCAGGGAACGTATCTAGATGCATAGTGAGTACTTTAAACCCCCAGGTGCTTCACAAATTCATCCATAAAAATGAAAAAGCACTTTTTTTTCCACAAAAATTTCTTTTTTCATTATTACGGACCAATTTGTGAAGCACCTGGGGGTTCAAAGTGCTCACTATGCAGCTAGATATGTTCCCTGGGGGGTTTAGTTTCCAAAATGGGGTCACTTGTGGGGGAGCTCCAATGTTTAGGCACACAGGGGCTCTCCATATGCGACATGGTGTCCGCTAACAATTGGAATTGTTAGCGGACACCATGTCACGTTTGGTGAGCCCCTGTGTGCCTAAACATTGGGGCTCCCCACAAGTGACCCCATTTTGTAAACTAGACCCCCCAAGGAATGTATCTAGATGCATAGTGTGCACTTTGAACCTCCAGGTGCTTCACAAATTGATCTGTAAAAATGAAAAAATAATTTTTTTGTGGAAAAAAAGTATTTTTTTATTTTTATGGATCAATTTGTGAAGCACTTGGGGGTTCAAAGTGCTCACTATGCATCTAGGTACGTTCCTTGGGGGGTCTAGTTTCCAAAATGGGGTCACTTGTGGGGGATCTCCAATGTGTAGGGACACAGGGGCTCTCCATACGCAACCTGGTGTTTGCCAACAATTGGAATTGTTAGCGGACACCAGGTCGCGTATGGAGAGCCCCTGTGTGCCTAAACATTGGAGCTCCCCCACAAGTGACCCCATTTTGGAAACTAGACCCCCCAGGGAACATATCTAGATGCACAGTGAGCACTTTGAACCACCATGTGCTTCACAAATTGAGACGTATAAATGAATAAAGAAACTTTTTGTGAAAAAACATACTAGTCTAGTAGTTGCAATTCGCAGCATAGGGGACCCATGGGGCTCTGTCATATTTTTGGTCCAGCCAGGTACAACTTGGCAGCTACGGACTGCCACCAGCCCCCAGCTGCTTCGTCATACCTGGCTGGAACCAAAAATACAACGAAGCCTATTTTTTTTTTATTTCTAGAATTATTTCTAGAAAAAAAATTACATAGGGCTCCGCCATATTTTTGGTCCAGCCAGGTACAACTTGGCAGCTACGGACTGCCACCAGGCCCCAGCTGCCTCGTCATACCTGGCTGGAACCAAAAATACAACGAAGCCTATTTTTTTTTTTATTTCTAGAAATATTTTTAGAAAAAAAATGACATAGGGCTCCGCCATATTTTTGGTCCAGCCAGGTACAACTTGGCAGCTACGGACTGCCACCAGGCCCCAGCTGCCTCGTCATACCTGGCTGGAACCAAAAATACAGCGAAGCCTATTTTTTTTTTTATTTCTAGAAATATTTCTAGAAAAAAAATGACATAGGGCTCCGCCATATTTTTGGTCCAGCCAGGTACAACTTGGCAGCTACGGACTGCCACCAGCCCCCAGCTGCCTCGTCATACCTGGCTGGAACCAAAAATACAGCGAAGCCTATTTTTTTTTTATTTCTAGAAATATTTCTAGAAAAAAAATGACATAGGGCTCCGCCATATTTTTGGTCCAGCCAGGTACAACTTGGCAGCTACGGACTGCCACCAGCCCCCAGCTGCCTCGTCATACCTGGCTGGAACCAAAAATACAGCGAAGCCTATTTTTTTTTTATTTCAAGAAATATTTCTAGAAAAAAAATGACATAGGGCTCCGCCATATTTTTGGTCCAGCCAGGTACAACTTGGCAGCTACGGACTGCCACCCACCCCCAGCTGCCTCGTCATACCTGGCTGGAACCAAAAATACAGCGAAGCCTATTTTTTTTTTATTTCTAGAAATATTTCTAGAAAAAAAAATTACGTGGGGCTCCGCCATATTTTTGGTCCAGCCAGGTACAACTAGGCAGCTGGGGGCTGGAATCCTCAGCATAGAGAGGCCCAAGCGTTCTGGGCCCCCCATGCTGCGAATTGCAGCCCGCAGCCGCCCCAGAAAATGGCGCATTCATTGAAGCGCCATTTTCTGGCGCTGTACCCACGCTCTTCCAGTTGCCCTGGTGCCGGTGGCTAACTGGGTAATAAAGGGGTTAATGCCAGCTTTTTATTGGCAGCTGGCACTAAGCCCGAGATTCATAATATAGGGCCAATGTTAGACCCGCCATTAGGAATTTCTAGTACAGTAAATAGTCAATAAATACACACAGAGAAAAATCTTTTTATTTGAAAAAAAAAACAGACACAATTCGGACTCCATCTTTATTATAAAAAGATCCGACGTAGTCCACAACGAAGGTCCCACGACGCTCGATCGCTCCGACGTAGTCCATAACGAAGATCCCACGACGTTTGTCTCCGACGTAGTCCACAACGAAGGTCCCACGACGCTCGATCACCTTTGCTTTCAGATCGCTACTCTGGAGCCCGATCCGCCAGCATGGTGATCGAGCTGCAGAAAGTGATCTGACACCCCGGGCGCAGTGACCCATTATGTGCATCACTGCGCCTGGGCTGCCAGATCACTTTCCGCAGCTCGATCCCCATGCATGGGGATCGAGCTGCGGAAAGCGATCTGGCAGCACAGGCGCATTGACCCACTATGTGCATCACTGCGTCCGGGCTGTCAGATTGCTTTCTGCAGCTCGATGCCCATGCAGGGAGATCGGGCTGCAGAGCAGCGATCTAAGAGCCTGGGCGCAGTGACCCACTATGTACATCACTGCGCCTGGGCTGCCAGATCGCTTTCCGCAGCTCGATCCCCATGCATGGGGATCGAGCTGCGGAAAGCGATCTGGCAGCACAGGCGCATTGACCCACTATGTGCATCACTGCGTCGGGCTGTCAGATTGCTTTCTGCAGTTCGATGCCCATGCAGGGAGATCGGGCTGCAGAGCAGCGATCTAAGAGCCTGGGCGCAGTGACCCACTATGTGCATCACTGCGCCTGGGCTGCCAGATCGCTTTCCGCAGCTCGATCCCCATGCATGGGGATCGAGCTGCGGAAAGCGATCTGGCAGCACAGGCGCATTGACCCACTATGTGCATCACTGCGTCCGGGCTGTCAGATTGCTTTCTGCAGCTCGATGCCCATGCAGGGAGATCGGGCTGCAGAGCAGCAATCTAAGAGCCTGGGCGCAGTGACCCACTATGTGCATCACTGCGCCCGGGCTGTTAGATAGCTTTCTGCAGCTCGATCCCCATGCATGGGGATCGAGCTGCGGAAAGCGATCTGGCAGCCCAGGCGCAGTGATGCACATAGTGGGTCACTGCGCCCGGGGTGTCAGATCACTTTCTGCAGCTAGATCCTCAGAATCCAGCTGTAGGAAGTGATCTGACAGATCCAGTACAGTGATCCACAGTGATCACATAATGGTCACTGTGGATCACTGTGCTGGATCTGTCAGATCACTTCCTACAGCTGAATCCTCAGGATCCAGCTGTAGAAAGTGATCTGACAGATCCAGTACAGTGATCCACAGTGATCACATAATGGTCACTGTGGATCACTGTGCTGGATCTGTCAGATCACTTCCTACAGCTGGATCCTCAGGATCCAGCTGTAGAAAGTGATCTGACAGATCCAGTACAGTGATCCACAGTGATCACATAATGGTCACTGTGGATCACTGTGCTGGATCTGTCAGATCACTTCCTACAGCTGGATCCTCAGGATCCAGCTGTAGAAAGTGATCTGACAGATCCAGTACAGTGATCCACAGTGATCACATAATGGTCACTGTGGATCACTGTGCTGGATCTGTCAGATCACTTCCTACAGCTGGATCCTCAGGATCTAGCTGTAGAAGTCATCTGACAGCTCCAGCACAGAGCTGTCAGATGCGAGCGGCCGGAGAGAAGAGGAGGAGGAGCGGGACGCAGCCGTGCAGCAGGATGGAGCGCGATCGCCGGAGGGGTGAGTGGGAGAAGCGATCGCCGCTCCGGTGGTCGGGGGGGGCAGGCAGGGGGAAGAGGGGGGGTGACAGGGGATGGGGGGGCACTCACAGGAAGCGGGGGCAGGCAGGAGCAGGCGGGCGGCAGGAAGAGGAAGCCCGCGGTAGGGACAGGAAGCGGGCGCAGGGACAGGAAGTGGGGGGGGGGTAAGAAAGATGAAGAGGGGGCAGGATAGAGAGGTGGGGGACAGGGGGGCACTTAGAGGATGCCAGGGTAGCAGATCGGAGGGTAGGGAGAGCAGGGGCAGGCAGGGAAGCATGACAGGCGCGGTGATTTTCACTTTCACTTTTGAGCGCCAATCACCGCGCCTGTAGCCGGGGGGGGTGGGGGTGGGGGCAAATCGACCCCCCATGGGGTGTTGTACAACACCCCATGTACCTGCAGGCCGAATGACAGGTCAGTGAGACCCTCACTCGGCCTGCAGGAGCCCGATCAATCCATGGCCCACCCCCTGGGCCAAGGGTCGGGAACGAACTTGTTTCCATGGCCCAAACGGTGGGCCAAGCGTCGTGAAGGGGTTACATTTTCCACCTATTTACATTTTTAAGGCAACTTTTCCAATGCACCAAAAATAAAAAGTAAAGCCAGGTAAATCATTACAGATTTGTATCTTTGGAAACCCAAAACATTTATTCTATATTGCGTTCTGCAGTAGGAACCTTTATGAAATAATATATGGTCAAAGTTGACTACTATAAAAAAACAGTTTTGGACGAATATTATGACTCTTTATTTGTTGAATATTCTACTTGATTCATTGATAATCTATACACGAATTTGCCAAGCAGATCATTATGCTATAAAATAAATGCACAATTTTGGTTTAATTCTACAATTTTCATAAAATGTATTTATTTGTCAGATTTTGAGATAAAGATTTATGTGTACAGGCTGCCCTCAATGCCTTATGTGTGCTGTTTGAAAATAAATGGGACAGCATATCCAACAGTGAGAGGAAACATTTATCAGGGTATTTGTTCCATGCATTGCTAATGTATGTGATCTTTCAGAATATAAAACGTATGTTATCATAAACCTTACTTTTATAGTCATGGATGGTGAAATTGGGATTTGTCAAACCATCAGGTGGCAGTCTAAAGGAAAATCTCTGCGCTATAGGGGACATATCTCTGTCAGCAGCACCAATAATTTGGATGATCTACAAGGAAAGAAGAAGACAGAAATCACATACTAGTCAACACGTTTTATGTAAACAATACAATAGGCTTCCTCACACATGAAAAATATATTATTCCTTGGATTTACAGGCTTTTAGAACATAAAGGAAAGAAAATATGCAAGCAAAGTAAAGCTTAATTTATGTTCCATTTATAGTAGAGAATATTCTTCAGTGAAAGGGAGCACTTACTGCTGTAATAGAAAGCTGATTTTATCATTTTATGATAAAATGATTTGTTGCTTTTATTAGGTATCATACATTATCATATCGATAACAAAATATTTTTCATTAATTATTTTATTGTTCAGGTTTAATTACCGTATTTTTTAGTACTATAAGATGCACCAAACTATGACCTGCACCCTGGTTTAGACAATAGGAAAAACAATCATATATATACAATCAAAAAATATTTTTTGTAATCATCGCAGGTGACTTTGTACTTTTCGGAATCATCTTTTTGTCCTGATTTCAAAAATGTATGTAGTTTTTCTGTTCCACATATTGTTTCCATGGAGCAGCAGCATTATTATAAGGTGTAGGAAATGTACTGGTGACATTAAGAAAACAGTAATCTACATATCAGAAAAAACTTCACCTTACAAAACAGTTTTTATTAAACCTAAATAATTTCATATGCAAAATAGAAACCAAAATATGAGCAGAAATTAAAAGTGCTTGACATTAGACTGTTGTTATGATTTTTCTGGGTTGTTCCTATATTACTATTATTATTATTATTATTATTATTATTATTTATTATTATAGTGCCATTAGATTCCATGGCGCTTTACATATGGAAGGGGCAAACAAAGACAAGTACAATAAGTATGGACAATCAAGTCACACAGAGACAGAAGGGGAGAGGACATTGTTTGCGAGGGCACAGTCTACAAGGGATGGGTGAGGATACAGTATGAGAGTATAGCGGATGCACATAAGAAATCTTGTATACGGTTGTGAGAACAAGAGATAAGAGGGGAGTACAGAAGGAGCTCTTGAGAGGATCGCAGGTTGCATGAGGAAAGGTAGCGGGAGACCATGTCAAAGATGTATGGAGGAGACAGGTTGTGGATGACATTTTATGTCATGGGTAGGGTTTTGAACCAGGGCCTCTGAGAAATGGGGAGCCAGTAAAGGGTTTATCAGAGAGGAGAGACTAGGGAATAGTGGGGAGACAGGTGGATTATTCGGGCAGCAGAGATTAGGATATTGGAGTGATGTAAGGAAGCTAGTGGGGTAGTGGGGAGGCCAGTGATCAGGAAGTTACAGTAGTCGAGGTGCGAGATAATGGCATGAACAAGTGTTTTAGCAGTATCTTTGTCAAGGAAAGTGCGGATATATAACATCCAAAAGTAGTCCACCATCATTGAGTAGTCACTTCAAAAACCCTGTTAGCGGTGCTTCATTACTTTAATGTCCTGGTGACACCGCTTGCCTCGTTCATTGCTTACATCCCCAAAATTTTGAGGGAAGAAATCTAAATGTGACATATGATAACATGTGACTTTCCGAGAAGCAGTCATTAGTTGACTGCACTGTCAATACTCCTCCCTTAAAACTCACTAAATCCTTTACTGATGTTGTCCCTGTAAGAAAATTCACAAGTAAGACAAGCAAAGAAATTGGAATAACATAGGAAAAACCACATACATTGAAAATGCAGAAATAACTAAAATACTTCTATCTCAGAAACTTTATGTGATTGAGCAAAACTAAGAATGTTTTTGGAATCAGCACATCAAACTCCATAAAACAGACATATTACCTTTGCTGATGATTTTTTTGTGTTGACCAGTTAATATGTGAATGTGAAATGTCATGAACATTAGATTGATAATAAATTTTATTTATATAGCACTGTACAGGACAATGTACAGACAATAATAACTATACAAAATATTACATTGTCCACCAGTTTCAGGGGTGTGAGGCCCTGCTCGAAAGCTTACAATCTATAGAACATTGTTGGTCAACAGTTGTGCTCCTTTCTTGGTACTCTATGGAAGAAGAGGGGGTAATGATTTATTACAAAGTTATATAACTATATTAAGAAGGTTCTATCACAAATTAAAGGTTGCTATATATTGTCCCACACACAAAAAGTTTCCATTAAAGATTACATTGGTCTTCTTGTATCCAACATCATAAAGATCACAAATACATTTATTGTGCAACCACCTATGTGTCTGGTATTTTACACGGGTAATAGTTTTCTTTTATGCCACTTAAACTCCTTATATTGTACACTATTTAGTCGGCTGTACATTTTAGTAGGTTATGCTAATATCCAAATTATTAAGGATGCCTATTGCAGATTTTATATAAAGTAGTCCTGTACTACACTGACATTCTTCATGACCACAAATAAATGTAGGTAAACAAGGACCGTATCACATGTATATATTTTATGTTGCACAGACAGAGAAACACGTAGAAATACGGATTTTGTTTGCAAGACAGATATTCTCCTGCTAAGGAGATCAACCAGTTATCTACTTGTGCCAGTTTTGTTTTTCTTCAGCCTGTGCACTAACGATCCATTACATTAACCCTCAAATGTACTTCACCTGCTACCTATCTAATTAAGTTATCTGAGTGATAGGAACATGACATTTATGAATAGAGATGAACCAAACTTTAGAAGCTTGAATTTGGCTTGGTTTGCCAAATTTGCAATGCTCGATGAACAGTTCATTGAACAGTTTGATGAAATTATGAACCCAATTGAAAACAATGGGAGGCAAAATCAAGGGCCTACACAACACCTTTAAAGGGGCACAAAAGCAGCCCCTTGGATAAGTGAAAATAAAAATCCATATTTTGGGGAATTTCTTGGGAAATTGAGTCATTTAGAATTTTCTCATCTGTATAGAATATACCTTGCCTTTCCATGCACTGATTGGACCAAAACCATTGCTATACTGTGCTGAACTAATTTTGCAAAAAGATCATAAAACTAAATAGAAACTTTTTCATTACCTGTCGTGGTTTTGCATTTTCACATACCGATGTCTCATATGGTATTGTCACCTCCGGAGCAAATTCATTAACATCCAGGACATTTATGATGACATTGACTGAACTAGTTAACTGTGGGTTACCTATAGAAATAAAAGATTTAGCAAAAATGTTAAATTACAGCTAAAGGAAAAACGATTTACCAATTTTCATAAATTTATAATGGCCGCTAGTTTTTCAAGATTTTGCCCTTTAAGAAAAAAATAGAGATCAATGAGGGAATAGGAAGTAATATACGGTAAATACGCTTCTAAGTATCCTTCTAAAAATCAGTTTGGTTCATCCATGCATTAAAATTGCAATTAAGGGAGCCCCGATTGTGAGCATTTGCACTTGTAAAGCAAAAGAGAAACATTACATAAATTAGGAGTGGTTACTTGTCAAATTGTTTTTTTTTTTTTAATTATACAGTATGATGAGTATTTAATTGTTAACTAAGTAGTTTGGGAGAGATGTAGAGATAAAAAATGAGGAGTTGAAAAAATAAGTTGAAAAAAGGTCTCTAATTACCTATTTTTTTCCCTAGCGTTTTCTTTTCTTATTTTTTTTATATAGTGAAAAGCAGGGTTGAGGTTTCCTTTAGAGCATATTCTTCTATGTGTATGCAAAACTTGAGCAAAAGTTCCAGAATGAAAACAATTGGGGTATTTGTGAACATTTTGCCCACCTTGAAGCCTGAAGATGGGTTAACTTATTTTGTTTCTATTTCTGCTGAAGACTCCAAGACACCAAGCTACAGTATACAGAATCTCAAAACGGAATACAGTCCTTACATTTTTGTAAATATTTTATTAAAACTTTTTATAGGACACCACTGAATATATGACAGTTTGATACAATGTAAAGTAGTCATCTTATATAGCAGGTTGAATTTGGTGTGTGCCCTCTAAATAACAACACAGCCATTAATGTCATAACCACTGGCAACAAAACTGAGTACACTACTAAGTGAAAAATTCCAAATTGTGCCCGATTAGCCATATTTCTTCTTGGAAATGAGAGAAGTCCAGCTTCTGAAATGCTTTGGTAAATTTTATTAAGAAAGTCAAGATTCCACTAAAATTGGCAGAGCAAAACATGCAAATACAGGGCATTGGCAGAAGCCCGCGCTGCAGGTAATGCGTTTCGGACAAGATCTATGTCCTTTTTCAAGCCTGCACCAGAGAGACCAGACCCCCAATTTATGCCCGCCCAAAGAATGATTTCAGCTGCACTTAATCAAGTGTGGATAGGTCTTTGAATAAGAGGGCGTGTTTGGATATCTAGAATATAATGGTCAAGAATGCGTAATGCACAGATAAGAAAAAAACAAGTGTAATAAAAACAATATACAAAAGAAACAAGTAATATCAAAGATACAAATAAAATAAAGTTTAGACACAATGAAAAAAATAATAAAAGCAGAATACAGTGCCTTGTGAAAGTATTTGGCCCCCTTGAACTTTTCAACCTTTTGCCACATTTCAGGCTTCAAACAAAGATTAAAATTTTATTTTTTTGTGAAGAATCAACAACAAGTGGGACACATTCGTGAAGTGGAATGATATTTATTGCATATTTTAAACCTTTTTAACAAATAAAAAACTGAAAACTGGCGCGTGCAATATTATTCGGCCCCTTGAGTTAATACTTTGTAGCGCCACCTTTTGCTGCAATTACAGCTGCAAGTCGCTTGAGGTATGTCTCTATCAGATTTGCACATCGACAGACTGAAATTCTTGCCCATTCTTCCTTGCAAAACAGCTCGAGCTCAGTGAGGTTGGATGGAGAGAGTTTGTGAATCACAGTTTTCAGCTCTGTCCACAGATTCTCAATTGGATTAAGGTCTGGACTTTGACTTGGCCATTCTAACACCTGGATATGTTTATTTTTGCACCATTCCATTATAGATCTTGCTTTATGTTTGGGATCATTGTCTTGTTGGACAATAATTCTCCGTCCCAATTTCAGGTCTTTTGCAGACTCCAACAGGTTTTCTTCCAGAACGATCCTGTATTTGGCTCTGTCCATCTTCCATCAATTTTAACCATCTTCCCTGTCCCTGCTGAAGAAAAGCAGACCCAAACCATGATGCTGCCACCACCATGTTTGACAGTGGGGATGGTGTTTTGAGGGTGATGAGCTGTGTTGCTTTTACACCAAACATATTGTTTTGCATTGTGGCCAAAAAGTTCAATTTTGGTTTCATCTGACCAGAGCACCTTATTCCACGTTTGGTTTGTCTCCCAGGTGGCTTGTGGCAAGCTTCAAACGAGACTTTTTATGGATATCTTTGAGAAATTGTTTTATTCTTGCCACTCGTCCATAAAGGCATGATTTGTGCAGTGTATGACTGATTGTTGTCCTATGGACAGACTCTCCCCACCTCAGCTGTAGATCTCTGCAGTTCATCCAGAGTGATCATGAACCATTTGGCATCACTGATCAGTCTTCTCCTTGTACGAGATGAAAGCTTAGAGGGATGGCCGAGTCTTGGCAGATTTGCAGTGGTCTCCTTCCATTTCAATATGATCGCTTGCACAGTGCTCCTTGAGATGTTTAAAACTTGGGAAATCTTTTTGTATCCAAATCCAGCTTTAAACTTCACCACAACAGTATTTCGGACTTGCTTGGTGTGTTCCTTGGTCTTCATGATGCTCTCTGCACTTGAAACAGAACGCTGAGGGCCGCTTTACACACACCAACTTCTGTAACCAACTTCTGAACAGATCTCTGGTTGCAGTGAAATTATGGACACATTGTTCCATTTGTACACAGCCACAAAATGGAACAATGTGTCCATGATTTCACTGCAACCAGAGATCTGTTCAGAAATTGGTCATAGAAGTTGGTGTGTGTAAAGCGGCCCTTAGACTATCACAGAGCAGGTACATTTATACAGAGACTTGATTACACACAGGTGGATTCTATATGTCATTACCAGTCATTTAGAACAACATTGGATCATTCAAAGATCCTCACTGAACTTCTGGAGTGAGTTTGCTGCACTGAAAGTAGAGAGGCCGAATAATATTGCATGCCCCACTTTTCAGTTATTTTTTTGTTAAAAAAGTTTAAAATATCCAATAAATTTCATTCCACTTCACTATTGTGTCCTACTTGTTGATTCTTCACAAAACAATTAGAAATGATATTTTTATGTTTGAAGCCTAATATGTGGCAAAATGTTGAAAAGTTCAAGGGGGCCAAATACTTTCACAAGGCACTGTATACCACAAGAACTAGTGGAAATTTAAAGTGAATTTTTGTGATAGAAGATAGTTGAACAATATCAACAAGTACAATAGGAGATATAGTATCTATTATCACATGACCATGTCATCATGATGCCACCACAAATGACAAACAAGAAAAGGTGCACCCCACAAAGCAGTCCAGTCCAATGCCAGAAAATACTTTAAATCCCACACTCAAAGTCAGGTCAGAATCAACAGTTGAAATGTAATCACTCCTAGATGGGAGCAGTGTGACTCATGACTTCAGAAACAAACTGAAGAAAGTGACCTGAAAGGGTCAATTAGAGGAAACAGTTAATCTTTACCCCAAACTAAAATAGAATGGATGTGAACCAGCCTTCTTCAGAGGGTCAGTGTGGAGAGGACCCCACACGTATCGTCACAAAGTGACTTCATCAGGGAAAGTGAAGCATGACAAGTGTTTCCTCTAATTGTCCCTTTCAGGTCTCTTTCTTCAGTTTGTTTCTGTAGTGATGGCTTTGATATCTCGTGGTATACGGCAGCACGGCTTTTAATCCTTCATCCTCCCTACTCTATATGCCTCACGCTGGGGACTGCAGCAGCTGTGATATGCTTTTATAGTGGATGTGACTCTCTCGAACTCACAAGGTGAAGCCTCTGATACCTATTTAGGTAATATTTTTATCTCTCAGACCCTTCACTCTCCCTACTTTAATTTTCTGACATAATGACCTTTGGATTTTCATTTGCTGTAAGCTATATTCATCAACATTAACAGAAATAAACATTTGAAATAGATTACTCTGTCAGTAATGACTCATATAACAGATGTGTTTCACTTTACATATTGAATTACTGTAGTTAATTAAATTTTTGATGATATTCTAATTCTTTGAGATGGACCTGTATCTATAAGTAAGTAGAAAAAACACAGAACACCGAGAAAAATTTCTTTGATATAAAAACACAGGCATCCCTGTGTTTCCTCTATATTACCACCAAACATACCCTCTGATGGTAATTCACAGCCAGCACCAGTTGTCCCATGACAACCCATCTTAGTTCTGCTACATCTCAATGAGCGGAGAGTCCAGAAATGTGTCCACCAACCAGGAGTAGCACTCAGACATGGCATTTCATCTGAGGACAGAGCAGACGCAGGTCTGCAGAGTCCACAGCTGAAGTCTTTCATTACACCGCAATCACAGGCACACACGTGTCTCAGGGTGAGCTTGCTGGCCCAGGTGAACTGACATATGCCTGCTCACAGGGATGTAGCAGTGCTGCAGATCTTCAAGGAACCTTGCTGGAAATTATCGTTGGACGGTTTGTTTGAGATTAAGAGTGGTTTGTCTGTGTGTTGTTTTTACTATACAGGATTTTTCTCCATGTGTTTTATTTCTATTAAAGAATTTTGCACTGCGTCTGTGTTTTATAATTATTTAGTCACTGGACTGGCACTGTGGTGGTATCAGGTATGCCGCAACATTACCAATCCAGGAGGGGTTGAAGACAGCTGACAATACTCATCTGTCAACGCCTTCTATTAACACAAATGCTACTGTAGAGGGCAGCAGGAAGAGCTGGGTTAAAGCAACAGGATTGGTGCAATTTACAAATGTGCCATTTCTGGGGCAGCTATTTTTAAGCTGGTGAGGGCCAATGAAAGATGGCTCTTCCCACCCTGAGAATGCCAGACCCAAGCTATCAGCTTTACCTTGGCTGCTAATCCAAAGTGGGGCATACCCTACACCTTATTTATAAAATATTTTTTTATTAATAAATAAATTATTTGAAAAAATAGCTTGGGGTGACCTTTATTTTAAATTACCAGCCAAGGTTAAGCTGCCAGCTGTAATCTGCAGACTGCAGCTGTCTGCTGTACCCTAGCTGACAATGAAAAACAGAGGGTAGCCCGTGTCAATTGTTTTCATTATTTTTTTTTTTTGTAGCTAAAAACAAGCCTAAAACACATTTTAGTGCAACATGAAATGCCTTAAAAGGGTGCACGCTTATAATGTATAGGAGGTGGGACATAATATAGCTGTTTGACATCTATCTCTCTATCTATGGCGGCCTTCACATGCATCAATTTCTTGAACGATATCACTTAAGCGATCTGCTTTTTTGATCGCTAAGCGATATCGTTTGTGCGTCGCTGCGTGTAATCAAGCGATTTTACAATGTAAAATCACTTGATTGTTTGATCGCAGATTTGTGAGCCGGACCTCAAATCAAGCGATAATCGCTTGATCAATCTGCATCATCGTGGTGTGTGACACCACGATGAACAATCTCCCAGCGGCAGAGCCTATGCTGGGAGATGGTATCTATGATAAACGTCGGTTTACTAAGCCCCACGCGGGGCCTAGTAACCCGATGTGTACCATAGTTACCAGCGATCTCGCTGGTCCACATCGCTGGTGAGTCTGCCTGTGTGACAGCTCACCAGCGATGTGAATGATATTGTTAGCGATCGCGCGTGCATGTGATCGCTAACAATATCGCTCACAAGATTGAATAGTGTGACGGCCGCCTATAAATCAATCTATTTTTACATCTATCTTTAAATTTATCTCTATCTCTACTATCTATCTATCTATCTATCTATCTAGCTATCTAGCTATCTGTATATCTATTTAGAAAAAAGTAAGAGCAGCACAACAAATGGTCCTGGATGCAAAGCCTACCTTGACAGCTTGACAGCTACCAATAAAATAACAGGCAGCACTCCAAAACAGCAGGCAGTAGCAGACCTTTATTGGTCAGTGACTAGGCAACATTTCAATGCTTAGTGGATCTTTGTCAAAGCTATTTTGTCATTTACTAAAGGAACCACTACAGTTTTTTGCAGTTTTGGTGTAAGATCGCTCTGTTTTAATGTCTGGATACCCAGAAATCGTGTGCACATGTACAAGCTTCTGCTGAGGTTGCGTCATTATGACGGCATCCACCACACCAGCCGCTTGTTTACTATTGCTGGGTAACCAGCCATGGCTGCAGTGACTGGGCGGCGCGCATGCGCTGCCTACAATTGATTCCATCGGGGCAGCAAACATGCTATCAGGTATGTATCTGCTATTTAAACCCTGCTGACATTAGACCTATTACTCCCGATGATGAGCACCGTGATAAAGAAACAGCGAAACGTGCGTTGGAGTCCAGCCCAGAGGTGGGTCTTTTTCCCTGTTTCTAGCACTGTGCACTTTACTTGGTAGGCATACTTATTCTAAACTCTCCCCTGCTCATGGGTTTCGTGTATTTGGGTTAATGCATTGACTTAGTTAACACTTGTGCTCCAGCCTTATATGTGGGGTAACAGCAATATAAACTTAATCCATTCTGGATAGATATCATCAATACTCTTCGATAACCCCCTCATGCAGTGCAGTTGACTGTATGTAACCTTGTTATTTGTGCATTATCCATTTCTAATGGAACCTTAAATAATGCTAAGCAGGAGAGCTTTTGCTTGAATTGTAAATGCCTGTATCATTATCTACGCTAGGTGCTCTTTATCTGTCATCATTTCCTTGCACAACTATGTGTTTTGTATGTCTCTTAATAAAATATATTTGCAATTTATTTTAAGCATGTCTTGGCTCCATAATTTCTCTTGTTTTTGCATGTAATTACTGTAGAGTCGCTGAGCTGTTAAGAGGCATGAATGTTCTTCTTTAGGAGTACGGCTTAAAACATTAACATTTCTATAGTTTTAGGAGAAGTCATATAAAGGGTGAAATGATTAACTTGTGCAAGTCTATCAATGGTCCATACAAAAAATATGGTCAGAAGATGTTTTATATGAATGCCCCACCCACAAAGTAGCAGTCTCTTCACATGGTGAAAGGAACGTTTAACCTCAAGACAAAAGGCACCTTTGTCATAAAAAATCTTTGTATTGGACTGTAAAATTCGGGACCCGTACCGAATACATACTATTTGGTGACAAGGTCCTGAACATGGGTTTCCATGGGAAACCCATGTTACAGTTCGGGCCAGTTTGTGGGCAGGGGCTGTAAAATAATAAAAAATAATAAAATAATAAACATAATCATACTTATCTGTCCAGCGACGCGTCCTCCGGTCTACTCTCGCAGCCACTTCTGCTCCCGGAGCCGCTCGTTAGCTTCCGGTATTATTCACTGCACTGTCGGCAGTCTTCAGCAATTTCCGCCGGTCCTCGGCAGTCTTCGGCTTTTTCTGGCTGCCACTTGGGTTCACCCGCGGTCTTGGCCCGTGCTATGAACTCGCGTGAACCCTGACTGTCACAGTCAGATTTGGCCAGTTCGCGCTCTGCATAGACATGTGTCGTCTATGCAGAGCGATGAAGCAGTGCTGAGATTGCTTCCCTTTTGGACTACGTCGGACTGAAGATAATTTTTTTAATAAAGATGAAGTCTCTAAGTGTTTTTTTATTTTATTTCTAATAAAATATTTTTTCTCTGTGTTGTGTTTTTTTAATACTAGAAATTCATGGCGGTCATGTGTAATATTGGCCTTACCCCATGAATTTTCGGTTTAGGGCCAGCTGATAATACAAAGCTGTCCCTTACCCCATTATTACCCAGTGAACCATGGCACCAGGGCCCTGGATGTGTCGGGAACAGCGCCAGTAAAGCCAGTAAATGGTGCTTCTATGAATGCGCCATTTTCTGGGGCGGCTGCACACTGCAGTTCTCAGTGGGGGGGGGGCCCAGAAAGCTTGGGCCTCCCTGCGCTGCAGATTCCAGCCCCCAGCTGCCTAGGTGTACCAGGCTGGACTCAAAAATAGGGCAAAGACCTGCATATTTTTTTATTATTATTTAGTGCAATTCATGAAATTTAAAAAAAAAAAGGGCTTCCCTATATTGTTGTGCCTGGCTAGGTACAAAAAGGCAGGTGGGGGTTGGTGGCAGCCCATTCCTGACTGCTGTACCTGGCTGGCATACAAAAATATGGCGAAGCCCACATCAACTTTTTTTTTAAAAATCCATTAAACAATAAAAAAAAAAACTAATTGCAGTCCACAGCCACCCCAGAAAATGGCGCGTTCATTGTACCGAACTCATCCAGGGCCCTGGTGTAGTGGCTCAATGGTATTAATAATAATAATAATAATAATAATAATAAATAATAAGTGGTAATAATAGGGTTAGGGCCAGCTTTATATTATCAGCTGGCCCTAAGCCGAAATTCATGGGGTCACACCAATGACCGCCATGAATTTCTAGTAAAGTATTAAAGAAAAACAAAACACAGAGAAAAAATATGTTATTAAAAATAAAACAAAAAACCCTTAGAGACTCCATCTTTATTAAAGAAATAATCTTCAGTCCGACGTAGTCCAAAAGGGAAGCAATCTCATCTCTGCTACATCGCTCTGCATAGACTGCATAGCGAAAGCAGGCTGAATCTGTCTGTGACAGTCAGGGCTCATGCGAGTTTATAGCCCGGGCTATGACCGCGGGTGAACCATGCTGTCACAGCTCAAACACTGCTGAGCGTCAGCCGGAAAAAGCTGAAGACTGCCGAGCGCCGGCGGAAATTGCCGAAGACCGCCAACAGTGCAGTGAATAAAACCGGAAGTTAATGAGTGGCCTCGGAAGCAGAAGCAGCCGAGAGAGGAGATGGGAGGACACGTTGCAGGAGCGGTAAGTATGATTATCATGTTTATTAAAGTTTTATGTCTTTTTTTTACAGCCCCCCACCCCACCCTCTCCATCCCATGTCAGTAAAGTTCAAGCTCGGGGCATTCGGACACAAGTTCGTGTCTTCTCGGTCCCGAGCTTGAACTTTACAAAAAATTTGGTCGACCCCGCCGATCCTGAGTATCAGGGGGTCCGCCCATCACTAGGAAACCTGGATGGAGTCAGAAAAGGTGTAAATGTTTTTAATAACGAAAGTAATATAAATAAGTATGCAAACCTATAAAAATATTGTCTGAAAACTTTGTCCAGTTGATTGACAATTGGGATCAGAAGGGAAAGATTTGCTCTTTAACAGCAGACAGGATAATGTATTATATTTGTACATGTACCCTTCGCCTTATGTTTTCCTATCGCATAGTTAAGTTTGACGGACTTATGTATTTTGTCAAACGTAATTACCGCATATACTCGTGTATAAGCCGACTTTTTCAGCACAAAAAATGTGCTGAAAAGTCCCCCCTCGGCTTATACACGAGTCATACAGCGGTACCCAGTGGTATACACCCCCCCCCGTGGTATACAGGGCCCCCCTCGCTTGTGGCAGACCTGTAAAGGAAGGGTTCATTATACTTATCGTGTCGCTGCCGCCGTCGCCGCCGCTCTGTCACCGCCACCGCGCTATTCCGGGTCTTCATGCTTCCTTCTCCGGCGCACAGGAAATGACGTCATTTCCTGTGCGCCGGAGAAGGAAGCATGTCGAGCTGGAATAGCGCGGTGGCGGTGACAGAGCGGCGGTGGCGGCAGCGACACGATAAGTATAATGATCTCTTCCTTTACAGGTCTGCCACAAGCAAGGGGGGGCCCTGTATACCACTGGGTACCGCTGTATACAGCTGGGGCTGCTGTATACACAGCTGGGGCCCTGTATACCACTGGGTACCGTTGTATACAGCTGGGGCTGCTGTATACACAGCTGGGGCCCTGTATGCCACTGGGGCTGCTGCTGTATACACCACTGGGGCTGCTGCTGTATACACCACTGGGGCTGCTGCTGTATATACCACTGGGGCTGCTGCTGTATACACCACTGGGGCTGCTGCTGTATATACCACTGGGGCTGCTGCTGTATACACCACTGGGGCTGCTGCTGTATACACCACTGGGGCTGCTGCTGTATATACCACTGGGGCCGCTGCTGTAACACTGCTGGGGCCTGTATATACCACTGGGGAGGCTGCTGTATACCACACTGCTGGGGCCTGTATACCTGTGCTGGGGTCCACCCTCGGCTTATACACGAGTCAATAGGTTTTCCCAGGTTTTGGGGGCAAAAGTAGGGGGGTCAGCTTATACATGGGTCGGCTTATACACGAGTATATACGGTAGCTATTTAATTATACAAGTAGCAGCAAAGCCACATGTAAAAAAACTGTTTCAAATATTACAAAAATGGAGAAGGAATGATAAAAACTCAGCTGCTTTGAAGCTGGGAGAAAGGAGCAGTTGCAAAGGGAGATAGAGGCAGGAAGACACACAAATATATATTACTGCTTCTAGCAATTGTTCTAATGATTCACAGCAGAGCTAAAGTGACAGCTACATTGGTTATTACTGGTATACTTGGGCCGTCCATGCTAATGCTGTTTCTGACTTCATAAGAAAGATAGGGGAGCAAGTTTACCTCTTCTATCTAATATATAAAGCTGAATGTGTGTATGTGTGTATGTGTGTATGTGTGTATATCCAGGATTGGCATCTACACTGTCACAGCTACAGCCGCAAAATTTTGCAGAGTCACACGTCTGGACCCTGGGAGCGTCATAGGCTATGTTGTGAGGCGAAATTTTAACCCTGCGCGTTCCAGTTCACCAAACAATTTTGCCCCTATCTACATAATGGGAAAAAAGGGAAAGGAAACGTGTGGGAGGAAAATTGACAGCTTTCAGCTATAGAGACAAAATTTCACACAGTCACACGTCTGGACCCCGGGAGCGTCATAGGCTATGTTGTGAGGCGAAATTTTAACCCCGCGCATTCCAATTCACCAAACAATTTTGCCCCTATCTAGGGATGGGCGAGTCTACTCGCTAGGACTCGGGACTCGGCGATTCTGAAGGTACTCGCAGGACTCGTTACTCGGCGAATCTCCCAGCTTGGACTCGCCACAGTGACGAGTCCAATGGAATTCAATGGCAATAAGCTTGACTCGTCACAGATACCCGCTGTCAGCAGCGAGTCTGAGCGAGTCTACGATTCCGAGTCCTACGAGTCTACGAATCCGAGTCCTGGATACTGTATTCGGGATTCGGACTGTGGAATACAGAATCTGTTATGTTGCGAGTCAGCACAGCGTGCGTGTCAGGTCAGAAAACTTGTGAAGATAGCCAATCATAGTCAGTAATGGCATAGCAAAGTTGGTTGTGTCAGGACTATGATTGGCTGCTGTCCAGCGTCATGCCTATGTCATCTATGACAGGCAAGGCAGTATATAAGGCTTGTCCCCGCCATTTTGGGCACATTCCTGAGACGATCTGACCTAGTATAGGGAGAGAGAGATATATGCTGGAGCAGATCAGGGATTGTCAGTGTAGGGAAGATTCCTTTTATTAACCCAAAAAGCTCTTCTGAGAGCTAGGAGGAGGACGGAGTAGTGCTGTGTAGGCAGGCAGGCAGGGAGGGAAGGAAGGAGAAGCCTTAGTGCACACAGGACGGACCTCATAGCTTAGCTTACTCACTCAGCTTTGCTAACAGCTGCAGTCAGAGGCTTAGCTGAGGTGCTGTTTCATTTTTGTTTTTGCACCAGATCGATTTTTGTTCCTAATAAGCCATAGAGCGTTATTTTTTCTGTGGCAGACCAGTGCATTGCTGCTAGCACGTACTCCACCTTAGGGAGTGTAGTGTGCGGCTTCACTGCCAAGTGTGAGTGCGCACACTTACCCCGCCAGCAAGTGACGCATTCAGCTAACCTAACCACATCTCGGTGGCTGTGCGCACTTGAAACTAATTTTTTTAGGGAGTGTAGTGTGCGGCTTCACTGCCAAGTGTGAGAGCGCACACTTACCCCGCCAGCAAGTGACGCATTCAGCTAACCTAACCACATCTCGGTGGCTGTGCGCACTTCAAACCAATTTTTTTAGGAGTGTAGTGTGCGGTTTCACTGCCAAGTGTGAGAGCGCACACTTACCCCGCCAGCAAGTGACGCATTCAGCTAACCTAACCACATCTCGGTGGCTGTGCGCACTTGAAACTAATTTTTTTAGGGAGTGTAGTGTGCGGCTTCACTGCCAAGTGTGACAGCGCACACTTACCCCGCCAGCAAGTGACGCATTCAGCTAACCTAACCACATCTCGATGGCTGTGCGCACTTCAAACCAATTTTTTTAGGGAGTGTAGTGTGCGGTTTCACTGCCAAGTGTGAGAGCGCACACTTACCCCGCCAGCAAGTGACGCATTCAGCTAACCTAACCACATCTCGGTGGCTGTGCGCACTTCAAACCAATTTTTTTAGGGAGTGTAGTGTGCGGTTTCACTGCCAAGTGTGAGAGCGCACACTTACCCCGCCAGCAAGTGACGCATTCAGCTAACCTAACCACATCTCGGTGGCTGTGCGCACTTCAAACCAATTTTTTTAGGGAGTGTAGTGTGCGGTTTCACTGCCAAGTGTTAGAGCGCACACTTACCCCGCCAGCAAGTGACGCATTCAGCTAACCTAACCACATCTCGGTGGCTGTGCGCACTTGAAACTAATTTTTTTAGGGAGTGTAGTGTGCGGCTTCACTGCCAAGTGTGACAGCGCACACTTACCCCGCCAGCAAGTGACGCATTCAGCTAACCTAACCACATCTCGGTGGCTGTGCGCACTTGAAACTAATTTTTTTAGGGAGTGTAGTGTGCGGCTTCACTGCCAAGTGTGAGAGCGCACACTTACCCCGCCAGCAAGTGACGCATTCAGCTAACCTAACCACATCTCGGTGGCTGTGCGCACTTCAAACCAATTTTTTTAGGGAGTGTAGTGTGCGGTTTCACTGCCAAGTGTGAGAGCGCACACTTACCCCGCCAGCAAGTGACGCATTCAGCTAACCTAACCACATCTCGGTGGCTGTGCGCACTTGAAATTAATTTTTTTAGGGAGTGTAGTGTGCGGCTTCACTGCCAAGTGTGAGAGCGCACACTTACCCCGCCAGCAAGTGACGCATTCAGCTAACCTAACCACATCTCGGTGGCTGTGCGCACTTCAAACCAATTTTTTTAGGGAGTGTAGTGTGCGGTTTCACTGCCAAGTGTGAGAGCGCACACTTACCCCGCCAGCAAGTGACGCATTCAGCTAACCTAACCACATCTCGGTGGCTGTGCGCACTTCAAACCAATTTTTTTAGGGAGTGTAGTGTGCGGTTTCACTGCCAAGTGTGAGAGCGCACACTTACCCCGCCAGCAAGTGACGCATTCAGCTAACCTAACCACATCTCGGTGGCTGTGCGCACTTGAAACTAATTTTTTTAGGGAGTGTAGTGTGCGGCTTCACTGCCAAGTGTGAGAGCGCACACTTACCCCGCCAGCAAGTGACGCATTCAGCTAACCTAACCACATCTCGGTGGCTGTGCGCACTTCAAACCAATTTTTTTAGGGAGTGTAGTGTGCGGTTTCACTGCCAAGTGTGAGAGCGCACACTTACCCCGCCAGCAAGTGACGCATTCAGCTAACCTAACCACATCTCGGTGGCTGTGCGCACTTGAAACTAATTTTTTTAGGGAGTGTAGTGTGCAACTTCACTGCCAAGTGTGACAGCGCACACTTACCCCGCCAGCAAGTGACGCATTCAGCTAACCTAACCACATCTCGGTGGCTGTGCGCACTTCAAACCAATTTTTTTAGGGAGTGTAGTGTGCGGCTTCACTGCCAAGTGTGAGCGCGCACACTTACCCCGCCAGCAAGTGACGCATTCAGCTAACCTAACCACATCTCGGTGGCTGTGCGCACTTATAACCAATTTTTTTAGGGAGTGTAGTGTGCGGTTTCACTGCCAAGTGTGAGAGCGCACACTTACCCCGCCAGCAAGTGACGCATTCAGCTAACCTAACCACATCTCGGTGGCTGTGCGCACTTCAAACCAATTTTTTTAGGGAGTGTAGTGTGCGGTTTCACTGCCAAGTGTGAGAGCGCACACTTACCCCGCCAGCAAGTGACGCATTCAGCTAACCTAACCACATCTCGGTGGCTGTGCGCACTTCAAACCAATTTTTTTAGGGAGTGTAGTGTGCGGCTTCACTGCCAAGTGTGAGCGCGCACACTTACCCCGCCAGCAAGTGACGCATTCAGCTAACCTAACCACATCTCGGTGGCTGTGCGCACTTGAAACTAATTTTTTTAGGGAGTGTAGTGTGCGGCTTCACTGCCAAGTGTGCGCGCGCACACTTACCCCGCCAGCAAGTGACGCATACAGCAACACCTAACTCCAACTTGGTGACTGTGCATTCATCTACAATGTCTCAAAAAAAAAACATTACCAAAAAGGATGTTGCAAAGGGACAGGGACGAGCTCGTGGCTGCAGCAGTCTTGCCCAAGAAGGCACTGGTACAAGTACACAGCCTAGGATTGATAGAACGTCCTTTTTTCTACCTAGAAATCCCAGTACTCAAAGAAAACGTGTGTTGAGGCCGGATGAGCATGACAAGATAACATCTTGGATGGCTCAGACGCCCTCGACCACTGGTTCTTGCAGTACGCAATCATCCGTGGCAAGACATTCTAGTGTCGCTACAGACAATGCAGCGCCATCCAATCCTCAAAGTCGTCATATTGCCTCAACCCATCGGCAGCCAGAGGAAAATTTGAATATGGACCTTGGTCACTCGGATGACTTATTCGGTTCTTATCAAGGGGTTTCTTTGTCACTGCCTGACGAGATACTTGAAGTAGACGAAATGTCTACTCATGACCAAAGTTTGGAAGTAGCGCGTCCTGAGGAAAGACACTTTCACGAAATGCAAACAGTATCTCAGGAGGTGGATGATGATGAGGATGATGAGACACACATCTCATCTGGCCAGCCTGCTCAGTCAGTTTATCCAGAATCCTTTGAACTGGAAGGGGTGGATGATGACACCACAGATCCTACCTGGATTGCTGAATTGCATAGCCAAGAGAGCAGCCAGGAGGACGAAAGTGGCTATGTACCACTGGCAAAATCACAAAGGCGTACTGTCTCCAGAACACAAACTGTGAGAACAGTTGCCCAAATAGCGTCAACTGTGGCACAAACTGTGCCAACTGTTGCACAAACTGCAAACACAGTTGCCCAAAATGTGTCCACAGTTGGTGTTGAACAGAGTCATCCTCCTCTTCCTCCAATTAAAAATAAAGGACGAACAGCCAGTGTGTGGAAATTTTTTAAGGATAGCCCAACATTACCAAATATGGTTATCTGTAAGATGTGCCAGGCAAGGCTTAGCAGAGGCACGGTAAAAGGAAACCAGAGCACCAGCAGTATGCGCAAGCATATGTCTCTTAAGCACCCAATTCAGTGGGCACCCTATCAGGGTTCAAAATCAGTGCCTTCTGATCCAAACACTTCCAGGCCACCTCAGATACATCCTTCACCAGCAAGTGTTCAGGCTTCAGCTCCTGCTCAAGCGTACTCCTCCCAAGGTGCTTTACAAGACAGACATGACAGTAGTCAATCCTCTTGTCAGTCTGGTCCAAACGTGCAGTTGTCAGTGCCACAGCTGTATGAAAGACAGCGGAAGTTCCAACCGACACACCCATATTCCCAAAAAGTGACAGCGAAAATAGCCAAGTTGTTAGCTGTGGAAATGCTGCCGTTTAGGCTTGTGGGTACAGAGTCTTTTCGGGAGTTGATGGCTGAGGCAGCACCACGATACTCTGTACCCAGCCGGTACTTTTTCTCACGTAGTGCCGTTCCCGCCTTACACCAGCACGTGGTTAACAACTTAAAACGTGCTTTAACAAATGCTGTCACCGCCAAAGTCCACCTAACTACGGACACGTGGACAAGTAGTTGTGTGACAGGGCAGATACATTTCACTAACGGCTCACTGGATCAACCTGGTGGAGAGTGTCCCAACTTCTAAAACTGTACCATCTGACATACTTCCAACTCCACGAATAGCGGGCCCAACATCATTCCGGGTGTCTGCCTCCTCATATATGTCCAGTGCCCAATCTGCTTCTGCCACTTCCTTGTCCACTGCTGAGCCTCAAGCACCATCACGTCCGAGTTGGGAGCTTTGCAGTACTGCTTCTGCAAGGCGACAACAGGCTCTTCTGAAGCTTATCTGCCTAGGTGACACACGTCACACTGCAACAGAGTTGTGGAAAGGTCTCAAGCAACAGACCGATGAGTGGCTGGCCCCACTGGAACTACAACCAGGTCTAGTTGTGAGCGATAATGGTGCAAACCTTGTGGCGGCAATAAAGCACGGTAAACTTGTACATGTGCCTTGCATGGCTCATGTCCTGAACCTGGTAGTTCAGAAATTCCTCAAAATATACCCAGAGTTATCTGAGCTACTGGATAAGGTGAGGCGAATTTGCGCCCACTTTAGACATTCGTCCACAGCAGCTGCAAGTCTTTCTGCCCTTCAAATCCAATTTAACTTGCCGAAACACAGGCTAATTTGCGACATGCCTACGCGATGGAACACCACCTTCCATATGCTGGCAAGGTTTAATGAGCAGCAGAAGGCAATAGCGGAATTTCAGCTGCAACATGCCCGTCAACCTGGAAGTCATACCACACACATCGGTACTTTCGAGTGGGTCTGGATCGCTGACCTTTGCGAGTTGCTGGATAACTTCGAATACTGTACCAAACTCGTCAGTGGGGATCAGTCGATTATAAGTCTCACCATCCCCATGCTCTGCCTGCTCCAAGAATCCCTATTGAATCTCAAAACAGATGCTTTGAGAGCACAGCGGATGGCTATGGAGCCAGAATTGAACATCGCTGATCCTAGCCACCCTAGCCAATATCAGCAGGCTACATTGGTTCAGGAAGATGTTGATGAGGGTGATGATGAAGAAGATTTATTTTTCTCTGGTACTGATGTGAACCCTGATGGGACTCCCAACCCTACGTTTATGTCGGTACAGCATGGGTGGGCTGAAGAGGAGGAGGCGGACACCGATTTAGAGGCCACGACGCGTAGTGATCTTCATTCTGTTGTAACCGAGGAGATGAGTCTTTGCAGCTTAGCACACATGGCTGAAGTAATGTGTCAATGTCTCTCCAAAGATCCACGCGTCATACACATCTATGACAGCGACCTCTACTGGTTGTCAACGTTTTTGGACCCACGGTACAAAGACAAATTTCAGTCGCTGCTGTCGCACTCATCCAGGGGCTTAACGATGGATCATGTAAAGAGGGTTCTTCTTGATATTTTGCTGGCAATATCACCGTCTGAATCCGCTATACATCGAAGAACCAGCTCTTTCCAACAGCAGCCTTTGGTTGGGACACAAACGCCATCAATGACAAGAAGAGGTGGGGGTAAGATGTCCGCCAACTGGGCGATGTTCAACAGACCTTCCAATCAAGAACGTAATTTGACTACGGTGACCTTGAGTAGGAGACAACAATTGTCCAACATGGTGCAGCAGTATCTCAGTGACAGTACCAGCTTCCTAACCGACCCTTCTGTACCCTTTAATTACTGGGTTTCCAAGCTGCACACTTGGACTGAGCTGTCATTGTATGCCTTGGAGGTGCTGGCATGCCCAGCTGCTAGTGTGACATCAGAGCGTGTTTTCAGTGCCGCTGGGGGTATAGTCACTGATAGAAGGTCCCGCCTCACCACAGAAAATGCCGACAGGCTCACTCTAATTAAATTCAACAAGGATTGGATATCATCACAGTTCCTAAGCCCTCCTGACGACAGTACACAATCCTAGATTAACCTAATCATAATTAATATGATTGGGATATTGCGCTGTTAACAATATGCCCATTTTTGACAGGAATTAATGACAAGTCCCGTAGCTCTGTTGATTTGATTCGGCACCCAGTCCAAGCAATAATATGCTATGGGCCAAGCGCCCTGCTTTATGTAAAAAAATACTTTATTAAGCCCTTTGGGCTAATTTTTTTGAGGCACCAAGCCTAGGACTGCATAGTTGGCCTTGCTTCTTCTATGCTCCTAGTCCAAGCAATAATATGCAATGGGCCAAGCGCCCTGCTTTATTTATAAATAGACTTTATTAAGCCCTTTGGGCTAATTTTTGGAGCCACCCAGGCTAACAAGCTTATCATGCTTTGGGAGACACCCTGGCTAACAAGCTTTTTATGGCCCTTAGGCCTACATTTATACCAAAAATGGGATACAGCCCCTTGGGCTAATTTTTGGAGCCACCCAGGCTAACAAGCTTATCATGCTTTGGGAGACACCCTGGCTAACAAGCTTTTTATGGCCCTTAGGCCTACATTTATACCAAAAATGGGATACAGCCCCTTGGGCTAATTTTTGGAGCCACCCAGGCTAACAAGCTTATCATGCTTTGGGAGACACCCTGGCTAACAAGCTTTTTATGGCCCTTAGGCCTACATTTATACCAAAAATGGGATACAGCCCCTTGGGCTAATTTTTGGAGCCACCCAGGCTAACAAGCTTATCATGCTTTGGGAGACACCCTGGCTAACAAGCTTTTTATGGCCCTTAGGCCTACATTTATACCAAAAATGGGATACAGCCCCTTGGGCTAATTTTTGGAGCCACCCAGGCTAACAAGCTTATCATGCTTTGGGAGACACCCTGGCTAACAAGCTTTTTATGGCCCTTAGGCCTACATTTATACCAAAAATGGGATACAGCCCCTTGGGCTAATTTTTGGAGCCACCCAGGCTAACAAGCTTATCATGCTTTGGGAGACACCCTGGCTAACAAGCTTTTTATGGCCCTTAGGCCTACATTTATACCAAAAATGGGATACAGCCCCTTGGGCTAATTTTTGGAGCCACCCAGGCTAACAAGCTTATCATGCTTTGGGAGACACCCTGGCTAACAAGCTTTTTATGGCCCTTAGGCCTACATTTATACCAAAAATGGGATACAGCCCCTTGGGCTAATTTTTGGAGCCACCCAGGCTAACAAGCTTATCATGCTTTGGGAGACACCCTGGCTAACAAGCTTTTTATGGCCCTTAGGCCTACATTTATACCAAAAATGGGATACAGCCCCTTGGGCTAATTTTTGGAGCCACCCAGGCTAACAAGCTTATCATGCTTTGGGAGACACCCTGGCTAACAAGCTTTTTATGGCCCTTAGGCCTACATTTATACCAAAAATGGGATACAGCCCCTTGGGCTAATTTTTGGAGCCACCCAGGCTAACAAGCTTATCATGCTTTGGGAGACACCCTGGCTAACAAGCTTTTTATGGCCCTTAGGCCTACATTTATACCAAAAATGGGATACAGCCCCTTGGGCTAATTTTTGGAGCCACCCAGGCTAACAAGCTTATCATGCTTTGGGAGACACCCTGGCTAACAAGCTTTTTATGGCCCTTAGGCCTACATTTATACCAAAAATGGGAAACAGCCACTTGGGCTAATTTTTCCAGGCACCAATCCTATGCCTGCATCGTGGGCGGTGCTTGGACTATCATCCTGCTGGAGCCTGTTGAAGGGTCCCACTGTACGCTCCATACAAAACGCGTAGACGCGATGTGTAGCATGTAGACGTCCCAGCCTCTCACATGTGTGTTCATAATCTTGTTGCCATAGCAAGGCATAAAGTAACCCCCACAAACACAGGCACTGTTTGTCAGCAACAGTTGTATGTGGAGTCATGATTTGACACTTAGTAACCAAGGTGACTTCATGCGCCATGCGGGCCGTAAAGTACTTGCTAATGATGCTCTCTCCCCTGTCCCCCACGCCAACTGTCTCGGGGTAATCCTTGACTCCTCCCTCTCCTTCAAGCCCCACCTGTAGTCCCTAACCAAGTCCCTGTGACTCCAACTCAAAAATATTTAACCAATTCGGTCGTTCCTCAATCCTGACACTGCTGAAACACTCATAAATGCCCTCATCATCTCCCGCCTTGACTACTGCAACCTCCTTCGCATAGGTCTCCCTGCCAACTCTCTTGCAACTCTCCAATCTATACTAAACTCTGCTGCCCGGCTAATCCATCTGTCCTCACGCTACTCCCCTGCCTACCCCCTCTGCCAAGCCGTTCACTGGCCCCTCCGGCCCACAGAGAGCTCACTTTAAAACACTGACCATGACATTCAAAGCCTTACACAACCTATCCCCACCATACATCTCCGACATGATCTCCCGATACCATCCCTCACGCAACCTGCGTTCATCCCAAGAACTTGTCCTACAGTCCACCCTCATCTCCTCTTCCCACAACCGCATACAGGATTTCTCCCGGTCATCCGCCATGCTATGGAACTCCCTGCCCCACCTCATCAGTCAGTCGCCTACCCTCTGAACCTTAAAGATACTTATAAAGACTCACCTCTTCCGACAGGCCTACAACCTGCCATGAGACCCCGCTACACGCCCCACGACCGACACCTTCCCCACCCTATTGTATCCCCACCCACCCCTCGTAGAATGTGAGCCCACGCGTACAGGGTCCTCTACTATTGTACCTGTATGACCTTATTGTCTATGTTTATTGTACTTGTCCTTCTCTACCTTTTCCTCATGTAAAGCACCATGGAACCTATGGCCGCTATATAAATAAATAATTATAATAATTATGATGACTTGAAGCCCAACCAAAAAAAAAAATCCACATTCATTCCTTGAAAAAAAGACAGACACAAAGCTGGTTTTTAAAACTGTGTTTAAAAAAAAAAAATGGCAGCACTGTTTGGACATTCCAACAAATACTACCTTTAATTAAGGTAACTACATCAAAAAAAATAAATGGAGCCCTACAGGTCCTGGTAGGTGGGCTGTCCGTCCTGCAAAAGGTCAAGGGCCCCACGGATGGCCTGGCCGAACCCTTCAGGGTGGATCATCTGAACAGGTGTAGGGAACGGTGGTAGGTCAATGTTCGCTGGCCACTGGCAGTGAGGCAAAGCCCTGTGGGGTGGGACTTGGCTGTCCCGTGTTGTGGGCCTGCCCAGCCTGTTACAGTTTATTTTCCACCCATCCAAATATTGGAACACATCACCGGGGTCGTTTCCTGGCTGACAGGCTTCCAGCACTATCTGTAATGCTGACCTTGCCCGCAGTAGCCTGTCAAATGGAATATTATCCATGAATGGTATAATACTGCGGGCAAAGTCAGCATTACTCTGTTGCACACTTAATTGTGCAGACCCCGGGATGGGACCATAAGCTGGGCCAGCCGCTGGTGGCGTCGGTGGTGGTGCTGGCCCTGCCGCTGGTGGTGGCGGTGGTGGTGCTGGCCCTGCCGCTGGTGGTGGCGGTGGTGGTGCTGGCCCTGCCGCTGGTGGGGGCGGTGGTGGTGCGGACCCTGCAGCTGGTGGCGGTGGTGGTGGTGGTGGCGGGGACGGCGGTGGTGGTGTTGATGGGCCTGCCGCTGGTGGCGGCGGTGGTGGTGCTGGCCCGGCCGCTGGTGGCGGCGGTGGTGGTGCTGGCCCTGGCGCTGCTGGCGGCGATGCTGGTGGTGGTGGTGGTGGCGGCGGCGACGGCGGTGGTGGTGGTGGCGCCGGCCATGGTGGTGGTGGTGGGTGTTCTCCACGCCGCCTTCTGTTTGGCGGTGGAGGGTTCACAACACGACGCCCTCTGTAGTAAGCTTCTCTGTGGGTAAAGTAAAAAAAAATTTGGTGAATGCATTGCATTTGGAAACAAAAACATAGGTCAAACATTAAGTTGCACGCTTTTTAGACTCTGTGTATCTGTGTATTATTAATCAGATATTTGTTATTATTATGAAAGAATAACCAACTGTACATAACATAAAGGAATACGTGACTTTCTTTGCTAATTCCATACTAATACATAATTTTTCACCCCCTGATTAACATCCACCACCCCCCATCCCATCTAATCTAGACGATCAATAACACCAATGGTTCACATGAAAAAAAAAAGTCCCCCTGACTTCACTTTTTACTTGACATACTTAATTCACAAAACTTTTAGCTTATATCATCTATATAAAGCAGGGAAGGGGTTGAAAGGTATACAATATATATATATATAATCTATTTATATAATCGGGAGTTTGAAATTCTGGCACTGTAGCCTAATCCCAAACTCCTTAGCGTCACTGCGAGCGGAGACGCGTATGCGCCTTCGCGAGCCGCAGACGCTTAACTCACACAGCCGCTATAGCGTTTTCTCGAGCGGCCTCGCGCCCTCCGCTCACAGCAAGTCCTGCGCCCCTCACAGCGCCCAATCCGCCCCGGCATGCTGGCATTTGTACTTCCCCCGTCTGTGCACCCACAGGTCTTAGCAGATCACTGATGCTGACAGCGGGGGGGGACAACACAGACAATCAAATCAGGAGGAGGTCAGTGTCAGGAGGAGATGACAGACGCCCGCCGGGGCCTGTGACACTGCAGAGGTCACAGCGGGGCTGTGTGTGCGGACAACGGGAGGCCGGGGGCTACGGACGTACCGAACACGTCCTCTGCTCCTGGAGATGTGCCGCGGTTCCGCGCTCGCAGCGTATCTGACGCTGGAGCAGCGCTCACCACGCCCACACCACGCCCTCTGCCAAACAACCCACACCTCTCACTAACCTCCTGCAGCTAACCACACCCCATGTTTACCTTTGCCATGATGTCATTTAGCTGCGGCCGCTATCTTTAATAAGGTCAGAAATTATGGCAGTAATCGGATCTCTGCTCCCTCTAGCACGCCCCAACACTGTAGCACCATCTATTAACCCTATTCTCATCACCTATATACTCTGCTACCCACAGAGCCGTCTTTATACTCTGCTACCTCAGACCCGCCTGTATACTCTGCTACCTCAGACCCGCCTGTATACTCTGCTACCCACAGACCCGCCTGTATACTCTGCTACCTCAGACCCGCCTGTATACTCTGCTACCTCAGACCCGCCTGTATACTCTGCTACCCACAGACCCGCCTGTATACTCTGCTACCCACAGACCCGCCTGTATACTCTGCTACCCACAGACCCGCCTGTATACTCTGCTACCCACAGAGCCGTCTTTATACTCTGCTACCTCAGACCCGCCTGTATACTCTGCTACCCACAGACCCGCCTGTATACTCTGCTACCTCAGACCCGCCTGTATACTCTGCTACCCACAGAGACGCCTGTATACTCTGCTACCTCAGACCCGCCTGTATACTCTGCTACCCACAGAGACGCCTGTATACTCTGCTACCTCAGACCCGCCTGTATACTCTGCTACCCACAGACCCGCCTGTATACTCTGCTACCTCAGACCCGCCTGTATACTCTGCTACCCACAGAGACGCCTGTATACTCTGCTACCTCAGACCCGCCTGTATACTCTGCTACCTCAGACCCGCCTGTATACTCTGCTACCCACAGACCCGCCTGTATACTCTGCTACCCACAGACCCGCCTGTATACTCTGCTACCCACAGACCCGCCTGTATACTCTGCTACCCACAGAGCCGTCTTTATACTCTGCTACCTCAGACCCGCCTGTATACTCTGCTACCCACAGACCCGCCTGTATACTCTGCTACCCACAGAGCCGTCTTTATACTCTGCTACCCACAGACCCGCCTGTATACTCTGCTACCCACAGAGCCACGTGTATACTCTGCTACCCACAGAGCCGAAATGGAACCTAATGTATATATTAATAAATAATACTAAATGTACACAACAGTGCTGCAGACACATACCTTGGCATACGGGCCACCGGGTGAAGGAAGGACAGCCGGTCATAAAAGTGGTAGTGGTTGAGCAATGGAGCGGCTCCCGGTTGTCTCTCTGAGTACTGCCGGTACTGCTTCTTATGCTGGTCCCGGCAGCTCCTCCACCGTTTTTTAAGATGGTCAACTGTGAAATGATTTGAAACCGGCTTTAGAGATGTGTAATATTTGAAACAACAAAAGTATGTGTACAAATCAACAATAACATTTTATTCATTTTGTGTGTGTAATGTGTATACAAGGCACAGTGACACGACAGTGTGGAACATCATCAACAGCATTACGGACATTGAGCTCACGTGGCCACAATCACAAATGAGGCAGGACACATGTCAACGCATAGAGAATGTAATAGTGCGGGCACCAGACTCTGGTCATTAGTGGTATTTATATACACCCAACCCCTTGGCCGAAAGAGCCAGGAGGATCAGACATTAAACTCATTGTACTGTTGTGACCCCATCCAAATATAGGCAACTATGCGGTGGAGCATGATAACACATTCAGGGTCCTGTATACCCTGCTATGGGGGCCCTGTATTCACACTGCTGGGGGCCCTGTAAACCCACTGGGCCACTGTCTACCCACTGCTGGGGGCCCTGTATACCCACTGCTGGGGGGGCCTGTACACACACTGAGGGCCCTGTATACAGGGACTGACTGGCACCCTACAGTTTGGGTCGCAACCCTACCTCACTGGCCCGACACAGGTGAGGACGGGGTGTGGGGGGGGTGATGACTGGCGGCCGCCTCACAGTCACCGCAGCTCCCGCATTATCCTATGGCTCGCTCCCAGCCGCAGCCTCGCGCTCCTCACAGCCGCTCGCTAACAGTCGCAGCCGCACGCCACTCACAGACGCTCACTCCCGGACGCAGCCGCGTGCTGATGACGTCATCGCGCGGCCAGGAGCTTCCGTTTCCGCCTGCTGCTTCAGGGACATGCGGATTATTCATGCTCCTGCAGCCGCATGACCCGTGGCACCTGGGCCAGTCCGCCCCTGCCTGTATACCACAATATGGGGGCATGTATACCCAGCTGGGGGCCTGTATACTCTGCAGGGGGAGGTGTATACTCTGCTGGGGGGCTGTCTACCAGTGATAGCCGCTGTATACCAGGATGGCGGTGAATATGTTTTCATAGTTTTTTGGGGCAAAAATAGGGGGTCGGCTTATACACGGGTCGGCTTATACACGAGTATATATACAGTAAATGCAATATATAACGTGTGAACTCATTTAACTTACTTAGATTGCTCTGTTCCTCATGGTCACTCCGATGGAACGCAGGGAACATCTCTTGGGCGATCTCTCTCCAGGCTGTATTAATTAGGGTCGTATCCCCATACTCAGGATCTGTAGGGAGCCATAGAAATGGACGAGCCTCCACAAGTGCAATAAGACGCAGTGTGTTCACCATGCCACGTCCTGCTGCCATGATTGCACTGATGAATGGATCGCTCTGTGTGTGCGCCTGTCAGCGCGACTCGCTTCCTGTTTCCTTAAACCATGGTGTGTGCTGGAGAATCCCTTCCCTCGCATCATCGGCTACAAGCCTCAAAATAAGAGAAAAACCAGCGAGTTTGGACTCGCACACTTTCAGAGACACATCAGCGAGTTGTAAATGTCATTATTCGCTATTACTCGGGTCCCTATTCATTAACATTGGACTCGCTGGACTCGCAACGAGTCCCGAGTCCTTGACTCGGACTCGTTGGGGTCTTGCGATTCCGAGTCTTTTCGGACTCGCCCATCTCTACCCCTATCTACATAATGGGGAAAAAGTGACAGTTACCAGTTGACAGTTGTGAATGAGAGGGACTTAATGATAGCGCCAAAGACTAACAGTACATACCAGCATATAGTCACTAAGGTGGGGCCCCAACATGAGATATTTACCACACACAGGGACATGTATACACACCACACGCACACAAAGAGTAACAGCAAGTGTATAGTCGCTAAGGTGCAGCCCCAACATTGGATACTCACCACGCACCCGAACAAACACACACCACAAAGACACACACACACCCCCAAGGGGACACACACACACTCTATAGCGACACATGCACTCACCACACAGGGACACACACACACCACAAAGAGACACACACACACCACACAGACCCCCCCCACAGGGACACACACGCATAGCCACCCTATAGGGACACATGCACTCACCCCACAGACACACACACACCACAAAGAGACACACACACACCACACAGACCCCCCCACAGGGACACACACACATACACACCCTATAGGGACACATGAACTCACCCCTCAGGGACACACACACACACCACAAAGGGACACACACAACACCGAGACACACACACCCCACACAGACACCCCCCCACAGGGACACACACACATACACACCCTATAGGGACACATGCACTCACCCCTCAGGGACACACATACACCACAAAGGGACAAACACAACACAGAGACACACACACCCAACACAGACACCCCCCCACAGGGACACACACACACATACACACCCTATAGGGACATATGCACTCACCCCACAGGGACACACACACACCACAAAGAGACACACACAACACAGATACACACACACACACACCACAGACCCCCACACAGGGGCACACACACATACACACCCTATAGGGGCACATGCACTTACCCCACAGGGACACACACACCACAAAGAGACAAACACAACAGAGACACACACCACACAGACCCCATCCCGCAGGGACACACACATACACACCCCAGGGACACACACACCACACAGACAGACACAGATGTGCACAAATCACCTCACACAACTCGCCTCATACGTGTGCTATCTTTATTTTCCAAACATAAACATCTGATTAAAAACAGCCAATGTGCAACACATGTGCCATATAGGGAATTAAGGCAGATGTCAGTCACATGAGCTGTCTATTATGTGTATGTGTGAGGTAACATATACACCCGGCCAGGGGGAGGGTTTACTGTTGGCTGTAGATTTATTAGCCTGCCTATAGCAACCAATCACAGCTCAGCTTCTATTTTCCTACAGGTCATTAATATGACATATTCAAATTCTATTTTGTTATAGCTAACAGCAGTTATTTATTAACCCGGGCGTAGCCAGGTACTACAGCTAGTTTTAAATAAAAAAGTTATCATGTGTAAATATTATTATTAATTTATAAGTTAGTATTATTATTTTTACAAATCTGGAAATTGGGATTAAGTGATACCTTGAGCTTCTATTCTTTAAGCTAGTATTGCCATCAAAATTACCAGAACTTTGGCTAAAATGTATATACCTAGTTAAAGGTCAATAGGATGTGCCATGATGCTAGTGTAAACAATGACTGTTTGCCAGTATTAGGATAAAAATCAAATATTGACGTTAGTGGACCATCATTATATCCTAATGCACATTTTTTATGTAAAACTTTCTTAATACATGTACAAAATGTATATAATTTTAGTATGCGCTGCTGAAAATGTTCCACATTATATTTTACTATAACTATATGTGATAGTTTGGAGAAAATAAGCAAAATATTTACTGAAGAGGCTAGGACATGGCAGGTGATAAAGTCTGACAGAACCAGCATACCACTGTGCTATCGCATGCATATGGAGCTACTGCCTGCAGGGGTCTTTAGTTTTCTGTGACTGTTTTTCCCTTTTCTGTATATATGATTCTAATAGGAATCAAATGAAAACACCTCTGCAGACATCTAACATTGCATAAAGAGTGGATCCCATCTGTCATAATCATGAATATTTTATAACTATGAAAATAATTTCAGTCTGTGACTGTCAAGTGTAGTTTGTGAACAGAAACTGTGTCAGTAAAGCACTTGGCAAATCCATACTAAAAGTTCTGACACATGCAATAATATCTTCATCCGGAGGCAAAACATTGCATTAATATTTAGTTGGAAGTGTTGTGTTAGAATTGCCTTTCAGCTGTATTTTTAGAAGAATTACATTCTTTTGTCAAGTAAAATTTGTGTCAAGGCTCACTTAAATATAACATTTCTCTCATTGTAGAACAAGTTCTAAAGTTCACGGAAAACTGCAATAGTAGTTTTCCAAAACAAATGTGATGAAATAGCATTTACCGTCAATCATAGATGCCCTGCAGCAATACAAGATACATAGGCAAGGCAGGCCTTTGAACGCTAGGCACCCAGTCTACATTTGTAACACGCTGTAAGATGGGGGATTGTCTATGGTGATGTTTTCCTAGTTGCAAATGAAGCTCCTAGAAGTCGAATTCTCGGATTGAAAAACATGATATAATGAGCATCTTGAATTTCATTACTAAACAACTGTCAGTACAAGCCATCATGCAATAGAGTAAACACTGTGAGGTAGCGACCCGGGAACTCGCTCGCGGCATAACGAAACCAACACGTGCTTATAAGTTTGCAAATGACTACCCGTTTATTGCTCACATATAACTCATAACCCGGGCAGTACATTAAACATTGAACATAAGCACGTCACATAATACATTACATTACTCAGTACATTACAGATATTATGAACACATATTGCACATATACAACTACAGTAACCCGGGACATGTAACCACCTCTCCTTCCAACCCTTGGAGCACTAACGACAGCTCCCATGGTGGTCACGGCCACCGGCCTGTCTCAATGTTACCCATACATTTACAACACATATTTAGCCACATATATCAACGGGCCCTGTGGGTCCCAATGGCGGTACCAGCCGCCTGGCTTTAGTTACCCAGCAGCACACTACCTCGGACTACAGGCACCAGCCTGACCGAGTTCTTACACACTACATGTGATCCATCATATAAGCATCCATGGATCACACATGTACTTCCACACGCTCACAGCCCATCATATAAATATCCATGGACTGTGGCTCTTCTGGGTCCATAACAGTGATTTGCCAACCTTAGTACCCGGGAAAACCATCCGTTACCCATTATAGGAGCCCTATTAACCCATGTGTCTGGCCACAGGCTCATCCACACCACTAGAGGCAGTGGTAGAGGGACAGGTACCTGCTGCAAACAGCAGGCAAAGCCTTCCTCTCGTCCCGTCGGGACGGATCGCCTCCAATATCATCCACTGAAGCTGGGTCTCTCCCATAGACACCATACATAGCCTTTCTACCGAAGCCATAAAATACACATACACTTCTGCGAGTCCCTTCACTGACTATTTAGTCGGACCCAATCGCGGCTATGCCCGCCTGGCACATTTTACGCAAAGGGTACACAGTTCACTCTCGCATACGGGAACTGCCGTCTTACCGTGCACGGATCTGGGACTCTCTACCTGGGTCACGGGTACACCAAGCGTCCCCAAGGGCTCCTTCCCGGACGTGTCTCGCCACACGTCCAGACCAGTATCCACCTGGTTCAGCCACGGCTTCCCCACTCCAGGAGCTGTCACGTCCCCGGTCCTGGCCACCGGTATGGAGCTATCACGCTTCCCTCATGTCCGCACACCACAGAGCTCTGGACGGCTCTGCTCTCAGCGTCCCTCAGTCTGAGACTCAATCACTTGTCTCTCAAGGTACCGTCACACTCGTCAATATTGCATGCAATTTCACTTGCAACTTACTGGTTGCAGAGAAATCATGGACACATTGTTACATTTGTACACAGCAACAAAATGGACAATGTGTCCATGATTTCACTGCAACCAGTAAGTTGCAACTGAAATTGCATGCAATATTGATACGCGTGATGGTACCTTCACACAGACTGGATCTCAATCTCTCTGGTGATCTCTGGCTGATGATCAGGCTCACACTCAATCAGCTGGAAGGCTCTTTATCGTGCCTGCCACGCCCACACTGAAACATCCACCTGGGCGGCTATTACTCAAGACACACCCACCCGGGCTGCTACCAGTTAAGACACACGGTTCCCATACAACCGCTCATCAGGCTCATCTATGTGTCAGATCTACAGCACTCACTCTCAGATTTAACTCATTGTGTTCTGGATAGGTTCACACAGCATCATCACAGTAAAACCGGCCAGTGTGGACAGTATCATACACTGATCCTGCATGTGATGCAGCCCGGCCAAGGGGACCATGCTTGCGGTGCCTCACAACACATTTATGAGAAGTTCTCATTTTCATCCTTATATGTTGTTGGCCTACAGTATATAATACAGTACCATGAAGTAGAAAAATGAAAACATTTGCTGTAGCAATTAATATAAAATTAGAATGAATAATTTAATTAATCTGACCTGGCTGCAGTCTTTTAATGTATTGAAAAGTGTGTGAGTAAAAATATTTGAAAAGTACCCGATGATGTCATGAGTGCATACATGGGGAACCATATTTCTGGCCTGTTTTTGAGTTGTATCCTGCATTTTACATCAGTTATCACTCCTGCAGTTGAGAATAAAACGAAATTTCAGTCAGATGCCGGCATTTGAGATGCTTTACGGGCCGCGTCTCCATAGGTAAGCATTGCCAGCATTAACTCGGCGCTACTCTGGTGGTAGCACCGCGTTTATGCTGCCAAAACCTATGTTTTAAACGCGGTGCAACCACCAGGGTAGCGCCGTGTTAATGCTTCCAATGCTTACCTATGGAGATGCGGCCTGTAAAGCATCTCAAATGCCGGCATCTGACTGAAATTTCGTGTTATTTCCTAACGCGAGAAAAGATGCTTTCAACAACGTCTTTTGTCATGTTAGGAAATAACACGAAATTACAGTCAGATGGCCGCATTGGAGCCACGCTATGGACCACCTCTCCATAGAGTAACATTGGCAGCGTTAATGCAGCGCTACCCTGGCAGTAGAACTGCATTTATGCTGCCAAAGTCTACATTTTTAGCGCGAACCCCCTGTGCACATTGCAAACGGTAATGTGACCCTAGCCTACCAATAGTGTTTCCCTTCCTGCCTGTTTCAGCTTACAGCTGGGGTCACATTAGCAGAGGCTACCAATGCGAGAGCCATGGATGTAATATACTAATGACACTTGGCTCAGGCTCTGCTGCAAGCATGAGTAGAAAGTCATACTAATGTGATTTGATTCTGCAAAGATAATTTCTCCATCCTCTACATTGCTTGTCTCTACATATATCGCACTGACATCCGAATGCACTGCAGTGTTTCACTTGCACACATAGACTTGTATGAGTGCGTGTTATCTGAGAATTACTGTTAATCATTGCATGCTGCAATTTTTTTTCCTCAGTTCGATTAGGACTATGACATGTGCTCCTTTGTTGCCTAATATAGGGCCGAGTGCAATGCAAGATTTTCTCACATTGTAATCGCATGAGTCATACTCTAGTATGACTCCAACTTACTTCTCATTCTTCTTTTCCCCTTTCTAAATGATATAGGTAGAACATGCACATTTCTTGGATATTACAGTGACCCTTTATACTTTGCAGTTATATATTATTGTTTAGCTTATTAAATACCTTTAAATATTTTTGATAAGACTAAATTCACATTTCAAATAGTTTTCATGCAAGTTCACATTTTTGTAGCAGATATTTATGAAACCGAAAATCTTTTTAATATTTGTGAATGAGGTTGTATCTGCTGTACTGCATGGGACACAAACAGTGATTAGGCTAGGGTCACACTTGCAATATTCTAAGTTTCCTGCGTGTTTTGCAGAGAATTTAGAATTTTTTTCTCCCTCCGCAGCCTTCACGCAGGCTGCATAGCGGAGAATGCGGCCCCTAGCAACCTGCTGTATATTATAGATACCAGCTACACAGCGGGCTGTAGGGAATGCGATTTTCACCACACACAGGGGAACGCATCATGCTGTGTTTCCCTGTGCGTGGTGTAAATCTCACGCCCCGCAACCCGCTGTGTAGCTGGTATCCATGATACACAGCGGGCTGCTAGGTGCCGCGTTCTCCGCTCTGCAGCCTGCGTGAAGGCTGTGAAGGGAGGAAAGAATTCTACGTTCTCTGCAAAACATGCAGGGGACTTAGAATTTGGCAAGTGTGACCCTAGCCTTATAGTTTCGATGTACAACAGTGTCAACACTGCAACACAGCTGAAAACTGCTGGATGGGCTGTGAGCTCATTACATTATATAGCCAATCAGTGGTGACTATTATTCTTTTAAGGAGACTTAAAGGATATATCTGGGATATATATATAGAAAAATGTGCCTAAGCACCAACAGCCATTCAGCTGCTCCTACTTGCCTGTTGTTGCCGGCACCAGTCCCTGCTATTCACCCTTAGCACAGAGCAATCACAGAACGCTCCTTCCAGGGACAGTATGGTGGCGTAAACACAGAGAAGAGCGGCTTTTCCGCTCTGCTCTGTGGAAGTTGGTGGGCAGCTGATGTCACCCTAAAGGTACCTTTACACGTCGCCACTATTCCTGGCAACCGTTATCAACAGCACGTGCAAGCGCACATTTTTAACGGTTGCTAATGATCGTCGATACCGCATGTACACGCTGCCATTGCGTTGTCAACTGAAGGTATCGTAGTTCCCCAGAAGTGCCAACAGATCCTGCAGATAACTTCCTGTTGAATGTCGTCGCCCCTTCACATGCTGCAATCAGTAGGGGAATGTGGGCATACTGTAATGGATGCCCCCCACACCTTTCAGGTGAGGCTGTCATCTTAATTGTATCCATGAGGATGTGTCACGCCCCGGGGAAATCACTGGGCGACGCTGATTCCATCCCTGTCCCCCGTTTACATGACACTACCATGGCAATTATCCCTTTGTGTTGCCTTGGATTTTTGAACATGGCTCGGAAACTGGTATCCGAAGCAACTGTAAGACACCCAATCACTTTCCCAAATTACACTTCGTAGCAATTTCAACGCCACGGCCACAAAAATCCCGATTGCCAGGCAGTTGCTGCCACGCAGTGGCAGCGTGTAAAGGTACCTTAATTGACAGCTGGCTCCTCACTACCAGATTGGGGGAGCTGGCTGTTAATCAGCATGACGTTGGCTCTGATGCTCGTTGACAGAGGGGAGGAGTAGTCTTTATTGGAAACAGAAAAATCACTGACAGGAGCGGTCTCAGACTCCTCCAGATGGTGGTAAACAATGCCAGGTTCCACAAGCAGGTAGATGCCAGCTATCTGCCTGTTAGTGCTTAGGCACTATTTTTTTTAATATCCCCGATATCCTCTTTAAAGTTGGTGAGATGATGTTAAATCACAGCAATAAAGACATATTTTTAAACTATCTACAATATTGAGCAAATACTTCAGTCAGTAATATAGAGAATAACATCAAAGAGATGAAAGTTATCATTTGTGAAATAGAGTTGCAATCAATAGGAAGACAGAAAAAAAAGATAAGGCAGCAGCAGGGGAAGGTTAATTGATTTATGATACAGTCTATACTTAACCATTTTTATGTGCAAATTACACACATTTTTTTCTCCTTCTTTGCGAATTCGAATTAATAAAGATTAATCTCTAATATCAGTTGATCCCTGGTATTGCAGTGATTGAAAACACTGCAAATATGACCAGGTTTCAAAAATACATTTTGTGCTTCATTTTTGAGAAAAAATGTATTTCTAATACACAATGACGTTTGTACATTTTTCGTAACGCTTATTTAGACGTGTAAAAGGAAACATTTTTAAGCAAAGGTAATATTAAGCCATAACACTCACTTATTTTTCTTGCGATGATTGATATGTTAAATTGTGCAGTGCTCTCTCTATCCAGCAATTCATTTGTTGCGATGGTTCCCTCAATTGGGTCAACAGAAAAATTGTTGTCCATATCACTTTTTTCATCAATATAATATCTGTTAAATAGGAACAAATAGTTTAACAAGCTAGGGAACAAATGTATACAGAATAACTATTATCAAATTCATTACATAGCAAAGCAGTTTGATTGGGGGGTTTAAAAGAGGTTTTCCAGGTTTCAAAACTCCTCCCCCTAACTGCATTTTATTACAAAAAAAAGAAGGCCTGTATTCACCTTCCAGGGGTGAATACAACACTTCTTCCTTAGTCTGGTATTGTCTTCAGAACTGACATTTTGTCAACAGCATTGAAGCCAAGAACTCAGCTCATTGGCTCTACCCAACTAAAGGCACAAACCGATCATAGACGAGAGTTTAGTTTTTCGGCTATGGCGCTAAACCCCAGGATGGTGAGAGAAGCATAGTTTGTTTCTTTATTTTTTTAATCAAACTTCAGCTGAGGGTCAGGTGTTATACTAAACCAGAAAAACATTTCAAGTAAAAGAAAGACGGCGCTCACCGGAGTACTTCTTCATGCAGTGCAGCATTTATATGAATAATGAATAATGAATGAATGCAAATTTATATTTGCATGAAGAAATACTCTGGTGGGTACTTTCTTTCTTTTACTTGAAATGATTGACATATGTGTTTTTTCGGATTGAGCAACACCTGAGGTGGATGCCACTGGGCATAGCTCTGCTGGCTGTGGTCGATGTTTTTCCTTCTTTGGTTTTACCTAATCCAGAAAAAAACCCTATACTGAACTGTCCACAACCCTGTTGTTGTGAGGGACATTATGCTAGTAGCTTACTAAAAAAGGATTTAATAGTTGTGTTGGTCAATTTGCATGCGTTGGTGTGCATTCTTAAGTATCTGTGGAAATTAACTTGTGAATATGTGACAATGTATGTGTGAAGTCAGTGTATGTATTTATGTATCTGTATAGTCATAAATGTATATTGCTTCAATTTTGACCAAAATTATTAAGACTGCCACAGATTTGTATTTTATCTGTGTGCTGTTCTACAGTTTTTAGAATGTTTAGCCAGATGTTTCTATGGTTTATGAAGCACCTCGTAATTTTTTACACGTTTGTTTATAAATATCTCAAGTTTACTCAACTAATCTTTATGGATTTTAAATGTCCCAAAGAGTCAACTTCAGTCAGTGAACTTTATCAGAAAGCATGCTAAGGAATGCAAAGATTGCATAAAGGAATATGAATATGTATTACTGCTAAGGAAAAACATGGAAATCTTTTTCGAAAAAAACTGACAAACTTAGCAGATAAAAAAGGCCGGTTTTATTTGAGCCCAGTTACCAAATGTCAAGGCATATCTCTTTATTGGGTCAAATCCAAGTAAATTCATCTTTTTGGGTAAAAAAAATCACCTCTCATGTATGGACAGATAGGCACCTATTAATAAAGAATTAAAAACACCTAATGTTAGAGAAAGGTGTGCACAGTCAGAAGGCTTGACTCGGTAATCTAAATATAAAAACTCAAGGTATTTCCTAACATGTAAGTCTAAATAGATGCATACTGAATATAACATATTATAATAAAAAATAATGGCACTCTTAAATGCTAAGGGATGCAAGTAGTGAATAGAGGAATATACGTACAGCCATTATTGACTTACAAAAACAAAAACACCCATACTTAGCAGATAAAAGGCCAGTTTGTTTTGAACCCAGTAAAGAGACCAACACTGGGCTCAAATAAAACAAATAAAACTGTTTTCATCTTCTCAGTTCCTAATTCTTCAAAAAAGTTTTCATATTTGCTATAGCAGCAATGCATGTTCATATTCCTTTATTCACTGGTTGCATCCCTTAACATTTTAGATTACCACTGTTTCTTTGTTAGAATATATGTTATGTTCAGTATGCACCTATTCAAACTTACATGTTAGGAAGAGTCGGCAACTTTTTTATATTCATTAGCAAGAACAAGCTGGTTGGAAGTACACTGATTGAAATGCAGTTGACAAAGGAAAAGTTATTTTCTGGAAAAGCTCACTTCAGACTGGGACATCTTGAAGATTGATTGGAGATAACATGGCAGCCCAATGTAATGCCAACAGTAAAGTATGTTGAGACCATTCAAATATGGGATTACTTTTCTTCCAAGTGACTGGGCACAATCTAAATTTTGCCTAAGTACAATGTAAATAACGGTATCTACATATCTTCCAAGAAAAACTTTTCTCAATAATTCAGAAGAAATTCAGAAATTATACTTTTTGCAGAGAACCTCCAAAAATTGTCTTCAAGTTTATCTACAAGAATTGATGCTGCGTTGAAGGCAAAGGGATGCAAATGGTAGTCACTCCAAATAATAATGTGATATAATAATAATTATTATTATTTGTATTTCGCTTTTGTTCATTCATTTCACATTTTGATATTTAACACTTCTATTAGCTATTAATACTTCTGTTTTTAAAATCATTCTTATGTAGAGGCATATTTGGGTATATTTCAGAAGGGTTAAAGGGAACTCATTTCTACCTTTTAACCCAGTAATAGGGAACTCCAAGCCTCAAGAGCCACACACAGTGCATGTTTGCAGGATTTCCTTAGTATTGCACAAGGGTTGGAATCATCACCAGTGCAGGTGATTCAATTATCACCTGTGTAATATTAAGGAGATCCTGAAAACCTTCACTGTGTGTGGCTCTTGAGGCCTGCTGTTCCCTACCTCTGTTTTAACCTATCCTAGTACAGTGCTATCCATCCCTGTCTGAGCTAAAACTGCCCTATAAAGGCTTTGAAATATTAAATTGATACTTACATTTTTGTATGTAAATGCAGCATCCAATCTATGGTTTATAGACTGACTTGGCAGTATCCAAGACCCCATCTACCCCTCTCGCTGCTGTTATCACGCCCTGCTGGGTGTGAGAGTTCATTCTCCTGCAGACTTTTAATTTGAAATTCCTGCCTCCTTCTTCCGGGTATGAAGCGCTGGATGTCATTTCCGGTCCAGTGCATTGTGGGTGAGAGGGTCGGACATCATTTCCGGTCCTGCACATTAGATAAAAACATCACCGGCTTCTGCACATGTTCTGGAGGTGGCGATGTAGCCACAAAGTACTGAGTGATACTGGGGTTATCTGCTTAGTCAGTCTACTGACCGTAGACTGGATGCTGCATTTATATATAAAAATGGATGTATCAATCTCATTTTTCACAGCTTTAAGAGGGCAGTTTTAGCTCAGACAGGGATGGTAAGGGATGTGCTAGGAAGGTTCAGGGACAGGTAGTGATAAGTTAGAAGGTAAAAACCAGCTGACAGATTCCCTTTAACTGAATATTTTCTCTTAGTGATTTAATGTTTAGATGAACAGTTGTACTTTTGGATAACACTTAGGAAATATAAACCTGCTTAAAACATGTACATGCCATCATACAAAGTAAAACACATTAGTTATGCATTATATATATTTATAGTGCCTTTAAAAGTGTTCATGCTTCATAAAGTATTCAACATTTTTTCACTTTACAACCATAAACTTAACCTCTTTATGACTGATGTGGTATATTAATGTCATTGGCTGTGACCCTGCCTGTGATGCAGGCTCACAGGCGGAGCCTGTATCTTTCTCAGCACTGATTTAATCAGCTATCAAGTGCCTCTTACAAACATGGGTGGATCGGAAACCCACTCATGGCTGTTAAGAAGTTACATGCTGCTGTATATCACTGACAGCAGCAATTTACATGTGAGACAGGAAGCGTATCATTGATCCCAACCATAGTCACGCTCGTCATGTGATTATGGGATGCTGATTGGTTGTCATAACACTTGATGTTCCCTCTGCTTGTTACTATGAGCCTCCTGTGAATGCTGTGTGTGAGCTGGAATTCATAGGAGATTGATATTTTTGCTATGCACTGCTCTGTATGGCATGGACAATCTCAGTATAAGTCCCCCTTAGGGACCATTAAATCCAATAAAAGGTAAAAATAAAGTTTTAAATCATATTAAAAAAATAAAAAAAACATAAGTTGAAATCAACCCACTTTTGCTTCATTAAAAATAAAACAAATTAATAAATAAAACAATTAAACAAAAATAAAAATTTTGTACCAACATATTCAGATAAGTGAATCCTATTAAAATGTAAAATAAGCTAATCTTTTTGATAAATGGAATAAGGAAAAAAAATCAAAATGCCAGAATAACATTTTTACTTATTTGCCACAACATTGCAATAAAATGCAATGAAATGTAATAAAAACATTTATCTACCCCAAAATATTATCAGCAAAAATGTCAGCTCAGGGTGCAAAAAAATCTCATCTAAGCCATGATTCTGAAAAATGAAAACTTTATGGGTCTTGGAAAATGACAACAAATACTAATATTTTTTGGGACATGTTTCTGAACTTATTACAACCTAAATAAAAGTAAGATTAAACATATTTGGTATTTGAGTATTTGTACTTACCTGGAGAGTCATATTTTTTAGTCAGTTTTACAAAATATTTAACATTAAAGGGAACCTGTCACCCCCTTTGGCCATTTTAAACTGTGTCCACCAGCTTAAACATAATGTAGATGGGGTTCTTGTAAACCCTCTATGTGCCCAGATGTGCCCCTGATACCTGAGAAAAGAAGTTTTATTCTTTGTCATCCTGTAGGCTATAAGGTCTGGAAGGCTTTGATGTATAGGGTCCTCACTGGCCTTCCGGGCTGGAAAACCCACCTGCGTTTTTTAAATTCCCGCCCCTCATGTTTCCAGCGCAGTGAGTGACAGCCGCAATCGCGCCTGCACAGTGGACATGGTCACCATGCTCCATTGAAACTAGTGCCAAAGTCTTGCAAGACTTCGGCACTAGTTTCAATAGAGGGAACAGTGACCAGCTCCACTGCGCAGGCGCAAGTGTACATGTCACTCACAGCGCTGGAAACATGAGGTGGTTACTAGAACTCCATCTACTTATGTTAAAGCTGGTGGGCACAGTTTAAAATGCCCAAAGGGGTGAGAGGTTCCCTTTATACCAACTAGATAACAAACCCCCAAATCCATTGTGGAAATGCAATTTCAACATACTTGGGTTTTATTCTTGATTTTTTTTAAAGCCCTGATACAGCTATATTGATGGAAAAATAAAATAAATTATCGCTCTTTGTAAATTGGAAGAAAAAACTAAAATAAAAAATGGTTAATTGCTAGGGGTTAAGAGGTCAAATGTATTTTGTTGGTAGTTTATGAGATCGCAGCAAGTAAGTGTGAAGTGTAAAGGACTAAACATGCTTTTCAAAATATTTTAAAAAATGTATATATATGAAAATAGTGACATGAATTTGTATTCAGTTAATCCGTAGGATGACCTTTGGCTGGAATTACTGCTACAAGTATTTTGTGATATGTCTCTAAAATTATGGTAGATCTAGGGGCTGACACTTTTGCCATTCTTCTTTGCAAAATAGTTCTAGCTCAGTTACATTGGATGGAGAGTTTCTGTGAACAGCAATTTTCAAGTCTTGCCAAAAATTCTCAATTAGATTTATATCTTGGCTTTTATCCAAACCATTCCTTTGTAGCTCTGGCAGTATGTTTATGGTTGTTGACCTGCTTAAAAGGTTAACCTATGCCCAAGTCTCAAGTATTTTGTGGCCTCTAACAGGTTTTGCTTCAGGATTGTCCTATCCATCATCCCATCAATTATAACCAGCTTTCCAGTCCCTTCTTATGAGAAGTATTAATGCAGCATGATGCTGCCACCACCATGTTTGACAGTGGGGATAGTATTTTCAGTGTAACGCACAATTTTAGTTTTCTGTCACACATAGTGTTTTGCTTTTAATCCCAAAAGTTCTACTTCAGTCTCATCTAACCAGAGGAAAAAATATGGATGATCGAGAGTTTTTCCGCGCTGACCACAGGAGACCGGATAATGAAGAGTCCTTTTAGGGCCCTTTCACATCAGCGTTTTTTGAAATTCGCGGCAGATGCGGTGAAAAAACCGCATCTGCCGCGATTACCGCATACCGGCTGCACTTGCGGCGCGGTTGCGGCGTGGTTGCGGTAAACGCCATACTATGTATTGGCGGACTTGCGGCAGGTGCGGCAAGTGCGGTTTTGGCACTTGCGGCAGGTGCGGTCGCGAAAAAAATACTGTCAGACGCGTTTTTTTTCGCGGCTGCACCTGCCGCAAGTGACAAAACCGCACTTGCCGCACCTGCCGCAAGTCCGCCTATACATAGTATAGCGTTTACCGCAACCGTGCCGCAAGTGCAGCCGGTATGCGGTAATCGCGGTAGATGCGTTTTTTTCACCGCATCTGCCGCGATTTGAAAAAAACGCTGATGTGAAAGGGCCCTTATTCACACACCGCACACCGCACACAGTTTTCCTACACGTTTGGTGGCCTGCAGGCTACTTCATTAGGGTATAATTATCCTTCGTGAGTTCTGCAGCGGCCAAGTGTGTTCAGGTGGTTGTGACCCTCACAACCTCCCAAGGTGAGTGGATCTCTATAGGTAAATCCTTGGTGTCCCTCTTTTACCGCCCTATGTGCGCTCCCCTCTTTGTATCTTTCATCTAACCAGAGCAACTTCTTCCACATGCTAGCTGTGTCCCCTTCAAGGATTTTTGCAAACTGTAAAAAGGACATCTTATGGCTTGATTTCTACACTTTGATAAAGGACTGATTCGTGGAGTACATGGCTAATAGGTGTATGTTTATCCCTTGCCTGTCTGGTGTGTTTCTTAGTTTGCATAACGTTCTCATATAAATTTCGAAGATCCTCACAAAACAGCTGTAGGTATACTGAGAATAAATTACACACATGTGGACTCAATTTAATAATTAGGTTGGTTATGGAGGCAATTGGTAATTTTGAATTTTATTTAGGGGTATTAGACTACAGGAGGCCAAATACAAGTACCGTATATACTCGTGTATAAGCCGACCCGTGTATAAGCCGACCCCCCTACTTTTGCCCCCAAAACCTGGGAAAATCTATTGACTCGTGTATAAGCCGAGGGTGGACCCCAGCACAGGTATACAGACCCCAGCAGTGTGGTATACAGGCCCCCCCAGTGGTAGTTTACAGCAGCCTCCCCAGTGGCATATACAGGCCCCAGTAGTATATACAGCAGCCCCAGTGGTATACAGCAGCCTCCCCAGTGGTATATACAGACCCCACCAGTATATACAGCAGCCCCAGTGGTATACAGGCCCCAGCAGTATATACAGCTGCCCCGGGGGTGTACAGCAGCCTCCGGGGGCATACAGCAGCCCCAGCAGTACACAGCCACCCCCAGGGGTACACAGCCGCCCCCAGGGGTACACAGCCGCCCCCAGGGGTACACAGCCACCCCTAGGGGTTCATAACCGTCCCCAGGGGTATATAGCCGCCCCCAGGGTATATAGCAGCCCCCAGGGGTACACAGCTGCCCCCAGGGGTACACAGCCGCCCCAGGGGTACATAACCGTCCCCAGGGGTATATAGCCGCCCCCAGGGGTACACAGCCATCCCCAGGGGTATATAGCCGCCCCCAGGGGTATATAGCAGACCCCAGGGGTACACAGCCGTCCCCAGGGGTATATAGCCGCCCCCAGAGGTATATAGCCGCCCCCAGGGGTATATAGCCGCCCCCAGGGGTACACAGCCGCCCCCAGGGGTATATAGCAGCCCCCAGGGGTATATAGCAGCCCCCAGGGGTACACAGCCGTCCCCAGGGGTATATAGCCGCCCCCAGGGGTATATAGCAGCCCCCAGGGGTACACAGCCGTCCCCAGGGGTATACAGCCACCCCAGGGGTATACAGCCGCCCCCAGGGGTACACAGCTGCCCCCAGCGGTATATAGCAGCCCCCAGGGGTACACAGCCGCCCCCAGGGGTACATAACCGTCCCCAGGGGTATATAGCCGCCCCCAGGGGTACACAGCCGTCCCCAGGGGTATATAGCCGCCCCCAGGGGTATATAGCAGCCCCCAGGGGTACACAGCCGTCCCCAGGGGTATACAGCCACCCCCAGGGGTACACAGCTGCCCCCAGGGGTATATAGCAGCCCCCAGGGGTACACAGCCGCCCCCAGGGGTACACAGCCGTCCCCAGGGGTATATAGCCGCCCCCAGGGGTACACTGCTGCCCCCAAATGCTGGCACTCGCCCCCCCTGCAGCTTAACTTACTATCCGGTCTTCTGATCAGCGCTGCTCCTCGCTGCTCCCGTCCTCGCGGCATCCGGGATCCGCGTCATATACCTGCGACGGCCGGGGATCCCGGATGTCGCAAGGACGGGAGCAGCGAGGAGCAGCGCTGATCAGAACACCGGATGGTAAGATAAGCAGCGGGGGGCCCTTACAGCAGCGGGGGGCCCTTACAGCAGCGGGGGGGCCCTGACACAGAGGGGGGGCGAGTGGCAGCGTTTGGGGGCCATATGCACTGCTTCCCCCTGCCGCTGATTGACAGGGGGAAGCAGTGCATATTTAATGAGCGGCCCCACGTGACGGGGCCGCTCATACAGCAGCCTCCCCCCGCCTCCTGCAGCCTCCACAGCCCCCACCACATCACATACCGTATATGACCCGTGTATAAGCCGAGGGGTAGACTTTTCAGCCCAATTTTTGGGCTGAAAAACTCAGCTTATACACGAGTATATACGGTATATATCACACTTTTTAGATTTACATTTTTAGGATATTTAGAAATCCATGTATCATCTCCCTATCATTTCACAAATACTTTCTATTTTGTGATGTTATATTACATAAAATGCATTTAAGTTTTTGCGTGCAATGTGAAAAATGTTAACAAGATATGAAGAATTTTTCAAGGCACTGTGTGTTAGCACATCATTTTCAATCTACCTAAAGAGAATAAACCTAAAGTTAAAGAAGGGTAGAGTGAAATAAGGAAAACTTTTAAAAATGTATGTATGATGTTCGTTTCATTTTTAGGTTTCTGAGAGTTTTCTTATTTGGATTATCTTACATTTATTAAAGAAAACAACATCTGCAGGCTTAATGGAAGGGAACTGTGTTGAGAAGACAACACATGGTGCTGTGGTGCTGTTTTAATTAGTAATTTTAGTTTATTAATTTTGTGGAAAATGACTTCTCCATAATCGTTCATGTTGTGATGATGAAGATAATGGTAGCTCTGTATCCCAAGTAAAACACTTCATTCTCCCACAGTGTCTGATTGAATGACAGTGCTCAAAGAAGAAACTTTCAACAACATTGACACCTAAACATCTCTCTTATCTGTCAGACTGGTATGAATGACCTCTCCCTAGAAATGTCGTCTTTCCTTGACTTTGACCCAGCTTCTCCGTCTGCCAATCATGTCTGATTTTGAGAAAAATTTCTGCAACTGAAAACCTTTTATACACAGCTAAATATGATTTCTTTTTTTTTAAATAGCACATGGATGAATATATACTTAAGGCTGACAATTTGTCCTAGAATGCTCTCTCGGAAGAAAAGTTCATTTCTCAGCTTTGGAAAAAAGTATAAGTAGCTAAGTATTTGACTTTTTTTCAACCCATTTTTATTCTTGTTTTCCCAAACTATTGTGTTTTTCCAAGTTGAAAGTCAGTTTTGAAGTTATCTAAAAATAAAAGCACATAAAAAGCTGTGCTTTTAAATATATTTTATGAAAACCTTTAACCAGCACCAAACAGCCTTCAGTACAGTAAGCATTATTTCTGCCTTCACTATTTTTATAACATCGTTTTATGTGTTTCTAGTCTGCAATTTTCCCAGCAGACTTTTAAAAATAGATTTTATTTGAACTTTAATTAAAAAGGTTCTCCGCAGGTGACCATCAATCTGAAGTATAACCATTATTAGAAGCCATAATTGAACCCAGGTGTCAGCTATATGCTACGATTCTATGTGGCTTATATTTTTCTCTCATGTAAAGTATTAATTGGATTCATTTGTCTATTTGTCCCTATTTACTTGTACAATGGGCTATAACATTGATTAAAAAAAGTCATTTGGTCAATTGTTGGCTTTTGACAGTTCTTCGTCTATCAGATTAAAAATGTTTTAGAGAAATATTAGCCAGTTAAATAAGCATTATTATATAATTGGTAAATTCCCTTTAATTAAGAGGAAATCATTAGTATAACAGAAGCCACTGTGTTGTTTGTGGTTCACACATTCGACAATGGTGTGTATGTTTTTTTCATTTCTTTGTCTCCTCTGACATACAGGGCTTTTTATAAAAGGAAACTAACATATAATTTTAGATCTAACGGTACTGGATGTGTTTTGCTCTGGAAAGAACTACTGAGGTGAGACATGCATAGATTTTTCTATAGGTTTGCAAAGTAATAATAGCGAATCACATGAAAAAGTAAAAATGTTTGCAGAGGGGAAATGGTAGAAATGGATTAATAAGGGATAGGAAAAAGACTGACTTTGCTATATGTCAACTAAAATCATGACATGGAGATCTGATGCCTAATAAGATCAATCTGAAAACTGCGATTCTACAATTGTCAAGCACAGTCTAACAGACATTGCCACAAGTATAAATTAATAATTCTACCTGCTGCTTATTAAGGGGAAATATCTAGCCTATGAACTAAGTGTAAATTTCGGGACTTTGGTATATTTCACCTGCAATTTCATTACAAATATGTTTGGGGCCAGGAACTATTTTTTAAAACTTATTATGAATAAAAGTTAAATTTTATATTCACTTTCCCCTTCCCCCCTTTCCCATTTCTTTCTTAATAATTGTGTAGGTGGTGCAAACCTACAGTACAGATTATTATATATTCAACTAAAAGGAGCAGTATTAGACCATTGTACCAAGTGCAATACCATATAATATTTTATAATGTGGATATACTCCTTTAATCAATGTTCGCCGATGGGCAACTGTGAGGTTATGCTCTCTAAACAACCTCTGACAATATACTCCGTTGTAGTATCAGCCCTAAAGTGTAACCATTGTTCTAATTTTTATTTCATAAATCAACAATACAAATGATAATAAACAAGTTTGTAATATATCTGAGAGGACACAGCCTATGGCACGTTCCCCTGACTGCACCTGACCCCCTGGCTGTATCTGACCCCCCTGGCTGCATCTGACCCTCTGGCAGCATCTGACCTTCCTGGCAGCATTTGACCCCACATGGCCGCATCTGACCCTCAAGGCCGATTCTGACCCCTATGGCCGCTTCGGACCCCTCTGGCCACATCCGAAACCTGGCTGCATCTGACCCCCTGGCTGCATCTGACCCTGCTGGCTGCATCTGACCCCCACTGGCTGCATCTGACCCCGCTGGCTGCATCTGACCCCTCTGGCTGCATCTGACCTCGCTGGCTGCATCAGACCCCCGGCTGCATCTGACCCGCGACCTGCTCACCCTGAACCAACCGACCCAGCAGTAAGCACCAGGAGCTGCTGACATGACTGACACATGACCAGCACACTGAAGGGCCATACCAGCCCCCGCCGACAATCCACCAGCTGGACAAAGCCAACAAGCTCTCTGCTATGACCTCAGCACCTTTGCTCACCTTTAAGCTGCCTCTGACACCCTGGCTGCATCCAATCCATGGCTGTATCTCATCCCCGACAGCATCATCTCATCCCCGGCTGCATCATCTCATCCTCAGCTGCATCATCTCATCCCCAGCTGCATCATCTAATCCCTGATTGCATCTCATCCCCGGACTGCATCTCATCCCCGGACTGCATCTCATCCCCGGACTGCACCTCATTTGTGACCATTTGTCCACTACAGCTCACCCTCACACTGCTTCTGATCTTTAGCTGCTTCTGATCCCCTGCTGCCTCCCATCCCCTGCTCACTGTATACAATGTTTCCGTTCCTTTTCTCTCTTACTCCCATCCTTCTTTGCTTCCTACTACCCCCACTTATCCCTTCACCCAGCAACGCAGTATTTCTCTCACCGTCCATCCTACCTAGCCACCTCACCCAGTCCTCTGAACCACTCCTGCCATCAGGGGGTGACAAATCTGCCTCCAGTCAGGGGCTCCGGGCTTCCCTGCAGGGGGCGTGGCCATTTTCTTGAGGGAGAGGGGGGCCCGGCCATGACTGTAGGGGGAGTGGCTCAGGCTGTGTGCATCATGGAGCGAGCAGGGCCCGCCCCCCGGAGCCCACTTCCCCGGCCAGCATCGAGTCACTGACTGTGTGGCTGTGCTGCACTGCAGTCTGAGAGTCTGTGCACAGAGGGGGGGGGCCCGGGACTCGGAGTGGCTGGCCCCACCCACCCGCTCTCACTCAGAGTCAGAGAGACTATAGGGGCCCCTGGGGTTCGGGGCCAGCCCAGTGTGCCTGGCCACGCCCACCCCACTTGGCACCGGTGTTAAGCCGAAGAGAGTTGCCGAACGGAAGCGGTGGCTGTCTGGGGCCCGGGTATGGGGGTGCCGCCGGGTTCCCCCCTCCCTGCAGCAGTGGCCAAGATTGCCCCCTATTGTTCTACACCTGCAGAGCAGAAGCACGCTACATAGCTGTTTTGTGCTTACAGGATCGGTGATGATGTCACATGGAGGGGAGGAGTCAGGGGTCACATGATCAGCTCCTCAGTGAAGCAAGTCATGCTGGATGAGGTAAACTTTATCTGTTGGGTCAGGAGGGATTTACAGTGTAGATGTAGCAGAACCGAGTGTGTACAAAGTCTACGGAGCGGAGTGTACGGAGCCGAGCCGCCTGTGTACAAGGTGTGCAGAGTGGAGCTGTGTGTGTTCAAGCAGAGCCACGTGTGTACGAGGTGTATGGAGTGGAGCCGAGTATGTACGAGGTGTATGTACCAGTGGTAGCCCCCTGTGGATTCCGGTCCCACTCCTATAGTCCCGAACTGGCTGCCTTTGCCGACAGCATTCTTTTCCAGAGTCTCTGATAATAGTAAATAAACGATATCCACCACCATTTTCTGGAAGCTTGTGGCCCCTGGCTCCAGAACTCAGCTCACCCCCTCAATGGGTGGGGACCTGGGAGAGATCATACATCCCTGTGGCTCCTGCAGAGCTCAGCTCACCCCCAGTCTGTGCCCTCCAGCCCTCTGCAGTGCTGTATGTGCTCTCTTTGTCTTGTTTATTGTATATATAGCAGTCTCCTATGTGATGTATTTGATTTACAAAACTTATTATCACAGAGTCGACTGCGCTCCAGATCAACGCAAACCTGGAAGATCAGATATCACTGAACATCGCAGGACACGGAGAAGCAGCTGAAGCCACCAAATTAGGTGAGTTAATTAATTTAATGTAGCTGGGTAATTTTCATGGTGACGTGCGGCCCCTGAATACCGGTAGACATTTCCAAATGTCCCTCCGGCAGGAAAAAGTTTCCCCACCTCTGTATAAGGTGATGAATAACACCCCTGTATTATTTGGCATTTATTGTTCATATCCCTCCTCAGCTCTAATAAAGATCAATGTATAGAAAGAGATTAATGTGTGATTGGAGAGGACGTGGTGCAGAAGGGGAGTTTCTCCAATAGTGGGTGGTGAAAATGTGGAAGGTTCGAGGGGTGTAGGTGGAGAGTAGGTGTAGGCGGAGCCTGGATGGAAGTTGAGCTTATGGAGGAAGAGTTGGGGTGGAGTCTCAGGTAGGCCCCAAAATTTGGCTAGTAAGGGGTCCCGAAATTCCTAGTGGCAGCCCTGCTCTGACTGTTCTTTTACTTTCAATCCTCTGTCTCCGAACAGCACGCCCACCACAAACTCTCCTGCTCCCACCTTCTAACCCCCTCTCCCTGCTCTTCCTACATGCTAGTGACATTTCCTCTAATCTTTGCCCTCCCACCACATCCCCACAGTCACTTCCACCCCACACCCACGACCCATCACTAACCCTTGCAATGTCAACAATCTTAGACTCGTTCCTCCAGCCCCTGCTCCCCCAATCCCTCTACCTGACGCACTCTGGAAAGCCTGCTCGGTCTGCAATGAACTCCCATTCATCCACGACCTCTTTATCTCTAGCAATCTCTCATCCCTAGGCATCACTGAAACCTGGCTCACCCCCTCTGACACAGCCTCTCCTGCACTCACTTATGTCAGACTCAGTCTTTCCCACACCCCCTGCCCCTTTAACAAACATGGCAGAGGTGTTGGTTTACTCCTGTCCGATTCCTGCTCCTTTACCCCATCTCACTGCCACCCTCCGCTACTCTCCCCTCTTTCGAAGCCCACTCTGTCCGCATCTTCTCTCCCTGTAAACTTCAGCAGGCTGTCATTAACCGCCCCCCTTTATCCACCTCCTCCTTCCTGGACCATTTCACCACCTGGCTACTTCAATTCATTTCTGTGAACATCCCCACTATCATCATGGGTGACTTAAATATCCCCATAGACACTTTCCATGCAGCCGCCTCAACACTCCTTTCACTGACTATTTCCTTTGGGCTCTCCCAATAGTCCTCCTCTGCCACTCACAAAGATGGCCACACGCTAGACCTCATCTTCAGCTGCCTTTGATCCCTCACTAACATCACAAACTCCCCCCTCCCCCTGTCTGACCATAATCTATTGACTTTCTCTTCCCTCTCCTCTCCTACTACACTACCCCCTCTCCGCAAACTCCATCATCCTCGTAGAAACCTAAAACATATTGATCTACACTCATTCTCAGAATCCCTTCTCCCTCTCGCTGACATAGCTTCTATACGTGACGTAGATGCTGTCACCACCCTATTCAACTCTACAGTAACTACAGTACTCAACTTAGCTTTTCTATTTACATATAACACTCCTCACACAAACAGGCAACCCTGGCACACCACTCTAACTAAAGACCTGAGACGGGCTTACAGAGTGGCCGGGAGGAGATGGAAGAAATCTCATTCCACCGAGCACTTCGCATTGTCCAAGCAGTCCCTCACCAACTTCAAGTCTGCACCCACTGCCGCAAAACAAGCCTTCTTCTCATCCCTAATAGTCTCCCTGTCCCACAATCCCAAACAGCTTTTAAAAATCTTCAATTGCTTACTCCATCCTCCTGCTCCGCCTCTTTCTCACCTTATCTCTGCTGAAGACTTTGCCTCCCTCTTCAAGCAGAAGATTGATAAAATCAGAGACAGCTTTGACCCACTGTCCCCACAGGGTCCCCTCTCACCTACACTGCCCTCTCCTTCCATCAGCTGCTTCTCTGCCATAACTGAAGACCAGCTCTCTTCCCTTCTGTCAGAGTCACACCTTACCAGCAGCGCACATGACCCGCTCCCATCCCACCTGATTTCCAGCCTCACCTCAGACTTCATCCCAACACTTATTATTATGGACGAATATATCCGGTCCGTGGTGCTGAGTATTAAATAACAGGATGTCCAAGGTAAAATGATCGGTGCCTTTATTCCATGCACTACGCGTTTCAAGGTCGACCCAGCCTCTTCTTCAGGAGCAACACCATCAATAATCATATAATTGCTCCTGAGGAAGAGGCTGGGACAGCCTTGAAACACGTAGGGCATGGAATAAAGGCACCAATCATTTTACCTTGGATGTCCTGTTATTTTATACTCTGCAGCGTGGACAGTATACATTCGTCCATAATTGTTGTGCATTTGCCACCTCGAATGGGGGTCCTGCGGCAGCTGATACCAAGCGTTGATACCAGTTGTGGGTCTCACAACTGGATAAGGTGAGCAGTTCAATATATTAATCTTTCCTGTTACTTGGGAGATTCGACCCATTGCACCCTTGTCTACCACATTTTAGATACATTCCAACCCTAACCCATCTCTTGAACTTATCATTTACTACTGGCATCTTCCCGTCAAATTTCAAGCACGCCTTGATCACACCCATCCTCAAAAAACCCTCCATTACCCAACTTCTGTTTCTAACTATTGCCCTATATCTCTTCTCCCCTCGCCTCTGAACTACATGAACAACATGTCCACTCAGAACTGTCCTCCCAGCTCTCCTCCTGCTCCCTTTTTGACCACCTTCCAACCCCACCACTCCACCAAAACAGCCCTAATCAAAGTCACCAATGACCTACTGACTGCCAAGAGCAAGCGACACAACTCCTTCCTCCTCCTCCTCGACCTACACTGTGTGCAAAATTATTAGGCAAATGAGTATTTTGATCACATGATACTTTTTATACATGTTGTCTACTCCAAACTGTATAGGCTTGAGAGCCAACTAGCAATTAAGTAAATCAGGTGATGTGCATCTCTGTAATGAGGAGGGGTGTGGTCTAATGACATCAACACCCAATATAAGGTGTGCTTAATTATTAGGCAAATGCCTCTCCTTAGGCAAAATGAGTCAGAAGAGAGATTTGATGGGCTCTGAAAAGTCCAAAATTGTGAGATGTCTTGCAGAGGGATGCAACAGTCTTGAAATTGCTAAACCTTTGAAGCGTGATAACCTAACAATCAATTTCATGGCAAATAGTCAACAGGGTTGCAAAAAGCATGTTGGGCACAAATGGAGCAAAATAACTGCCCATGAATTGAGGAAAATCAAGTGTGAAGCTGCCAAGATGCCATTTGCCACTAGTTCTGCCATATTTCAGTAACAAAAAGCACAAGGTGTGCCATACTCAGGGACATGGCCAAGGTAAGAAAGGCTGAAAAACGACCACCTTTGAACAAAACTTTGAACAAGATAAATTGTCAAGACTGGGCCAAGAAATATCTTAAGAATTAATTTTTTAAAGGTTTTATGGACTGATGAAATAAGAGTGACTCTTGATGGACCAGATGGATGGGCCAGAGGCTGGATCGGTAAAGGGCAGAGAGCTCCACTCTGACTCAGACACCAGCAAGGTGGAGGTGGGGTACTGGTATGGGCTGATATCATCAAAGATGAACTTGTGGGACCTTTTTGGGTTGAGGATGGAGTGAAGCTCAACTCCCAGACCTACTGCCAGTTTCTGGAAGACAACTTCTTCAAGCAGTGGTACAGCAAGAAGTCAGTATCGTTCAAGAAAAACATGATTTTCATGCAGAACAATGCTCCATCACATGCATCCAACTACTCCGCAGCATTGCTGGCCAGTAAAGGTCTAAAAGAAGAAAAAATAATGATTTGGCCCCCTTGTTCACCTGATCTGAACCCCACAGAGAACCTGTGGTCCCTCCTAAAATGTGAGATCAACAGGGAGGGAAAACAGTACACCTCTCCGAACAGTGTCTGGGAGGCTGTGGTGGCTGCTGCGCACAATGTTGATAGTAAATAGATCAAGCAAATGACAGAATATATGGATAGTTGTTGATCAATAATAAAAATAATCCTCTAAAATACAACTTGCCTAATAATTCTGCACACAGTGTATCTGCCGCCTTCGACACTGTTGAGCATTCCCTCCTTCAGATCCTGGAATCTCTTGGCATCACTGACCAAGCCCTCTCCTGGATCTCCTCATACCTAATGCACTTTCAGCGTTACCCACTCCCACACCTCCTCTTCACCCTACCCCCTATCTGTTGGTGTCCCCCAAGGCTCAGTTCTGGGACCACTTCTCTTCTCCATGTACACTCTCGGCCTATGACAACACATTGAGTCCCATGGCCTCCATTACCATCTCTTTGCCGACGACACCCAGATCTACCTGTCTGAGCCCGACATCACCTCCCAACTATCCAAAATCCCACAATGCCAGTCCGCCATCTTAACCTTCTTCTCTGCTCGCTTCCATAAACTGAACATGGACAAAACTGAGTTCATCCCCTTCCCCCCAAGTCGCTCTCTCCCACTACCTGACCTATCCATCACTGTCAACGACTGCTCACTTTCCTTGACCATAACACTGCTAAAATACTTATTCATGCTCTCATCATCTCCCGCCTTGACTAGTGTAACCTCCTGCTTAATGGCCTCCCTGCTACTTCCCTTGCACCTCTCCAATCCATCCTAAACTCCGCTGCCCGACTAATCCACCTGTCTTCCCGCTACTCCCCTGTCTCCACCCTCTGCCAAGTCCGTCACTGGCCCCCCACATCTCAGAGATCCCGGTTTAAAGCACTAACCATGACATACAAAGCCATCCATGACCTGTCCCCTCCATACATCTCTGACATGGTCTCCCGATACCTACTTTCACGCACCCTGCGATCCTCCCAAGAGCTCCTTCTCTACTCCCCTCTTGTTTCTTACTCCTTTCACTACCACATACAAGATTTCTCTCACGTATCTGCTATACTCTAGAACTCTCTCCCCAACACATCAGACACTCTCCTACCCTAGGAATCTTCAAAAGAAATCTGAACATCCACCACTTTCATCAAGCCTACAACTTACAATGAGAGCCGGTTCACCGCACCATCTCACTACCCCCTCCTACTGTATCCCCACCCATTACTCCTATACTGTGAGCCCTCGCGGATAGAGTCCTCTCTCACCTCCTGTACCTGTACGACCTGATTGTCCATATATATTGTACTTGTCTTCGTCTACCCTTTCTATATGTAAAGCGCCAGGGAACCTAATGGCGCTACATAAATAAATAATAATAATATCTAATAAGACATTTTGCTTGTTTCTCTGCCAGAATTGATCAGTCATTATCAAAATTCTCATTTCTGAAGTAAAATCAGTATTCAGTGAAGAGTTTCCAATTACGGAAATAAATAAAAATGTAATGGAGAAAGGGGGTAATATCTTTGCGCTGTTGATAACAGATCTGAAGGAGGAGTCAGGATACAGAGAACTGTACCAAAAGATCTTTAATGGCTATGCATTTCATGGGCATCAGCTCACTTCTTCAGTACAATTTCAGATTTTATCCTGAAGAAGATATAACGCATTCCTCCATCTTTCTTGTTTTATGCTGACCTCATGACTTCCTTAAAGCAGCTGATGTGTATTATATGTTGGTAGTGACTTGCACAACCATATCAGGTTAGTACCTCCACTATTATCCTTTCTCCAGTAATACATGGGTAAGACCCTATTTGTGCTCCTCTCCTTCCAGCTTGTACCCCTGTTATTTTATTTGTTAAGATTCCTTTACGGAGATAGTAAACGGCAGTTCTTGCTGATCAGATTTTATGTGGATAGAAGAGGGGTGAGGAGGCGGAACTCTGATTCTAGCTCCTCCCTCTGGCTTTATGTCCTTCCTATCATCATCATCAAATCTCAATATTAACTGCTATCTCCTATCTTAGTAATGGGAAAGTCTTCACTAAATGCAGATTTCACCTCAGAATTGAGAATTTTGATAATGACTGATCACTTCTGGCAGAACAACAAGCAAGTTTCTCTAATATGATATATTACAAAGTTGCTTATTTGAATGAGTACTATTGATTTGTGAAATAAAAATTAAAATGACGGTTACGCTCTAAAGGTGTGAGACATATCGGATTTACTTTATCTAGATGTCAATTTCTGGATGTCAGCAGAAATGTGTTTACTCACTGACGGCAAATATAGATCTTTAAAATGATAAAAAGTTTAACCTCAAATCAATAAATTATACATTTGCAAAACTTATTTACATAAACCATTAAGAATCCAATTAGCCAGTGTTTGAAACTACTGTTCAGAGTGAAATTTATTGTCTGAAAGTAGACATGTGAGTCTGGTCAAAAAGACAAGGCTTGAGTTTCTATTTGGATTACTTATTGGGAGTTCTTTTAAATGTCTTTTACTATGAATACTACTGTATCCTACAGATTTGATCTTCTCTGAAAACATTTTTACACATACGGTATGAACATCTATTTATCTATTTTATAATCTGCGTATTTAACTGTCTAATCATACAAAAAAAATATTTTTTATACGTTCTTATGTTTTCTGATTGATTAAAAATATTATAACTCTATCGCGATTTAGGAATATTACTAGTGATGAGCCACCACCAAAGTGTTCGAATTAGATTAGGTTCGCCGAGTTCGGGGTGTGTTCGTTGAATGGTCATCGAATGTTCGTCGAACACTGTCGAAACCCACTGGAATCATTGGCAGGCTACAGCAAAAATATAGAAAACACCTTCAAAGATGTCCAAAAGCTGCCAAACTGCTCATAATAGACAACAAACACCATGAAAAGTGACAACAATCTAACCACAGTGCAAATAGTCTCATGGTGTAGCATGGGTGCACGAGACATGGTCTGTGCCAGCCTGCATACTCTTCCAAAGCACTTCAAAATAGAAGGTGGTTAACATTCACTTAAAATTTCAGAGGTGAGTGAAACTGACTTTAAATTAACAAATGAATGAGTTACAGGGGAAAAGTGGCAGTAGTTTTCTACATTAAGTAAAAAGAGGTGGAGGAGTAAAAGGAGGATGAGATACAGGTACAGGCATTAGAGATGAGCCACCACCCTAGTGTTTGATTCAATTCGATTCGTCGAATTGGCTAGTGTGTTCGTCGAATGTTCATCGAACACCGTCGAACACTAATGAATGAGCTGTGAGGGGCACTGTCACTTCCGCAATGTATATACATACATTGCGGAAGTGAAATTAAGTAAACAAATGGTTAAAAATAAAAAAGAAATATTTATGCTCACCTGTCCGGCGATCCACCAATGCCTCCAGCACCTCCGTCCTGATGCCTGTAGGACCTGCCGTGATGTCACAAGCCAGCAGCGTCATTGAGTCACATGACCGCAGTTACCGCGGTAACCGGTCATGTGACCCGATGACGCTGCTGGCTTGTGACATCACGGCAGGTCCTACAACAGGCATCAGGACGGAGGTGCTGGAGGCATCAGTGGATTGCCGGACAGGTGAGCATAGAGATTTTTTTTATTTCTAACCATTTGTTTACTACATTTCACTTCCGCAATGTATGTATATACATTGCGGAAGTGAAAGTGCCCCGCACAGCTCATTCATTAGGCGGAAAATGCGAACATAACCTTGAACTGCCGAATTTGAAGCCAATTGTTCGCATTTGTCGATTGACTCGGACACCGCCCAAAACAGCTCAAATTTGAGATTGGCGAACAATTCGAATCGAACACCACTCATCTCTAATAGGCATGTCACACCCTTCTAAAATCATGTACCACACAGCAAGGGGACCCCAACAAGAGTCTTCACTTTTCCCAAAGGGTCAGACCGCAGCGAAATGGTACCAATTGTCCCCGACCAAAAATTGCTGAATGGCCCAGCCTGCCTGCATGGCACAGGGTTCTGGAACAGCACCTTGCCTAGCATTTCAAGGTTAAACATTGCTAAGCAACTATAAGTTTTGTGGAGTAATACAGGAAAATCTAGAGAGGTAAGTCAGTGAATTGTTTAGGCCTACTGGAAGGGATGAACTCAGAGCTCATGCAAGCGCTCCCATTAATGTTATGCCCTGCCACACACAGGTGGGACAAGTATACGTTTCGTGTAGTATTACAGGAAATAATAGAGAGGTAGGTCAGTGACCTCTTTTGGCCTACTGGGCAGGATAAACTCAAAGCTCATGCAAGCGCTCCCATCAATGTTATGCCCTGCCACACACAGGTGGAACAACTATCAATTTCAATTTCATGGAATATTACTGAAAAGGCTAGTCAGGTAGCTCAGTGACTTTCTTAGGCCTAGTGGGCCAGAAAAACTTAAAGATCATGCAAGCGCTCCCATCAATGTTGTGCCCCGCCACACACAGGTAGGACAACTTTCAGCTTCGTGGAGTATTACCAAAAAAACTAGTCAGGGAGGTCAGTGACCTATATAGGCCTATTGGGCTGGACAAATTCAAAACACATGCAAGCGGTCCCATCAATGTTAGGCCCTGCCACACACAGATGGGACAAGTATACGTTTCGCGTAGTATTACAGGAAATAATAGAGAGGTAGGTCAGTGACCTCTTTAGGCATACTGGGCCGGATAAATTCAAAGCTCATGCAAGTGCTCCCATCAATGTTATGCCCTGCCACACACAGGTGGAACAACTATCAATTTCAACTTCGTGAAATTTTACTGAAAAAACTAGTCAGGTAGGTCAGTGACTTTCTTAGGCCTAGTGGGCCAGAAAAACTTAAAGATCATGCAAGAGCTCCCATCAATGTTATGCCCCGCCACACACAGGTAGGACAACTTTCAGCTTCGTGGAGTATTACCAAAAAAACTAGTCAGGTAGGTCAGTGACCTGTATAGGCCTATTGGGCTGGATAAATTCAAAACACATGCAAGCGCTCCCATCAATGTTAGGCCCCTCCACACACAGGTGGGACAACTATCGGATTTGTGGAGTATTACACGAAATAATACAGAGGTAGGTCAGTGACCTGTTTAGGCCTACTGGGCCGGATAAGCTAAAAGCTCATGCAAGTCTCCCATCAATGTTATGCCCTGCCACATACAGGTGGGACAACTATCTGTTTCGTGGAATATTACTGAAAAAACTAGTCAGGTAGGTCAGTGACTTGCTTAGGCCTACTGGGCCAGATGAACTGAAAACAAATGTATGTGCTCCCATCAATGTTATGCCCTAAAAAATAAAGGCTGCAAAAAGAATCCTGTGTGGGGCTCCTACGTGATATTGAAACTGGAAGTGACGTTGTGCTGCTTACAGGAGGCCAAGCACCAGGATTACAGCGTGTGCAGCAAGGAGGAGAGAAGTTCTGACTCCAGGGAGCCCCCAGGAACACTGGTATCAGCGTAACTGCGGCAGGAGGTGCTGGCTCCTTCAACAAACTGTGAGGTCAGTGACCTGTTTAGGCCTACTGGGCCCGATAAACTGAAAGCTCATGCAAGCGCTCCCATCAATGTTATGCCCCGCCACACACAGGTGGGAGATCTTTCAGTTTTGTGGAGTATTACCGCAAAAGCTAGTCAGGTAGGTTAGTGACCTGTTTAGGCTTACTGGGCTGGATAAACTTAAAACACATGGAAGCGCTACCATCAATGTTATGCCCCACCGCATACAGTCACCATATGCCTCGAGGTCACTCTTGACTCCTCCCTCTCCTTCAAGCCCCACCTCCTGCCGACTCCAGCTCAAGAACATTTCACGTATCCGCCCGTTTCTTAATCACGACACTGCGAAAACTCTTGTCCACGCCCTCATCATCTCCCACCTTGACTACTGCAACCTACTGCTCACCCGTCTCCCTGCCTCCTCCCTTGCACCCCTCCGCTCTATCCTAAACTCATCCTCCCTTCTAATCTACCTACCTCCTCGCTATTCCTGTGTTTCCCCCTCCGCAAGGCACTTCACTGGCTCCCCACCCCCAAAGATCTTGATTTAAGATCTTAACCCTGACTTACAAAGCCATCCACAACCTGCCCCCCCTTACATCTCCGACATGGTCTCCCGATATCTACCTGCACGCAACCTGCGCTCCTCACAAGAACTCCTCCTCTCCTCCCCCCTCATCTCATCCTCCCACAACCGCATACAGGACTTCTCCCGCGCCTCCCCCATACTCTGGAACTCTCTCCCCCAGCAGGTCAGACACTCACCTACCCTTAGTAGTTTCAAAAAGAACCTGGAAACTCATCTATTCCAACAAGCCTACAAGCTATGATGAGACCCCGCGCCGCACTACCACACGCCTGGCGCTTCCCCTCCTATTGTCTCCTCTCCCACCCCTGTAGACTGTGAGCCCTCGTGAACAGGGCCCTCTCCCGTCGTGTATCAGCAAGCCTTCATTGTTCATATGTTCATAAGTACTGTACCTGTCCTTGTTACTCCCACTTCTTATGTAAAGCGCCATGGAACCAAAGGCGCTATATAAATGCCAGCACTCTCATCAATGTTATGCCCTGCCACACACAGGTGGGACAACTATAAGTTTCGTAGAGTATTACAGGAAGAACTAGTCAGGTAGGTCAGTGACCTTTATAGGTCTAGTGGACAGGGGAGATTTACCAATCAGCGCTTTTAAGGGCCCAAAAACAGTTCATGTGTATACATCACATTTGCCAAAACCTGGTTTGATGCCCAAAACCAGTTTACACAAACATTAAGGGAGATGTAGTATTCACTGCTTTTAAGCACCTAAAAAAGGTGAATGTGAATACAGCAAACCACTGGCTCGATGGACAAAAAGGTTAAATATTCAGAAACAGGGGCAGGAGTGTCAGGGATAGGTATTGAGCTCAGAGAGCCCTACTCAAGTTAAGCAACAAACAGCAAAGAGACCCAAGTCCTTGTTGTGTTGGTGGTGGTGAGGTAACATTCACGCTTACTTCCTCTGCCCTCTCTCCCCAACCTCGCGCAACAGAAATGTGATCAAGATCTCCTTCATCTGCTGAGTTTTCCATGCCCATCGCCTATTCGTCCTCCATTTCTTCCTCGGCTCTTGCACCTTCATCAACAGTTTGGCTGCTACCATACGCCCTCGTTGTTCTCTCTCCCCCACCCACCCATACCAGCCACCTTGGTGCTGCCGACCATCTGGACCTTTAAGATCTTGTTATCCCTTCTGTATACGCCTCGTCCTCTACTTCCTCCACTTCCTCTTGGCTCACCACCTTATTCCGAATACCGGTTAAAGTGTGCTCCAGCATGTAGATGACCGGAATAGTCATGCTGATAATGGCATTGTCAGCGCTAAACGTCTTAGTAGCCATTTTAAACCTCTACAGAAGGGTACAGAGGTTTTTGATCTGAGACCACTACAGCAGCGTGATTTGCCCCACCTCTGGATCGCGTTGGCCCAGGCTATACAACATAACATATTGCACCAGGGCTCATTTGCTGCTGCCACAGTGGCTACAACATGTGCAGAGTGGAATTCCATTGTGTTGGCAAATCGCATTTCACTCGGTGAACCGGAAGGCCGAATTACTTCTGTAGCGATGCTAGTCATTGAGCTGCGGGATGCAAAGGGCGGAAGTGAGCACAAAGCGACCGTGCCCTCTGCACAAGCACATCTAGGCCAGGATGGTGGTGGGCTAGAAATTGCTAAACAACCAGGTTCAAGACGTGAGCCATACAAGGCACGTGTGTCACCTTGCCCCAGCGAAGGGCCGCAGCCAGGTTTGCAGCATTGTCGCACACGGCCTTCCCTGGCTGCAGGTTCAGTGGAAACAAGCATTAATTAAACTCGGTCTCCAGAGCTAACCACAACTCCTCTGCTGTGTGACTCACATTTCCCAGACATTTTAATGTAAACACTGCCTAAAGGCTTTGAGCCATGCTGCCAGCAAAGTAAGGAGGTGTGCTGGATTCCTTCTGCGCAGTTTGAACGCAAGTCACATTACCAGACAGGCATTGGGCGCAGATGGAGGACCTAGAAGAGGTGGAGGAGGCAGAAGCAGTTGAGGAACTTTTAGATACAGAGGTTCTTCTGCTGTCACTATAGTCACCCAGTGCCCATTAAGCAACATGTAAAGCCCCTGTCCATGCTTACTTGTTCAGGTGTCTGTGGTGAAATGCACCCTGTCACACATAGTTTCTCAAGGAAGTGGTGATGTTGTGTGCAACATGCTGGTGTAGCGCAGGCACAGCTTTCTTTGAGAAGTAGTGGTGACTGGGCATCTGGTACTGGGGCACTGCAACGGCCATAATGTCTCGAAAATCCTCTGTATCCACGAGCCGGAAAGGCAGCATTTCCATAGCCAACAACTTGCAGATGGTGAAATTCAACCTCTTAGCTTTGGCAGGGTAGGAGGAAATGGTCTTTTACTTGTACACATCTGAGGGACCGAGGGCTGGCTGCTGTACTGAGACAGGGTTGAGTAGGGTGTGCCAGACAAACTGCTGGACTGTAAGGGAGGTGCAGGAGGACATATTATGTTGCATTCATAAAAAGGTGGTGCTCTTGATGCCTGACAACGCTCAACACCAGAAGGTGTTTCTACTTCCAAAATAGCTGATGTCCTGTCAATTACACTGGCTGTTGCAGGTAAAGTGGTTGATGTTCTGTGGCCGAATGCCTGTGTGACAGCTGTCCTCACAGTCACAGAGGATGAAGAAGCCACAGATGCACTTGATGGGCCAGATGGTGGTTGGCCAGGCCCGCTAGGCTGCATTGTAGCACAGTGAGCTTCCAACTGTGACTTATGCTTCATGTCCATGTGACAGTTCATGCATGAAGTATTGAAACTATTGATTTTTTGGCCTCTACTCAGATTTTGGTTACAAATTTTACAGATAACATGAGTTGGGTCATCATTTGCGATCTCAAATAAGGCCCAGGCTAGGCAAGGCTTAGCACCCATGCAACCTGCAGAGCCACCACAGCTTCTGCATAGAGGCAGAGTTGTGGCTGAGGACGCAGTTGTTGATGTGCTTCCAGAACTCTGTCTCTGTCCAGGAAGCCGCAACCTAACCTCATCACTAGCAACCTCCTCCACCCCCTCAACTGCCTGCCTGTGGGTTGATAGTAAGTCAGATCTCCAACCTCATCATCACCCTGTGTGTTCTCACACTCGTCGTCCTCAGAGCCAACCTTTTCCTGCCCTGAGAGCAAAGTCAAGTTGTTGTTCCAATCGGGTATCTGAGTCTCATCATCATCTGCCTCATTGTTTCCAACAACAGGGGTTACAGTTTGGGAATGAAGGTCTACATTATGCTTGGACCATTCTTCATCTGAGTCTTGATCCGACTCAAAAAGATTTTTGGCATCAGTTCAGATCATTTCCTCATCTTGACTCAATGAAGTTTTGGAGCTTACCACTGATTCTCAGGCTATACTATGAGTGAACAGCTCAGCAGACTCATCCATCTGTGTTAACCCATAGTCAGTTTGGCGGCTGGAGACTTTTGAGCTGTAAGGAAGCAAATACGATTGGGGTAACACCTCTGAGGACTGGAGTGTTTGTGATGTTGAAGTTGAGGTGGAGGAAAGCCCACTTGATGGCGCACTTGATCTCCATTCAAGCACCTGCTCTTTTTGGGCCTCATCTACAAGTTTTAGCAATTCTCTTCTGCGTAAGAAAGGGATGATAGCAGATGATAGCAGATCGTCCACGAAAAGAAGTAGACATTTTAGTTTATCTTGAAGACGGTATTTGTTCAGCAGATGTTTCTGTTACTTTAGCACCTATCCTATGGACACAAAAATGTTTACCCTTTCCAACATGCCTATTCCCCTTTCCACCATCAGCAGACCTTTTACCATTTATATTTGAGGGATAACTAATTTGCAACTCTGTAGTTGTTGGCATAAACAACTATGGAAGTAAAACTAGCAGAGGTGAGTGGCCAAACAGTCGTAATACCCTAAATAGATTTTGGTAAGTAGGTTTGGGCAGATGCAATACAAAAGTGTTTTCTGCACTGTGTGGCGGGAGATTTCAACAGAACAATGGACCACAGCTACCTAGCAAAAGAGTAGTACTACCCTAAATAGATTTTGGTAAATAGGTTTGGGCAGATGCAATACAAAAGTGTTTTCTGCACTGTGGCGGTAGAGTTTAACAGAACACTGGACCACAGCTACCAAGTCAAACAGTGGTACTACCCTAAATAGGTTTTGGTAAGTAGATTTGGGCAGATGCAATACAAAAGTGTTTTCTGCGCTGTGCGGCGGTAGATTACAACAGAATACTGGACCACAGCTACCAAGTCAAACAGTGGTACTACCCTAAATAGGTTTTGGTAACTAGGTATGGGCAGATGCAATACAAAAGTGTTTTGTGTGCTTTGTTATGGTAGGTTCCAACAGAACACTGGACCACAGCTACCTAGTCAAACAGTGAAACTACCCAAATAGGTTTTGGTAAGTAGGTTTGGGCAGATGCAATACAAAAGGGTAGTGATGAGCAAGCACTAAAATGCTCGGGTGCTCAATACTCGGGTCGAGCATCTCGAGATGCTCGGGTACTCGACCCGAGCCCACTGTAATCCTATGGGAGACCCGAGCATTTTTCCAGCATGACCCCCGGCAGCCTGGATAAATGCTGAAAATGTCACAAAAGTATAACAACAGGGCTCAAATGACATGGCAACAGCATGGGGAAGACCCCTTTCAGCATTTCTGACTCCCAGGACACTGCTGTGAACAATGTGGTCTGAGTATTACGCCACTTTTATGGACTCATAATTAGGGATGGGCGAATCTACTCGCTAGGACTCGTTACTCGGCGAGTAGTAAGGGACTCGCAGGACTCGGTACTCTACGAGTTTCCCAGTGATTACTCGCACGAGTCCAATGCAAATCAATATCAATCCTAGTTTTGTCAGAAAAGCTGACAAAACTAGGATTGCCATTGTTTGCATTAGACTCGGCTACTGTGCCAGTGATAGCAGGGAAACTCGCAAAGTAACTGCTGCTTCTTTGCGAGCCGAGTCCAGCTGTCTTCTCTGTGCAGCTCCAGGGTCCTTGAACCTGCCTGCTCACAGACATGATGTAGCAGTGCTGAGATTGTTCTCAGTCTGCTCATTCCCTGTGCATAGAGATCTATATCTATGCACAGGGGATGTAGCAGAGAGGACATCGCGTTTTGGACTACGTCGGACGGAAGAGGATTTTTTTAATTAAAGATGGAGTCCCTAATGGCTTTTTTTTATTTCAAATAAAAATTTTCTCTGTGTTTTTTTAACCCTTTATTGGAGATTCTTAGTGGCTGGGTCAAACGTGGCCTGACATTAAGAATCTCGGGCTTAATACCAGCTTGTATAACAAAGCTGGTATTAACCCCTTTATTACCCAGCGTGCTACCGCCACCAGGGCCGCTGGAAGAGCGGGGTTCAGCGCCAGAGGATGGCGCTTCAATGAACACGCCATCTTCTGGGGGCGTGCGGGCTGCAATTTGCAGCGGGGGGTGCCCAGAAAGCTTGGGCATCCCTGCGCTGCGGATTCCAGCCCCCAGCTGCTTAGCTGTACCTGGCTAGACATAGAAATTGCGCGGAGCCCCACGCATTTTTTTTTATTATTTCATGAATTTCAGAGTCAGAGTCTGAGTCAGAGTCAGAATCTCAGAATTTCATGAAATAATTTAAAAAAAATGCGTGGGGCTCCGCGCAATTTCTATGTCTAGCCAGGTACAGCTAAGCAGCTGAGGGCTGGAATCCGCAGCGCAGGGATGCCCAAGCTTTCTGGGCACCCCCCGCTGCAAATTGCAGCCCGCAGCCGCCCCAGAAGATGGCGCGTTCATTGAAGCGCCATCCTCTGGCGCTGAACCCCGCTCTTCCAGCGGCCCTGGTAGCGGTGGCACGCTGGGTAATAAAGAGGTTAGGGCCAGCTTTGTATTATCAGCTGGCCCTAAGCCCGAAATTTATGGCGGTCACGCCAATATTAGACATGACCGCCATGAATTTCTATTAAATTGTTTTAAAAAAAACACAACACAAAGAAAATTTTTTATTAGAAATAAAAAAAAAAGCCATTAGGGACTCCATCTTTAATTAAAAAAATCCTCTTCCGTCCGACGCAGTCCAAAACGCGATGTCCTCTCTGCTACATCCCCTGTGCATAGATATAGATCTCTATGCACAGGGAATGAGCAGACTGAGAACAATCTCAGCTCTGCTACATCATCTCTGTGCACAGACATTCATGTCTGTACACAGGGAATGAGCAGACTGAGAACAATCTCAGCACTGCTACATCAGGCAGCAGGCAGGCTCTAGGACCCTGGAGCTGGCAGCCAGCACAGAGGAGAAAGCAGGACTCTTATCTGTGCGAGTTTCCAGCGATTACTTACAAAGTAAACGAGCAATGCAAATAAATGACAAAACTAGGATTGCTTCAGGCTGAAGCTTCCGAGACACATCTGCGATTTGTAAATCTCACACTACTCGCTATTACTCGCTTCCCCATTCATTAACATTGGACTCGCTAGACTCGCAACGAGTAGCGAGTCCTGTGCTCGGACTCGCTAGAGTCAAGCGATTCCGAGTAATTTAGGATTCGCCCATCACTACTCATAATAAAACATCCAAAAATGAAACCAAAATGCATTTTCCTGGGGAAAATGTTAAGAGCTCATACTCATTTGTGAGACAGTGTTGCTGTATGATAGTTTTTTGGATTACATGAAATTTTAAAAAAAAAAGGGGACCCTCCGATGCCCCTGGGAAGAGACATGGATGAGGGCCTCTTTAAATAATGTGCCCATTAATACAAAATGGGTCTTTTCTGGTATTGCCCTAGACAGGGCTGTCAAAAATTGGGAGGCACTCTGATGCCCCTGGGAAGAGACGTTGAGGAAAGCCTCTTTAAATATTGTTCCCATTACAAAGGAGCAGGTCTCCTATACTTGTAATGCCCATGCACTAAGTATGGACTAAAACACTTACCCCTGGGGGGTATACGTGAACCTACTGTATAACTTTTTGATGGTTAGGGGAATCATAAACAACATGTAAATAATATATCTTTTCGTGGAATCGTGGACCACGGTCGCCCTGGTGGTGGCTGATGAGGAACCTGACCAACATCTGCAGGGTGGAATTCCAAAGTGTGGGGACATCACACACCAGTCTGTGAGGTTGCAAACGCTGCTGAAACCCGGCAAGGGCGGCCGAAGCAGTAGGTGACTTTCTAAAATGGGCACACAGGCGGCGTACTTTGAAGAGCAGATCCGGCAGTTCCGGGTAGGAGTTAAGAAACCGCTGAACCACCAGGTTGAGCACATGGGCCTAGCATGGCACATGTGTGAGCTCGCCTCCCCTCAGAGCCGCAACCAGGTTCTGGCCATTGTCACACACGACCATGCCTGGCTCTAGGTTCAGCGGTGTGAGCCAATGATCTGCCTGCTCTTTCAGAACTGTCCACAACTCAGCAGCATTGTGGGGTTTGTCACCTACGCATATTAGCTTCAGCACAGCCTGTTGCCGCTTGGCCGAGGCAGTGCTGCAGACCTTCCAGTTTGGGACTGTTATGGAGGCTGAAAAGGAGGAGGAGGAGGCTAATGAGTATGACGTTTTGAAGCTGTAGACTGTGGGGGCAACCCTGACTGAGTTAGTGCCCGCAATCCTTGGTGTCAGGAGGACGTGTTCCATCTCAAGGTCAGACTGGGTTGCGGCTTCTCCTATATTAACCAGTGTGCCGTCAGCGAGAGGTAGCATCCCTGCTCACAAGCACTTGTCCACGTGTCCCTGGTTAGGTAGAATTTGCCGGAAACAGCGTTGTTAAGGGCACAGCTAATGTTTTGGGACACGTGCTTGTGTAATGCGGGGACGACACACCAGGAGAAATACTGGAGGCTGGGGACCGAGTAACGAGGGACGGCCGCAGCCATCAGGTTGCGGAATGCTTCCATCTCAATTAGCCTAAAAGGCAACATTTCCAGTGCAAGCAGTCGCGAAATGTGCGCATTTAGGAGTGTGGTGTGTGGGGCGTTGGCAGTGTATTTACGCTTGCATTCCAATGACTGGGGTATTGATATCTGAACGCTGCGCTGGGACAAGAACGTGGTTGATGATGGTGGCATTTCTGATTGTGCAATGACAGGTGCAGGACAGGAGGCATCTTCACATGCACTATGGACAGTGGATTGACTTGTATGCACAACAGTGGAAGAAGCAGCGTTGTCACCCACAGACACTGCTCCTGGACCCTGTGGTACATCCCACAAAGTTGGGTGCTTTGCTGCCATGTGCCTGATCATGCTGGTGGTGGTCAGGCTGCTACTTTTGCTACCCCTACTGATGCTGGCATGGCAGGTGTTGCAAATGGCCTTTTTTGAATTCTCTGCAGACTCCCTAAAAAACTGCCAGACTCGGGAAGACCTAACTGTTGTACTGGCAACTTGTGTCGTGTTGCTGTTATGAGGAATGGTTGCCCACCTTCTGTCTGCGGACACCACTCTGCATCTTCTGGCTTGTTGTGATGCTACGCCTCCTTCCTCCTGTTCGCAGCTGTTCTCACTCTGCATGTCCTCCTGCCAGGTTGGGTCAGTTACTGCATCATCCACCACGTCGTCTTCCACTTCCGCACCCTGGTCCTCCTCCTGAATGTCTGGCAAATTGTGTCACATTATCGTCCACCTCTTGTTGTGACACATTCCCATCATTGCCTTCGTGCGACCATGGCTGCTCAAATATTTGGGCATCACTATATACGATCTCCTCAGGCCCCAGTTCAAGTGGAGCGGGCTACAGGCCCGAATCCGTGAATGGAATACTGAACAGCTCTTCAGAGTGTCCAAGTGTGGGATCACACTCGGCATGGTGGAAGGAAGGAGAATCAGGGTGACAAATATGCGGTCCAGTCTCAGGGCTACTGACACTTGACCGTGTGGAAGACAGGGTGTTTGTGGTGGTGCCTAACTGACTGGAAGCATTATTTGCTATCCAACTAACAACCTGTTGACACTGCTCTTGATTTAAAAGTGATGCATTGCTGCAGTCCCCTAGAAATTGGGATAGGAAGGTTGAGCGAGATGATGTTGGCGTTTCTCGTGGCCCAATTCGAGCTTGCCCACGGCCTTGGCCTCTACATGAACCACCATCACGTCCACTTCCTGGTCCCTTGCAACCGGCCTTGCGCATTTTGAATGATGTGCTATATACACTTCTTGTATACAACTAACTGAAGGATTCCAACGAATTTTTTTTAGATGGATTGATGAAATTAGATATTACAGGCTAGACACCTGCTACAAATGCTGCGTACAGGTAGACAGGGTCTTGTGAGGTATAGACAATTGGCCTATATTACCCCTCCTGACTATACAGATTTAAATTAATCCTTAATAGGACTGTTTAGGGATGGAGAGATGAAAAATTAGATATTACAAGCTACACACCTGCTACAAATGCTGCGTACAGGTAGACAGCATCTTGTGAGGTCTAGAAAATGGAGCTATATACCCCTCTTGCCTATAGAGATTTAAATTAATCCTCACAAAGACTGTTTTGGGATGGAGAGGTGAAAAATTAGATATTACAGGCTAGACACCTGCTACAAATGCTGCGTACAGGTAGACAGGGTCTTGTGAGGTATAGACAATTGGCCTATATTACCCCTCCTGACTATACAGATTTAAATTAATCCTTAATAGGACTGTTTTGGGATGGAGGGATGAAAAATTAGATATTACAGGCTACACACCTGGTACAAATGCTGCGTACAGGTAGACAGCATCTTGTGAGGTCTAGAAAATGGAGTTATATACCCCTCTTGCCTATAGAGATTTAAATTAATCCTTACAAGGACTGTTGTGGGATGGATAGAGGAAATTTAAAGCCAGCACACCAGCCATAGATGTGATGCTGGCTGGTATACTGGCACACCTAGCTTTCCTATATACCCTGCCTCCCTGCCTGCTTGTATACAGCTATTTAGTCCTCAGAAAGACTGTTGTTTGTTTTAGATTAGCAGCCCTTCACCTACACTAGCTGAAAGGCATGAAATCTGTCCCTGAATCAACAGCAGCTCTCCCTACACTGACTGTCTAATGGCGCAGAGTGACGAGCACAGCACGGTCAGGTCTTATAAAGACCTGATGATGCTGGTTGGCCAGCCAATCACTGTAATGCCACAACCAACATGGCTGTGGCATTACAGTGTCTGGTAGCCAATCCATGCATGTGGGCTGGCTCTGTAAAGAGCGCCAAAATACAGGGAGGTGGACCCGAGCATGAGCACGAGTATCGCACCATTACTCGGTAATCGCCGAGCATCCCGAGTACCATGATACTCATGCGAGTACCGAGCAGTGGCGAGCATGCTCACTCATCACTACAAAAGTGTTTTCTGTGTGGCTGTAGATTTCAGCATAACACTGGACCACAGCTACCTAGTCAAACAGTGGTACTAGCCAAAAAGAATTTACTAGCATAGATGCAGTAAAAAATGGCTAGTAGAGGCCAGGGTCACACATAGAAATTCATTTTTTTTAAGCCTTAAGAAAATGGAGTCCATTTTTCTAAGGGTGCCAATAGTTTCCCCAGTGGTCCAGGATGTTTTTTTGAAATTTTTGGGACTTAATCATTTTTTCACCAAAAACGCATGTGTTAACGCATGGTGCCTATATGTGCCTCCCAAAGGGACCCATGTTAAAGAAAGGCATGATTTTTTGTAACGAACCCCAAATATGCTGCTAGCAGCGTTTTTGGGCTGTTGCATAAAAACGCATGCGTTTTTTGAAAAATCCACATGCACATGCGTTAATAGACATCTATTTTTGGACTTTGACAAAAAAATGCCCAAAATGTTCCCAAAAACAGATTTAGCCCAAAAACGGATAGTGTGTGTGACCTTGGCCAAAGACAAGAGGTGTAACTTTCTTCACAACAGTGCTACACCAGTGCCTGGCACACACTGCTACTAGTTAAAAAGGATTTGCTTGGCTAGATGAAGGGAAAAATGGCTAGTAAAGACAGGAGTCTTAGTTTTCTTCACAACAGTGCTACACCAGTGCCTGGCACACACTTCTACTAGCCACAAAGAATTTGCTTGGCTAGATGCAGTAAAAAAAGGCTAGTAAAGACTGGAGATATAGATATCTTCACAACAGTGCTACAACAGTGCCTGGCACACACTGCTACTAGCTAAAAAGAATTTGCTTGGCTAGATGGAGTAAGGCTAAGGTCACACATAGCAATCCATTTTTGGAAGTGTTTTCCATGACCAATCCGTTCTTTTTTGGTGCTTTTTGAGCCTCCTGTGCCCCTGAACGTTTTTTGGACTTAGTCATTTTTTGCTAAAAAAACAGATCCGTTTTTTAAGGCACCAAAAAACCGGATCCGTTTTTCCATAGGGCCCCATGTTAAAAAAATGGATCAGTTTTTAAACGGCACCCAAAAACGTTGGGAGCAACGTTTTTGGGTAACAAAACGTTCCTAGCAATGTTTTTAGGTGCAGAAAAAAACAGATAGGGTGTTTATTACATACAATCCGTTTTTCTATCAGTTTTTGGACTTAGAAAAAAAAAATGCAAAAACTGATGCCAAAAACGGACCAAGGGCTTATGTGTGACCCTAGCTAAAAAATGGCCAATAAAGACGGGAGGTTTAGCTTTCTTCACAACAGTAGTAAACCAGTTCCTGGCACACACGGCTACTAGCCAAAAAGGATTTGCTTGGCTAGATGCAGTAAAAAAAAGGCTAGTAAAGACAGGACAAAGTAGCTTTCTTCATAACAGTGCTACACCAGTGCCTGGCACACACTGCTACTAGCCAATAAGGATTTGCTTGGCTAAATGCAGTAAGAAATGGCTAGTAAAGAAAGGAGGTGTAGCTTTCTTCACAACAGTGCTACACCAGTGCCTGGAACACACTCTTACTAGCCAAAAAGGATTTCCTTGGCTAGATGAAGGAAAAAATGGCTTGTAAAGACCGGAGGTGAAGTTTTCTTCACAACAGTACTGGACCAGTGCCTGGCACACACTGCTTCTAGACAAAAAGGATTTCCTGGGCTAGATGCAGTAAAAAGTGGCTAGTAAAGACCAGAGGTGTAGCTGTCTTCACAACAGTACTGGACCAGTGCCCGGCACACACTGCTACTAGCCAATAAGGATTTACTTGGCTAGATGCAGTAAGAATGGGCTAGTAAAGAAAGGAGGTGTAGCTTTCTTCACAACAGTGCTACACCAGTGCCTGGCACACACTGATACTAGCCATAAAGGATTTGCTTGGCTAGATGCAGTAAAAAAGAAAAGTAAAGACAGGAGGTTTAACTTTCATCACAACAGTGCTACACCAGTGCCTGGCAAAAACTGCTACTAGCCAAAAAGGATTTACTTGACTAGATTTGGCCAAATGCTGTGAAGAATGCACAGCACTGGAAAAGACCTGCCTGGCACACACTGCTTTTAAGCCCTAAAAAGGGCTTTACTTGGAAGTAGTCCCTAAACCTATCTAACTATCTATTTAACTTGGAATGGAATCGCTATCTAACTATCTTTGTAACACACACTGCAGCAGTGGCAGCATCTGACACTGAGCTCCAACACAGAAAATGGAGGGAAAATGGATGGTTCCTATATGGCAAGGACATGTGACATACCCAGCCAATGTCAACAAGCCCTTGTGTGCAAAAAGTGCACTTTGCTCTCTACGTGCTGATTGGCTGACAGACCGAACCATCCACACTAAGTGCGGGAAGGAAAACAAATGGATTATTTGACCACAGACATCTCCCCAGCCCCTCCCTCCCGCCCACTATTTCTAGACAGTGAAACTCATAATAACATTGAACAAAAGCATTACTGTGAAAAGTTAGAAACGCTTTTGTTCAACGAACCGTTATCAAACATAACCTCGAATTACCGGATTTTTAGCAAATTGTTCGCATTCATTGAATGACTCGAATGTAGCCCCAAACAGGTCGAATTTGTAATTGGCGAACATTTCGAATCGAACATCGCTCATCTCTAGATATTACATCATATTGAGCTAACTATAAATGTACAACAAATATGCAATGTGAAGATTGACACTGCTTGCCTGATTCACTATTCATCATTTTGCTATTTACCTCCTTCTGCTTTCTCTTCATCAGTAATTTTTGACTATCATTGCAAACAAAAAGTCATGCAGGCAATACACATTTTCTGACAATTGCCACTGTACATTGATGATGAGAAGGAGGCACTTACTGCATCATCATTTCTGGTATATAAATCTTAGTATTTGCTTTGATCATATCCAAAGCATGGTGTAACCTTTCACTTTCAAGTCTGACGCTAACATATTCAATTATAATTCTGTAATTTCATTTGGACAATAATGCTAGATAAAATAATAGTTGCTCATAAGTAACAACTGATTACCTGACATGACTGGATCCTACGTCTAGATCCTGTGCTGTAACGGCACCTATGATAGTTCCAACAGGTGTGTCCTCATACACTTCCATGGTGTAGGAAGGTTTACTGAACACAGGAGGTTCATCGACATCTAGAACATTTATTTTTACTGTTGCAGTGTCTTTAAAAGGCCCCACTGAGTTGAAGTGATGATCCAGGTGTACGTTGGAGGCCTCAACTTTGAATGTGTAGGCCTTTTTTGTTTCGAAATCCAGAGGCTGAAAAAGAAAATATAATATTCTATGAGACAACATTGGTACTGTATAAATTGAGATATCAGTTCTGTGAATCAGTCTTTCCGTGCTTCTTTTAATCATGAAGTTTGCAAAACTCTTTTTATTTGAAAAAATCTCTTAAACCAATTGCTCTCACAAAAAAATTATATTTCCCCCATTACTCTAAGTCAAGGGGGTTTATACTATACTCATACCCAAAGACCTAAGGAAGAGTGGTGAATTAAGGGTGCTTTACATGTAGCGAGATCGCTAACAAGATTGCTGCTACATAACTGATTTTGTGATGTAGCAGCGACCTCGCCGGCGATCTCACTGCGTATGACACTTAGCAGCGATCAGCCCCCCGCTGGGAGATTGCTGATCTTTATTAAATGGCTTGGAATGTTTTTCGATCCGCGATCTCCCACTGGCCAGGCTGTATCACTGTGTGTGACAGGCAGACTTATCAACGATCCCCATTCCGCGCCCGAGTCCCCGAACGATCCCAACGACAGTCGGGTATCAGCGCATCGCTGGGTGATCGCTGGTGAGTTCTGCCTGTCCAACATCTCGCCAGCGACCACGTAGCGATGCACCAGCGATCCCGGTCAGGCAGGATCGTTGTTGGGATCGCTGGTGCGTCGCTACGTGTAAACCCCCCTTTAGAAATACTTCTACTTGGTACCTAACATTCCATTAATTTGAGCTTTACATCTCAGACCTTCTGCATTATTTCCCTGTGAATTGCATTTGTCTGCCACCCTTTGGGTTCACTTCCTTGATTATTTTGCCATTTGGTTACTGCGTTTATTACATTGTGCAATATTTACCCTAATTTTTTTGACCAACTTTAATTTCCTGAATAAATCTGCTATGATTCTTTTCTTACAGGGATATTCTTAAGTTGTTTATTTAGCAGCTAAAAGCAATGCAATCTCTTTACAGTTTCCTCATTTCCAAGCTTGTAGGGCAGACTTAACTGCATAAGTGACAGCTTTGATAAATAGTAGGTCTGAGGTCTGAGTAGAACTAGTAGTTTGAGCTCAACTTCTGCTATAACACTTTCAGCTGTAAGTGGTTTGCTATGGAGTACATACTTATTATATTTGGACCTGTTGAAGCTCTGAGTGAATCAGTCATCCAGCTCTACACCCCTTCCCTCCCTGCATGTGTAACCCAGATATGGACTGAATAAATTATCCATATACAGTCATATGAAAAATTTTGGGCACCCTTCTTAATCTTACTCTTTTTTTTTTGTTTGTTTAAAATTGTTTTTTTGCAACAGCTATTTCAGTGTGATACATGTAATAACTGATGGACACAGTAATATTTCAGGATTGAAATGAGGTTTATTGTACTAACCGAAAATGTGAAATATGCATTATTTCAAAATTTGACAGGTGCAAAAGTATGGGCACCCTTCTGATTTTCATGATTTGAATACTCCTAACTACTTTTTACTGACTTACTGAAGCACTAAATTGGTTTGGTAACCTCATTGAGCTTTGTACTTCATAGCCCGGTGTATCCAATCATGAGAAAAGCTATTTCAGGCGTCCACTTGCAAGTTGTTCTCCTAGTTGCATCTTCTCTGAGGAGTGGCATCATGGGCTCCTCAAAACATCTCTCAAATGATCTGAAAAAAAAGATTGTTCAATATAGTTGTTCAGGGGAAGGATACAAAAAGTTGTCTCAGAGATTTAACCTGTCAGTTTCCACTGTGAGGAACATAGTAAGGAAATGGAAGACCACAGGGACAGTTCTTGTAAAGGCCAGAAGTGGCAGGCCAACAAAAATATCAGAAAGGCAGAGAAGAAGAATGGTGAGAACAGTCAACAACAATCCACAGACCACCTCCAAAGACCTGCAGCATCATCTTGCTGCAGATGGTGTCACTGTGCATCGGTCAACAATACAGCGCACACTGCACAAGGAGAAGCTGTATGGGAGAGTGATGCAAAAGAAGCCGTTTCTGCATGCACGCCACAAACAGAGTCGCCTGAGGTATGCAAAGGCACATTTGGACAAGCCAGTTTCACTTTGGAAGAAGGTCCTGTGGACTGATGAAATAAAGATTGAGTTGTTTGGTCATACAACAAGGCGTTATGCATGGCGCCACAAAAACACAGCATTCCGAGAAAAACACTTGCTACCCAGTGTCAAATTTGGGGGAGGGTCCATCATGCTTTGGGGTTGTGTGGCCAATGACGGCACTGGGAATCTTGTTAAAGTTGAGGGTCGCATGGATTCCACTCAGTATCAGCAGATCCTTGAGAATAGTGCTCAAGAATCAGTGTCAAAGTTGAAGTTACGCCGGGGATGGATCTTTCAGCAAGACAATAATCCAAAACACCGCTCCAAATCAACTCAGGCATTCATGCAGAGGAACAATTACAATGTTCTGGAATGGCCATCCCAGTACCCAGACCTGAATATCATTGAACATCTGTGGGATGTTTTGAAGCGGGCTGTCCATGCTCGGCGACCATCAAACTTAACTGAACTGGAATTGTTTTGTAAAGAGGAATGGTCAAAAATACCTTCATCCAGGATCCAGGAACTCATTAACAGCTACAGGAAGCCACTAGAGGCTGTTATTTTTACAAAAGGTGCATCTACTAAATATTAATGTCACTTTTCTGTTGAGGCGCCCATACTTTTGCACCTGTCAATTTTTGAAATAATGCATATTTCACATTTTCGGTTTATACAATAAACCTCATTTCAATCCTGAAATATTACTGTGTCCATCAGTTATTACATATATCACATTGAATTAGCTGTTGCAAAAAAACAATTTTTTTAACAAATAAAAATGAGTAAGATTAAGAGGGTTGCCCAAACTTTTTCATATGACTGTACCTGCAATCCAGTGAGTGCTGCTCTTCTTTCTGACAGTAAAAGTGCATTTAAGTGAGCACAGGACTCAGGAAAGTGAGAGCAGAGATCTGTGATAAGGAAACCAGACATGGAAGCTGCAAGCTAACAATTATTATTATTATTATAATTATTTATTTATATAGCGCCATTGGTTCTATGGCGCTTTACATGTGTAAAGGCAGAACAAGGATGAGAACATAAATAAATAATAAATCATACAGGTACATTAGGGCAGTGATCCTATCCACAAGGTCTCACAGTCTATAGGGGATGGGTGGGAGACAGTAGGAGGGGGAGAGGTGAGATGGTGCAGCCGATTAGGTTTTAGTGTGGGTTACAGGCTTTAAGGAAGATGTGTGTCTTCAGGTTTTTCTTGGTAAGGGAGTGTCTGATGTGGTGTGGAAGAGAGTTCCAGAGTATGGCGGATGCACGAAAGAAGTGTTGTATGCGGTTGTGGGAGGTGGAGATACGGGGGGAGAAGAGGAGTTCTTGAGAGGAGCACAGATTGCGTGAGGGGTGGTATTGGGAGACCAGGTCGGAGATGTATGGAGGGGATAGGTTGTGGATGGCCTTGTATGTCAGGGTTAGGGTTTTGAACTGAGATCTCAGGGAAGTAGCCAGTGGAGGGCTTGGCCGAGGGGGGAGACGGGGTAGTAATGGGGCGACAGGTGGATGAGTCGGGCAGCGGAATTGAGGATGGTTCAGAGGGGAGCAAGGGAGGAAACGGGGAGGCCGGTGAACAGGAGGTTGCAGTAGTCGAGGCGGGAGATAATAAGGGCGTGGACAAGCGTTTTGGCAGTGTCATGGTAGAGGAAGGAGTGGGTCCGTGAGATGTTTTTAAGCTGGAGGTGGCAGGAGGTGGTGAGGGCCTGGATGTGTGGCTAGAAGGCGAGGGCAGAGTCAAGGATTACACCGAGGCACTAGGCGTGGGGGACGGGTGAGAGTGTGCAGTCGTTGACAGTGGTGGTTAGGTCGGGTAGTGGGGAAAAGCGACTTGGGGGGAAGACGATGAACTTGGTTTTATCCATGTTGAGTTTGAGGAAACGAGCGGAGAAGAAGGATGAGATGGCGGACAGGCAATGTGGGATTTTGGATAGCAGGGAGATGATGTCAGGGCCGGAGAGGTAGAGCTGGATGTCGTCGGCGTTGAGGTGGTATAGGAGGCCATGGGACTCGAAGAGTTGGCCTAGGCCGAGGGTATAGATGGAGAAGAGTAAAGGTCCCAGGACTGAGCCTTGGGGAACTCCAACAGATAGGGGGTAGGGTGAGGAGGAGGTGTGGGAGTGGGTGACGCTGAAGGTCCGGTCTGCTAGGTACGAGGAGATCCAGTAGAGGGCTAGGTCAGTGATTCCAAGGGACTCTAGAATTTGAAGCAGGAGGGAGTGGTCGACTGTGTCGAAGGCAGCTGAGAGGTCGAGGAGGAGAAGGATGGAGTAGTGTCGCTTGCTCTTGGCGGTCAGTAGGTTGTTGGTGACTTTGGTTAGGGCTGTTTCGGTGGAGTGGTGGGCTTGGAAACTGGATTGCAGGCGGTCAAAGAGGGAGCAGGAGGAGAGATGGGAGGACAGTTCGGAGTAGACATGTTGCTCAAGCAATTTTGAGGCAAAGGGGAGGAGAGATAAGTTAGATTATGTTAGATTTATACCAATATCTCTTCAGAAGCTGAGATAGTAAGGAAGGGAGGTAAGCAGCTAACAGCTGTGTATAAACCAATGGGTTAGAGAGAGAGAATTGGAAATTTAGGAGTTAATTCATGTCCTGAAGTTTAACTACTGCAGATCTGGGGACCAAGCTTCAAGAAAACTAACTGTACACTACAAAGTTGAAAAGCTCTTATTACAGGATAATGACAGTACATAGATAAAAGCCAGTCAATTGCAAACTGAATTATCTTCATGCTGTCTAACAAACAAAAGCAACTGAAAAATACCCATCTTAAAGGGGATGTGTTTTAACAAACTGCAGCCAAGACATAACAATGCTTGAAAGGGGATAACCATTCCTATGCCTTTTACAACTAATTATTATATCTACATATGAAGACTCATACCTCATGCCAACAAAATACTGCGGAGAATCTTACAAATATATAAAGATGGGTGTATGTATGTGTGTGTATGTATGCATCATAGCTCTGCCCCCTCCAGATAGCCCCACACACTTCATAGCTCCATCTCTAAGGATAACTCCACCAACATTAGAGATCCACCTCTGCAGAGAGCACACCCACTTCATTGCTCCACCCTTCCAGATATCCCCACCCAATTAACAGCTCCACCCATACAGATAGCTCCACCCCATGGATAGTTCCATGCAATTCTAAGTCCCACCCCTTCCAGATAGCCCTACCCACTTCATAGCACACCTCTAAATAGCTCCACCCCTCTGGATAGCTCCACCCAGTTTATAGCCCCATCCATCCAGGTAGCCTTACTCATCACATAGTGCCTCCCCTCTAGATAGCTCCGCCAACTTCATAGTGCCATCCAACCGCTCCAGAACCGCTGATATATATATATATATATATATATATATATATATTTATATATTTCTCTTCAGTTTATAGGAAAAAGAGACAGCACTGACCGGTTTCTTTTGCTCGCTTTAATCCACCCTATGTGGGTTACATCTTGTGCAATGAGGGGGTGTTGGAGGTAGACAATGGCACCGTTTCACTGATGTTCAGCTTCCAAAGGTCAGCAAAACAGTGCCGTTGTTTGCCTCCAACACCCCTTCCCTGCACAAAATGTAACCCACATATAGTGGATTAAAGCGAGCAAAAGAAACCGGTGAGTGCCACCTGTTTTTTCTATAAACTGAAGATTATATTAAACACTTTAAGACTGAGCAACACCGGTACAAGTGATAAGCCAAGGTGATTAGGTGGGCCAGACACAGTCCTAAAAGACGGTTTGGGGCTATAGTGCTGGGTGAAACTCTTTTGTACCTGATATATATATATATATATATATACAGTGCCTACAAGTAGTATTCAACCCCCTGCAGATTTAGCTGGTTGACACATGCGGAATTAACTTGGCATTGTGACATTTGGACTGTAGATCAGCCTGGAAGTGGGAAATGCACTGCAGCCAAAAAGATTTTTTAATTTTTTTTTTTTTTTTTTAAAGCGTTAAAAGTTCATTCAGAGGGTCATTTATTATTCAACCCCTCAAACCACCAGCATTCTGTTTGGTCCCCCTAAAGTATTAAGAAGTAGTTCAGGCACAAAGAGCAATGAGCTTCACATGTGTAGATTAATTATCTCTTTTGCCAGCCTTTTCTGACTATTTAAGACCCTCCCCAAACTTGTGAACAGCACTCATACATGGTCAACATGGAAAGACAAAGGAGCATTCCAAGGCCATCAGAGACAAGATCGTGGAGGGTCACAAGGCTGGCAAGGGGTACAAAACCCTTTCCAAGGAGTTGGGCCTACCTGTCTCCACTGTTGGGAGCATCATCCGGAAGTGGAAGGCTTATAGAACTACTGTTAGCCTTCCACGGCCTGGACAGCCTTTGAAAGTTTCCTCCCGTGCCGAGGCCAGGCTTGTCCGAAGAGTCAAGGCTAACCCAAGGACAACAAGGAAGGAGCTCCGGGAAGATCTCATGGCAGTGGGGACATTGGTTTCAGTCTATACCATAAGTAATGTACTCCACCGCAATGGTCTCCGTTCCAGACGAGCCCATAAGGTATCTTTACTTTCAAAGCGTCATGTCAAGGCTCGTCTACAGTTTGCTCATGATCACTTGGAGGACTCTGAGACAGACTGGTTCAAGGTTCTATGGTCTGATGAGACCAAGATCGAGATCTTTGGTGCCAACCACACACGTGACGTTTGGAGACTGGATGGCACTGCATACGACCCCAAGAATACCATCCCTACAGTCAAGCATGATGGTGGCAGCATCATGCTGTGGGGCTGTTTCTCAGCCAAGGGGCCTGGCCATCTGGTCCGCATCCATGGGAAGATGGATAGCACGGCCTACCTGGAGATTTTGGCCAAGAACCTCCGTTCCTCCATCAAGGATCTTAAAATGGGTCGTAATTTCATCTTCCAACAAGACAACGACCCAAAGCACACGGCCAAGAAAACCAAGGCCTGGTTCAAGAGGGAAAAAATCAAGGTGATGGAGTGGCCTAGTCAGTCTCCTGACCTTAACCCAATTGAAAACTTGTGGAAGGAGCTCAAGATTAAAGTCCACATGAGACACCCAAAGAACCTAGATAACTTGGAGAAGATCTGCATGGAGGAGTGGGCCAAGATAACTCCAGAGACCTGTGCCGGCCTGATCAGGTCTTATAAAAGACGATTATTAGTTGTAATTGCAAACAAGGGTTATTCCACAAAATAGTAAACCTAGGGGTTGAATAATAATTGACCCACACTTTTATGTTTAAAATTTATTAAAATTCAACTGAGCAACATAACTTTTTGGTTTGTAAGATTTATGCTTCTGTTAATAAATCCTACTCTCGTTTGCAGTTTGAAGGCTCTAACTTATTTGCATCTTATCAAACCACCTAAATGTGCCGGGGGTTGAATACTACTTGTAGGCACTGTATATATATATATATATATATATATATATATATATATATATATATATTTATGTATAGCACTACTTTACTTTATATATGTATATATATACATATATATGTATATATATATATATATATATATATATATATATAGACACAGTACCTTGTGAAAGTATTTGGCCCCCTTGAACATTTCAACCTTTTTCCACATTTCAGGCTTCAAACATAAAGATATTAATTCTAATTTTTTTATGAAGAATCAACAACAAGTGGAACACAATCATGAAGTGGAACAACATTTATTGGATATATTAAACTTTTTTAACAAATAAAAAACTTAAGTGTGGCGTGCAATATTATTCGTCCCCTTTACTTTCAGTGCAGCAAACTCACTCCAGAAGTTCAGTGAGGATCTCTGATTGATCCAATGTTGTCCTAAATGACTGGTAATGATAGATAGAATCCACCTGTGTGTAATGAAGTCTCCGTATAAATGCACCTGCTCTGTGATAGTCTCAGGGTTCTGTTTCAAGTGCAGAGAGCATCATGAAGACCAAGGAACACACCAGGCAGGTCCGAGATACTGTTGTGCCGAAGTTTAAAGCCGGATTTGGATACAAAAAGATTTTCCAAGTTTTAAACATCTCAAGGAGCACTGTGCAAGCGATCATATTGAAATGGAAGGAGTATCAGGCCACTGCAAATCTACCAAGGCCCGGTCGTTCCTCTAAACTTTCATCTCAAACAAGGAGAAGACTGATCAGAGATGCAGCCAAAAGGCCCATGATCACTCTGGATGAACTGCAGAGATCTACAGCTGAGGTTTGAGAGTCTGTCCATAGGACAACAATCAGTCGTACACTGCACAAATCTGGCCTTTATGGAAGAGTGGCAAGAAGAAAGTCATTTCTCAAAGATATCCATAAAAAGTCTTGTTTGAAGTTTGCCACAAGCCACGTGGGAGACACACCAAACATGTGGAATAAGGTGATCTGATCAGATGAAACCAAAATCAAACTTTTTGCCCACAATGCAAAACGATATGTTTGTTATAAAAGCAACAAAGCTCATCACCCTCAAAACACCATCCCCACTGTCAAACATGGTGGTGGCAGCATGGTTTGGGCCTGCTTTTCTTTAGCAGGGACAGGGAAGATGGTTAAAATTGATGGGAAGATGGACGGAGCCAAGTACAGGACCATTCTGAAAGAAAACCTGTTGGAGTCTGCAAAAGACCTGAGACTGGAACAGAGATTTATCTTCCATCAATACAATGATCCCAAACATAAAGCAAAATCTACAATAGAATGGTTCAAAAATAAATGTATCCAAGTGTTAGAATGGCCAAGTCAAAGTCCAGACCTGAATCCAATCGAGAATCTGTGGAAAGAGCTGAAAACTGCTGTTCACAAACGCTCTCCATCCAACCTCACTGAGCTCGAGCTGTTTTGCAAGGAAGAATGGGCAAGGATTTCAGTCTGTTGATGTGCAAATCTGATAGAGACATACCCCAAGCGACTTGCAGCTGTAATCGCAGCAAAAAGTGGCGCTGCAAAGTATTAACTCAAGGGGAACGAATAATATTGCACGCCCCACTTTTCAGTTTTTTATTTGTTAAAAAAGTTTAAAATATGCAATAAATTTAATTCCACTTCATGATTTTGTCCCACTTGTTGATTCTTCACAAAAAATTTTAGAATTTATATCTTTATGTTTGAAATCTGAAATGTGGCAAAAGGTTGAAAAGTTCAAGGGGGCCAAATACTTGCACAAGGCACTGTATATGGAACACTTATAGTCCTGTTGTACCGTATAAAACAAAGTGGTAAACTAGTAATTCTAAAAAGAAGAATGAAGGTCCTGCTCCCTAAAGTTTGAAATCTATGACGAAATCTATGAAGATATATATCATTATTAATTTATTAATGTTTCTTCAATGTTAACACCCAAAACTAAAGCAATAAGTGTATTTACTCATGCAATGTAAACACATTTACCATTTACTGAGATTTGAGAGCCATCACCCTACGAAAATTATGGAGTCCATTCCTTTTAGTCAAATGGTTAGGGTGAAGAGAATAGAGAGTAATCAAGAGGGAGCCGAGTTATATCTCAATGAATTATAGGTCAGATTTAAGTAGAGAGGATATCCAAGGAGATTGCTGGAGAAACATAGGATGAAATTAGAAGAGGAGGACATATTGCAGAAAAAGGATAAGGAAGGTAGTGGGGATAGAATCCCAATGTTAATGACTTTTGGGGAAGAAAGTGTTGATGTAGCTGAAATAGTGAAAAAACACTGTCCTATGTTGACCAATTGCCTTCAACAGGTGACTGAGTTTCAGACACCACCTATGTTCGCATAT
>JARQOC010000005.1:274774227-274956204 GCA_033576535.1 Allobates femoralis | reverse complement strand
AATCCAATTTTTTTTTTTTAAGATGGTATTTATTCCAAAACTCAGCTCATTGAAATTATTGTCAATGTAATATCAGTGATGTTATTACCAGTAAAACGCGTCAGAAATAAACACTATAATGATGAACACCGCCTGATCTTTCAGGTCTATGCAGCGCAGGTTCGTATACACCGTTCGCCCCCTGCAATTTTAAACTATGTTAATACCAGTGTCAAACTCTACTTAGTTCAGCAAGTGAACATTCACATTTATGTTTTATTTTAAGTTTTCAGTTTTCACATTTTGCACAAAAAAGACTGAAAAATATAATTTTACATTTATTTTTTATTTTAATTTAAAACTAGATTTTTACTTTGTCCCGATGATATAATGCATTTTCTTTGTTGATACTGAGCTACAGAAATGTCCACTCATGCAGGAGAGAGCTGATGTTTTCCATTTCATCCTCCAGTTTAGCACCTGTTAAACAACTGTAAATCAGTGATCTGAGTAAAGCAAAACACTAAATTACCTGAACTTAAATTTCTAATGTGACCATCTATTGCCAATATTACATTTATGATGTACAGTCACCATATCTAATATTTAATGCACATTGTTATGCTGCTCCTCGAGTAGAATGGGAAGCCCTGTATAAAGTTTGAATTATGATGCCCTTGACTTTTCTCTTCTGTGGGATGGAACAGTGTGGATATATATAAAGTGTTGTGATCATGTCATAATAGAGAAACTTCAAAAATATATGAAAGTGAAAACAGTGCCTAGCAAACCTGTTAATGTAAGTCTAATATTGAAATCATACTGCTTGGTATACCTTGTTTGGGTGGGATCGCCCTTTTTTTTTCTATTTAAAAAAAGATGGTATCTAAGAATCCTATGGTTGTACATGCTACTACTTATGTATTTATTGTATGGTGCACACACATTATATTTTGCTAGGCTATACAGAATTTGTTAACGGCCACAGTCTGTATATTACACTTGTGCTAACAGGAATGCTGGCCCTTGATTTTGCTTTTCCTTTATTTATTTTTTTTTACCAAGTAAATTTAGGAGTGTGCTCCCTCCACATCTGCCTTTAGGCTGGGGTCAGACTTGGTTATAGACCCACATTTCCAGGAATCGCTAATACTGGACAGCGTTAACGGCAAGTGCTGGTTGGAAATGTGGGTCCATAGCAACCCTGTGTTTACCTTAGTTGCAGCCGCACACAGAGCTGCATGACGGTTGCTTTTCATCAGCGCACAGGAATCTGCCCTTTGACACCAGCCCCTAACCACCTCCTTTATGGCTGGACGATGTAAGTTTTCTAAGTGTATTATCTCGGGGTACAGGGCTGCTCAAGTGCTGGGGGACCCCTTGTCTGGATGCTGCAGACATGCTGCATCCAGTGCGGTAAATAGATCACCATGCCTGGTTTGGTGACAGGTCCTCTTTAAGTTAAAGGAGGTATGGTCTATGCTGCTGACTGCAGTTTGTGAGGAAACTATGTATCAGATTAGCTCAGCATACAGCACAGTTGCTAAGCAATTTCAGAAGGTCAGGATCAGTGCAATATTGTCAGAAGCTTGTACCAAGGAAAGATCTGTCATCTGGCTCTACACAACCCAGTCACAATCTCTGTTAACCCCTTCTCTGCTGTCACACAGCTCCCTATCAATCTGCTCTCAGAAGCTGTGGAAATACACATACAGTGCTGGTAGACACTGGCCACGCCAACACAGCCATAAAATGCAGTTTTTAACAGAGCACAGAAAAATGTGAGACAATAATTCATATGGCACAAAAAAAGCATTATCTTAGCTACTATATGACCCATCATTAACAACCAGCGCAGTATTGTTTATTATTTTGTAACGAAATGAGATTTACAGTTTAAGGAAAACAATAGAGGGAATCCTACTGTTTGTTAACCATCAATTGTCCATCTAAGGTGACCACATGTGATGGTAAAACATTAAAAACTACAGGTAAAAAACTGGCTGCAACAGCATATTTTCAGGTACATATAATTTATTGATAGTGATTAAAAATAATTTTTCAACAGCAATATTTCTTAAGATAAAAAAACAGAGTATAAAATTCTACAGCATGCTTTGTATTGGAAAATAGTTGTTACTCTTTAACCTCTAGACGACAGCCTTACGTCTACAGACGTCGGAAAAAAAGGGTACTAAAGCCTAGCCGACGTCTGTAGACGTAAGGCTAGAAAAAGCCCTGTAGCACAGCCCCTGTAGCAAAAATCTCTAGGGTGTCAGCATACCGATTGTAGCTGAGACCCTAGAGATTAGTAATTAGCTAGTTTTTTACCGGCACCTGTAATGTGATGACCGGTAAACACCGTTTACCGACCATCACATTACAAAAGTGAAAGTGCCGGTAAAAAATGCTTTCACTCTGATCCGACATGAAAACACATGTCGGATGAGGGTGATGTATTAACCCCTGACTGTCTGAAGACCCCCTGTAAAGGGGATCTTCCTCTTACCCCCCTCCCCCGATCTACCTCAAAATGGCGGCGTCGGCCGGTAAAAGCCGCCGCTGCATCTCCATGCGATCTGACATGTCATACATGTCAGATCGCATGGAAATTACACTGCTAGTGCCCCTTGCCTTCACTGTGCCCATCATCCCCCTCCGAGAGTCCCCCCACCACCTGTCCTCTGGCCCGGCTCCTCCGTCCTTCCTCCTCCCTGCAGCGGCGCCTGCTGTGCTGTGAAAAATAGACCTAATCAATCTGACGTGTCAAACGTCATATTGATTAGATCTATATTACAGGTGGCCCCCTGCCGTATGCACTCAAAGTCCCCCCCAGCCATGATCTGCATCCTCCCCCTCCCCCCGCGGCACCGGTATCGGTACGGCGGTGGCGGTATCGGCACTGCCGACCGTCACCTCTCTCCCTGAGAGAGAGGGTCCTGTGCCCTCCGGTGCTCCCCCTGGCCCCCCCAGACCCCCACTACCTGAATAAAACAAAGGGATCCCCCGCGGCCCCCCTCCTTCTTGTCTTCACAAAATGGCCCTGCACATGCGCAGTGTGCCACTGAAATTCTGCCCTCTGAACCTAGCAACTAAAAAAAAAAAAAGCTGATTGGCTGCAGTGATTTGAATTGTGTGATAGACCCTATCACACAGTTCAAATCCCCATTATTAGTAAATATGGCAGCACTTGGGTCTGCTTCTCTCCTCTCTCCTTTGTAGTTGTTTTTGGAGAGAAGAGAGAGACAGACTACTTGCTGCCATCTGTGAAGAGAGAATCAATTTTGAGACTTATTCTTCATCAATTTATTTAGCTAGGGTTAGTGTGAGGGTTAGGGTTCAAAGCCAGGGTTAGGGAAAAAAATCATCCCCTCCGTCATTCCCCCTCCATCACTCCCCTAACCAATTCATTTTTTTTTACTTTATTCTTTATCAATCCATTATCTAGCTAGGGTTAGGGTTAGCGTTAGGGTTAGGGTTAGGGTTAGGGCTAGGGTTCAAAGCCAGGGTTAGGGAAAAAAATCATCCCCTCCGTCATTCCCACTCCATCACTCCCCTAATCAAATCATTTTTTTTACTTTAGGGTTAGGGTTCAAAACAAGGGTTAGGGTAAATAAAATCATCCTCTACTCCGTCATTCCCCCTCCATCACTCCCCTAATCAAATATTTTTGTTCCAAAAATAAAAAAAATGGGCCGCAGAATGTTTACTGCTGAGCAAGCGTATGCGTTGCTCGCTTCCGGTACCTCCAGGTCGGAGACTGAAACGGCCTCTGAAGCCGAGATGTCCTCAGAGGACAGTGACGTCTCGGCTTCCTCTAGGGGGTTCCCCACCCCGCCAGTCGTCCCTTCTGATGCGGCAGAGGCAGGACCCAGCTCTGCAACTCCCCGTCCTCTGTGGCAGCCCGACCCATCCTATTCCCCACAAATTCCCCCTTTCACAGCAGCCCCGGTATACAAATTAATGTCACCAATTTTGCCCCCTTGGATTTCTTTTCCATTTTTGTAAACCCCAATGTCCTTGAGTTAATCACTCACCAAACTAACATATATGCCCGCCAGTATATTGCCCAAAAACCTCAGTCTGTCCATTCCTGTTCCTGGGTCCCCACTAATGTCCCAGAAATTAAAAAATGTTTAGGCATCACCTAAAAAAAAATTCGGTCCACAGCACCCCTGTGTTTGCAGCAGTAATGCCCCGCTACCGTTATGAAGCCATAGTGAGATTTCTGCATTTCTCCGATAATTCCCAAGTCCCCCCAAGAACTGACCCTAATTACGACCGGCTAAATAAACTAAGACCCCTAATTTACCTCCTGCACCAATCGTTCCTGAATTCATATACCCCAGAACAAAATGTATCGGTGGACGAGTCCCTAATGAGCTACAAGGGCCGTCTCTCCTTTAGGCAATTCATCCCCTCCAAACGAGCCAAGTACGGCGTAAAAATGTACAAAATGTGCGAAAGCAGCAGTGGGTACACCAGTACATTCATGATATATGAGGGTAAGGACAGACAGATAAGCCCACCTAGCTGTCCCCAGACAATTGGCATCCCAGAGAAAATTGTCTGGGAGCTAATGACCCCATTTTTGGGAAAAGGGTACCACGTGTACACGGACAATTACTACACAAGCATCTCCCTATACCAAACCCTACAAGCTAGAAAACAGATGAGTCCTGCACACAGAGAACAGGTCTGTAGGAACCTGTTCACACCGCCAGCATATTTGGAAACAAAAAGCTAAATGCGACCAAAAACAACAGTACACTGCAGTAAAAGTATTAAAATGCAAGTGCAGTATAAAAAATAGTATAACAAATACAGGGTACTTAGTCCATCCGTTTTTTTGCGCAAAAAAAGTTATTTCAAGCCACGTCACTAACTTCAAAGTGTACCCATCTCTGACGCGGTCCTAACTGTTGTATTAAAAACCTGACTAGTGTGTATACTTACTAGTAAGCAGGAGCCAGCAAGCCCAGTGTCTGAAATGGACTGAAGGCGACGAGGCTATATGTGTGCAGGGCCCAGAGAGGGGCGGGAAACTCCATCTCTTGCATGGCAAGAGGCAATTAATTAGAAAACAGATGAGTCCTGCACACAGAGAACAAGTCTGTAGGAACCTGTTCACACCGCCAGCATATTTGGAAACAATAAGCTAAATGTTACCAAAAACAACAGTACACTGCAGTAAAAGTATTAAAATGCAAGTGCAGTATAAAAAATAGTATAACAAATACAGGGTACTTAGTCCATCCGTTTTTTTGCGCAAAAAAAGTTATTTCAAGCCACGTCACTAACTTCAAAGTGTACCCATCTCTGACGCGGTCCTAACTGTTGTATTAAAAACCTGACTAGTGTGTATACTTACTAGTAAGCAGGAGCCAGCAAGCCCAGTGTCTGAAATGGATTGAAGGCGACGAGGCTATATGTGTGCAGGGCCCAGAGTACTGTTGTTTTTGGTCGCATTTAGCTTTTCTAATTAATTGCCTCTTGCCATGCAAGAGATGGAGTTTCCCGCCCCTCTCTGGGCCCTGCACACATATAGCCTCGTCGCCTTCAGTCCATTTCAGACACTGGGCTTGCTGGCTCCTGCTTACTAGTAAGTATACACACTAGTCAGGTTTTTAATACAACAGTTAGGACCGCGTCAGAGATGGGTACACTTTGAAGTTAGTGACGTGGCTTGAAATAACTTTTTTTGCGCAAAAAAACGGATGGACTAAGTACCCTGTATTTGTTATACTATTTTTTATACTGCACTTGCATTTTAATACTTTTACTGCAGTGTACTGTTGTTTTTGGTCGCATTTAGCTTTTTGTTTCCAAATATGCTGGCGGTGTGAACAGGTTCCTACAGAAATGTTCTCTGTGTGCAGGACTCATCTGTTTTCTAATTAATTGCCTCTTGCCATGCAAGAGATGGAGTTTCCCGCCCCTCTCTGGGCCCTGCACACATATAGCCTCGTCGCCTTCAGTCCATTTCAGACACTGGGCTTGCTGGCTCCTGCTTACTAGTAAGTATACACACTAGTCAGGTTTTTAATACAACAGTTAGGACTGCGTCAGAGATGGGTACACTTTGAAGTTAGTGACGTGGCTTGAAATAACTTTTTTTGCGCAAAAAAACGGATGGAGTAAGTACCCTGTATTTGTTATACTATTTTTTATACTGCACTTGCATTTTAATACTTTTACTGCAGTGTACTGTTGTTTTTGGTCGCATTTAGCTTTTTGTTTCCAAATATGCTGGCGGTGTGAACAGGTTCCTACAGACCTGTTCTCTGTGTGCAGGACTCATCTGTTTTCTAATTAATTGCCTCTTGCCATGCAAGAGATGGAGTTTCCCGCCCCTCTCTGGGCCCTGCACACATATAGCCTCGTCGCCTTCAGTCCATTTCAGACACTGGGCTTGCTGGCTCCTGCTTACTAGTAAGTATACACACTAGTCAGGTTTTTAATACAACAGTTAGGACCGCGTCAGAGATGGGTACACTTTGAAGTTAGTGACGTGGCTTGAAATAACTTTTTTTGCGCAAAAAAATGGATGGACTAAGTACCCTGTATTTGTTATACTATTTTTTATACTGCACTTGCATTTTAATACTTTTACTGCAGTGTACTTTTGTTTTTGGTCGCATTTAGCTTTTTGTTTCCAAATATGCTGGTGGTGTGAACAGGTTCCTACAGACCTGTTCTCTGTGTGCAGGACTCATCTGTTTTCTAATTAATTGCCTCTTGCCATGCAAGAGATGGAGTTTCCTGCCCCTCTCTGGGCCCTGCACACATATAGCCTCGTCGCCTTCAGTCCATTTCAGACACTGGACTTGCTGGCTCCTGCTTACTAGTAAGTATACACACTAGTCAGGTTTTTAATACCACAGTTAGGACCGCATCAGAGATGGGTACACTTTGAAGTTAGTGACGTGGCTTGAAATAACTTTTTGCGCAAAAAAACGGATGGACTAAGTACCCTGTATTTGTTATACTATTTTTTATACTGCACTTGCATTTTAATACTTTTACTGCAGTGTACTGTTGTTTTTGGTCGCATTTAGCTTTTTGTTTCCAAACCCTACAAGCTGCAAACACAGGGGCCTGTGGGACGATACGAAAAAACGGTGTGGGCTTACCGTCACAGTTGGTGTCCAGACGTCTTGAGAGGGGGGCGTCACTTTACTTGCCATAAAGTGGAATGACCGCAAGGACGTCTATATGCTTACCACAACTGTGACGGTCAGAGACAGGGGCGCCACCAGGGACAGAGAAAAACCCCTTTGTGTCACTAAGTACAACAAATACATGGGTGGCGTGGACCTGTCTGACCAGGTGCTCCAACCATACCTGGTGAATCGGAAGATGAGGGCCTGGTATAAAAAGGTGGCTATCTATATTCTACAGATAGCTACCTACAATAGCTTCGTCCTTTATAAAAAACTCCCAAGGGGCCCTCACCTTCCTGCAGTATCAGGAGAAGGTTATCTAGTGTCTCCTGTTTGATTCCACGGCACCGGAGGCAGCCTTTGAAGCGGAGAACGCCCGCAGACTAACAGAGCGTCATTTCATGAACATTATCCCTCCCACTCCCACCCAAATGCGTCCCAAAAAAAGATGTAAAGTGTGTAGCAAGCGGGGTTTGAGGAGTGAATCCCGCTGCTACTACTGCCCCATGTGCCCATCCCAACCTGGACTTTGTATCGCCCCCTGTTTTGAGATCTACCATACAATTAATAATTATTAGGTTGGCATCCTAATGTGGTAGGCTTTTTTTTCCCCACATAATTTATATTTTCAGACCGTTGGCCCCTTTACAGATTGGACTTGTCAAATAAAATTTACAACTGTCATCAGTAAAACACTTATTACCCAGTTTCCCAAATAATTCCAAAACTTGATCACTCACATCCTAAACTATTATTCAGACACATTCTCATCCACATGTCCACGTCTGTATACCCCAGAATGTGGACCCCACAAATGTTCTTGAGAAGTCTGATCCCATGTGACAAATAATTCCAGGACTTCATCACTCACATACCAAACTATTATTCAGACACATTCTCATCCACATGTTCACGTCTGCATACCCCAGAATGTGGACCCCACAAATGTTCTTGAGAAGTCTGATCCTATGTGACAAATAATTACAGGACTTGATCACTCACATACCAAACTATTATTCAGACACATTCTCATCCACATGTCCACGTCTGCATACCCCAGAATGTGGACCCCACAAATGTTCTTGAGAAGTCTGATCCCATGTGACAAATAATTACAGGACTTGATCACTCACATTAATTTTTTTTGCCAGTTATCTTAGTTTGACTGGCATTACAACTATGTCTTGCTACACAAAACTATTTTTGAAATCTACATTATATATATATTCTTAATGGTGATTACGGGCATGATCATTTTATTAGAGGATCTCCAACAATGAGGCTATTCCGTATTCATTCACCAGGGTTTTACTGTGTTCTTGCCGAACTTCCTATACCGGACAATAAGTTTGGAATCCTGTAGGGGACTGGTTGCTTTGTGCATATAGCAGTTCCGACCTTGGCGGGTTGGAGCCTGTTACGGTGCACCACGTCGACTGGCACATTCGTCTTTCATACAGGGATTGATGGCGCTAAACAGACGTTGTACGACCAGGTCTCTGAAAGATGAACTTGTCCTCCTAGCCCTGCTGGTATTTTCCTTCATATCTACAACAAGCACAAGTTTGCCACATAGCTGGCTACATTTTCCTCCACATTTTTCCCTTCACGCCAGTAGAGTTTTGCGTTCCTGCTACAATATACTCAATTGCAGGACAACTATTTTGTGAGCAAGGCTATGTTTTATAATCAGCAATTGTGTTTTTCGGGGCATGCCGCCCTTTGTGAGTAAATAATTCCTGGAAGGATCTTCATGTTTGGTAGCGCAAAGTCTTGGAACATTTTGAATGGGTCCAGGAATTCATTCAATTTTACCCTGAAGATAAAATGATACATAATAAAATGTGGGAACAAACTACTCAGTACGTCCCTTGACAAATAAATTACAGGGTAAAGCTTACAAAAAATCCATTTATGTGTGCTTTCAGTTGTTCTTGTACTACATAGGTTCTGCAAATATGACAATCTATTCCAAATACAGCCAAATTTGCTTTCCAAAATTCAAATGGCGCTCCGTCCGTTCTGAGTCCTGCCGTTTGTCCAAACAGAACTTTGACTACATGTGGGGTATCGACGCGCTCACAAGAATGTGGGCAACAAATTGTGGGGTCCATTTTATGGTGTTACCTCTTGTAAAAGTGAAAAATGTGGTGCTAAAGCATCACTTTTGTGAAAAAAAAGAAAATTTTAATTATGATGACCTATTGCTATCAAATTCTGTGAAGTACCTGAGGGTTCAAAATGCTCACTATACCCGTAGATATAATGCTTGAAGGGTCTAGTTTCCAAAATGGGGTCACTTGTGGGGGGTTTCTGTTGTTTAGGTACCCCAGGGGTCCAAGAATTGAAAGATGGTATCTGTCATCTATTTCAGCCAAATTTGCTTTCCAAAATTCAAATAGCGCTCCGTCCGTTCTGAGTCCTACCGTTTGTCCAAACAGAACTTTTTGACTACATGTGGGGTATCGACGCGCTCACAAGAATGTGGGCAACAAATTGTGGGGTCCCTTTTATGGTGTTACCACTTGTAAAAGTGAAAAATGTGGTGCTAAATCATCACTTTTGTGAAAAAAAAGAAAATTTTCATTGTGATGACCTATTGTTATAAAATTCTGTGAAGTACCTGAGGGTTCAAAATGCTCACTATACCCCTAGATATAATCCTTGAAGGGTCTAGTTTCCAAAATGGGGTCACTTGTGGTGGGGTTTCTGCTGTTCAGGTACCCCAGGGGTCCAAGAATTGAAATATGGTATCTGTCATCTATTTCAGCCAAATTTGCTTTCCAAAATTCAAATAGCTCTCCGTCCGTTCTGAGTCCAGCCGTTTGTCCAAATAGAACTTTTTGACTACATGTGGGGTATTAACGCGCTCACAAGAATGTGGGCAACAAATTGTGGGGTTCATTTTATGGTGTTACCTCTTGTAAAAGTGAAAAATGTGGTGCTAAAGCATCACTTTTGTGAAAAAAAAGAAAATTTTCATTATGATGACCTATTGCTATCAAATTCTGTGAAGTACCTGAGGGTTCAAAATGCTCACTATACCCCTAGGTATAATCCTTGAAGGGTCTAGTTTCCAAAATGGGGTCACTTGTGGGGGGTTTCTTCTGTTTAGGTACCCCAGGGGTCCAAGAAGTGAAAGATGGTATCTTTCATCTATTTTAGCCATATTTGCTTTCCAAAATTCAAATTGCGCTCCATCCGTTCTGAGTCCTGCCGTTTTGGCAAATAGCAGTTTATGACCACATGTGGGGTATCGTTGCGTTCAGAAGAAACATGGTAACAAATTTCGGCATCCAATTTGTCCTGCTGTTCCTTGTAAAAGTGAATAAATTGAGGCTAAAGAAACATTTTTAGGTAAAATATAAAGGTTTTTATTTTTTCATTCCACTTTGCATTCATTCCTGTGAAGCACCTGAAGGGTTAATAATCTTCTTGAATGTAGTTTTGTGTAGCTTGAGGGGTGCAGTTTTTGGAATGGTGTCACTTTTGGGTGTTTTCCTTCATGTACGCCCCTCAAAGGGACTTCAAATGTGATGTGGTCACTAAAAAGATGGTTTTGTAAATTTTGCTTGAAAAATGAGAAATCGCTGATGAACTTTGAACCCTTATAACGTCCTAAAATTTTTAATTTTTTTCAAAATTTTGCTGATGTAAAGTAGACATGTGTGAAATGTTATTTATTAACTATTTTGTGTCATATAACTCTCTGGTTTAACAGAATAAAAATTAAAAATTTGAAAATTGCTAAATTTTCAAAATTTTCGCCAAATTTTTTTTTTTTCACAAATAAACGCAAAAATGATCGACCTAAATTTACTACTAACATGAAGCCCAATATCTCATGAAAAAACATTCTCAGAATCGCTCGGATCCAATGAAGCGTTCCAGAGAAATTACCTCATAAAGGGACACTGGTCAGAATTACAAAAAAGGTCTGGTCATTAAGGTAGAAATTGGCTCCGTCACTAAGGGGTTAAAACATTTTATTTTCAAATACTAAATGAATTACTATTTATTCTGAACCTTAAGAAGCTCTATTACCCTTATTTGTCTCTTACAGTTTTTAATGTATTAAAAATGGATTCCGGTCAACCTGTTCAGTGGATTTTAAGTTAAAAGTTGGAGTCCAGGAGCCATCTACAGCTGTTTTAGGTTTATCGTACCTTATCTACATTTTCTATAGTTGCTGTGTTTTAAGATATTTTTATTGAAAACATTTTTGAAATAACCAGGGGAAGGGAAGGAGAAGGGTACCGGAGTTAAAGAAGAAAAAAAAAAAAAAAAAAAAAAAAAAAGGGAAGGAAAAACAAACAATCTACATATTATAGACAAAAAGGTTTAGAATCACTGTATAGTACAATATAGTTGAATATCAGATGTAGAAATATAAATAAGTACCAAAGCTATAAATCCAGATATAAAACATGTGAAAACAAAAACTGTACGTTTGCTATTGAAATATACACCACATGTGTCAAAAAAAGGTAGAAGATTCTTAAAGAATTAAGATTTTATTTGAGCCAAAGGTAGTAATGTATTACCATTTAAGAGAAAAGTAAAGGGTAAACAACTGGTAAACCGTGATGGTATATAAAATGTCAAATGGCCTTAATTAAGAGTAGTGGAGAATATATAGGTATCCAGGGGGTCCAATGATCTAGGTTTTTTGAAAAAGAATTGCTTCTAATTGCTATAATGTGCTCATATACACTATATTGGGTAATTCGGTCTATAAGAACATCTATAGTGGGTGGATCAGGTTTGGCCCATCTCATAGCAATGATGAGTCTAGCAGTCACTAAAATATGCAAAATAATAAATCGTAAATGCTTTGGGAAGTCCTCTATTCCAATTGATAGAAGGGCTAATTGTGGAGTAATAACTATAGTGATTCCTGTGACATCTGATAGTAAAATTTTAGTATCTATCCAAAATTAAGCAGTTTAGAACATCCCCTTAACAGGTGGGCTAGTGTGCCTGGAAGATTCCATTGCCTCCAGCAATAAGAATTGGTGGGGTTTATGCGATGTAGCTTTATCAGAGTCCAATACCACCGTGAAAGAAGTTTAAAGTACGACTCATGCATTGTAGAAGCTGTATGAGAATATGTTATGTTTAAAGTCTTAATCATTCTTTCTAGATCTATTTTAATGTTAAGTTCTTTCTCCTAAAATTCAAAAAAGGGGTGGTTCGGCAGCTTCACTTCCTCATTGAAAACCTTATACAATACATTTGCGCAGTGCTTTTTTTGTAAAAAAATAACCTGGTACGCATTCGTGAGAGTGGGGGGGTGGTGGGTGGGCGTGTGCTGTCAGGGGCCGGCCGAGTTTGGGGAGTGGGGAAGGGGTGCAGCCCTACGTCTCATCATTCACTTCTGATCTCTCCATCCATCCCCCTGTTCCCTCCATCCTCCTGCATCCTCCATTCTCCATCCCCCTGGTCTCTCCATCCTCAATCCCCTTGCTCCTTTCATCCTACATCCCACTGCTTCTTCCATCCACCATACCCCTGCTCCATTCATCTTTTGTCCCCCTGTTCCCTCCATCCTCCATCCCCCTGCTCCTTCTATCCTCCATCCCCATGCTCACTCCATTCTCCATCCCCCTGGTCTCTCCATCCTCCATCCCTTGGTCTCTATCCTCATCCCCTTGGTCTCTCCATCCTCCATCCCCCTGATCTCTCATCCACCTGATCCCTCCATCCTCCAGGTCTCTTCATCCTCCATCCACCTGATCTCTCCATCCCTCTGTGCCCTCCATCCTCAATCCCTCTGATCTCTCCATCCCCCTGCTCCTTCCATCCTCCATCCCCCTGCTCCTTCCATCCTCTATTCCCCTGCTCCTTTCATCCTCCATCCCCCTGCTCCTTCCATCCTCCATCTCCCTGCTCATCCATACTCCATCCCCCTGCTCCTTCCATCCTCTATTCCCTGCTCCTTTCATCCTTCATCCCCCTGTTCCCTCCATTCTCCTGCTCCCTCCATTCTTCATCCCCCTGGTCTCTCCATCCCCCTGCTCCGAGTCCTTTTAATTCATCCTCCATCCCCCTGCTCCTTCCATCCTTGATCCCCCTGATCTCTCCATCCTCCATTCCCTTGTCTCAATTTCTCCATACCCTGCCTGTCCTGATTAGTGATGGGCGAATCCTAAATTACTCGGAATCGCTTGACTCTAGCGAGTCCGAGCACAGGACTCGCTACTTGTTGCGAGTCTAGCGAGTCCAATGTTAATGAATGGGGAAGCGAGTAATAGCGAGTAGTGTGAGATTTACAAATCGCAGATGTGTCTCGGAAGCTTCAGCCTGAAGCAATCCTAGTTTTGTCATTTATTTGCATTGGACTCGTTTACTTTGTAAGTAATCGCTGGGAAACTCGCACAGATAAGAGTCCTGTCTGCTCTGTGTGCTGGCTGCCAGCTCCAGGGTCCTAGAGCCCGCCTGCTGCCTGATGTAGCAGAGCTGAGATTGTTCTCAGTCTGCTCATTCCCTGTGTACAGACATGAATGTCTGTGCACAGAGATGATGTAGCAGAGCTGAGATTGTTCTCAGTCTGCTCATTCCCTGTGCATAGACATCTATATCTATGCACAGGGGATGTAGCAGAGAGGACATCGCGTTTTGGACTGCGTCGGACGGAAGAGGATTTTTTTAATTAAAGATGGAGTCACTAATGGCTTTTTTTTTTATTTCTAATAAAAAATTTTCTTTGGGTTGTGTTTTTTTTAAAACAATTTAATAGAAATTCATGGCGGTCATGTCTAATATTGGCGTGACCGCCATAAATTTCGGTCTTAGGGCCAGCTGATAATACAAAGCTGGCCCTAACCTCTTTATTACCCAGCGTGCCACCGCTACCAGGGCCGCTGGAAGAGTGGGGTTCAGCACCAGAGGATGGCGCTTCAATGAACGCGCCATCTTCTGGGGCGGCTGCGGGCTGCAGTTTGCAGCGGTGGGTGCCTAGAAAGCTTGAACCTCCATGCGCTGCGGATTCCAGCCCCCAGCTGCTTAGCTGTACCTGGCTAGACATAGAAATTGCGCGGAGCCCCACGCATTTTTTTTTTATTATTTCATGAATTTCAGAGTCAGAGTCTCAGAGTCAGAGTCTCAGAGTCAGAGTCTCAGAGTCAGAGTCTCAGAGTCAGAGTCTCAGAGTCAGAGTCAGAATCTCAGAATTTCATGAAATAATTAAAAAAAATGCTTGGGGCTCCGCGCAATTTCTATGTCTAGCCAGGTACAGCTAAGCAGCTGGGGGCTGGAATCCGCAGCGCAGGGATGCCCAAGCTTTCTGGGCACCCCCCGCTGCAAATTGCAGCCCGCAGCCGCCCCAGAAGATGGCGCGTTCATTGAAGCGCCATCCTCTGGCGCTGAACCCCGCTCTTCCAGCGGCCCTGGTGGCGGTAGCACGCTGGGTAATAAAGGGGTTAATACCAGCTTTGTTATACAAGCTGGTATTAAGCCCGAGATTCTTAATGTCAGGCCACGTTTGACCCAGCCACTAAGAATCTCCAATAAAGGGTTAAAAAAACACAACACAGAGAAAATTGTTATTTGAAATAAAAAAAAAAGCCATTAGGGACTCCAACTTTAATTTAAAAAATCCTCTTCCGTCCGACGTAGTCCAAAACGCAATGTCCTCTCTGCTACATCCCCTGTGCATAGATAGATGTCTATGCACAGGGAATGAGCAGACTGAGAACAATCTCAGCTCTGCTACATCATCTCTGTGAGCAGGCGGGCTCTAGGACCCTGGAGCTGCACAGAGGAGACAGCTGGACTCGGCTCGCAATGTAACAGCAGTTATTTGTGAGTTTCCCTGCTATCACTGGCACAGTAGCCGAGTCTAATGCAAACAATGGCCAGCCTAGTTTTGTCAGCGTTTCTGACAAAACTAGGATTGATATTGATTTGCATTGGACTCGTGCGAGTAAACGCTGGGAAACTCGCAGAGTACCGAGTCCTGCGAGTCCCTTACTACTCGCCGAGTAACGAGTCCTAGCGAGTAGATTCGCCCATCCCTAGTCCTGATCTCTATCCCCCCTGCATCCTCTCTCCCTGCACAGCCTGCCGCCCACTGCACTCATCACAGTCACTGTCAGTGCTGTCACATACCCTGCACTGCAGCCTGCACAGCATTAGTCGTTCTCCTCCATCTTCTCCAGCTTCTTTCCCTCTGAGCAAAACTGTGCCCACCCGAGTCACATGTGACATCATCGCAGGTCCTCCGGCACTGAGGGAAACTCACTTACTGCAGTGCTACTAGTACTACACACAGCCTGTGACACAGGTCAGTGCTGCTCTTTAGATTTTCTGGTATGCCATACCGGTATGTACCGCCGGTCTTCAGATTTTCCGGTACGGCGTACCGGAATGTACCGCCACAAAAAAAGCACTGGGAATACATCACCACACCCACAAGAGGTACAGAAATACATAACTAGAACCCACATCAGTACAGAAACACAGCATCACAACCCTTATCAGTACAGAAATTCCAGAAATGTATCAGAACCACCATCTCTACAAAAACATTCATCAATAGTACATCAATTGTAATGTCAGGGCAAACCCATATACATATTTGTATCTCATGAACCTACAACTTCCAGTATGTCCTTACTAATGGTAAGAACTACTGGGAGTTGTTGTTACCAGTCCTCATCAGACCAAACATGAACCTCAGTACTGATGAGAATGTTAGTATCACAAATACCGTATATACTCTTGTATAAGCCGAGTTTTTCAGCCCAAAAATTGGGCTGAAAAGTCCCCCCTTGGCTTATACACGGGTCATACGGTATGCTGTGGGGGGGGGGCTGTGACCGGGGGCTGGAGGAGGCAGGAGGGGGCCACGGTGACCGCAGGCGGTCACGTGGGGCCGCCTCATTAGTGCAATGAATATGCACGGCATCCCCCCGTCCATCAACGGCGGGGGGATGCCGTGCATATTGCACTACACAGCCCCCCTCCTTTATATGGGTCCCCCAGTAGTAATAAACAGCCCCCCATCCTTATCACGTCCCCCCCAGGCTGCGGCAGCTGTCAAAATAACAAACACTTTATACATCACCTTCCGGCACAGCTCTCCGCTCCTCCGGTCATCTGCTCCTCCGCTCGCCGGCTTCTTCTTCCTTGTTGTGCCGGTGTCATGTGACCGGGCGCAGGAGATGACGTCATTTCCTGCGCACGGTCACAGAAGTCGGCACATCAAGGAAGAAGAAGCCGGCGAGCGGAGGAGCAGAGGACCGGAGGAGCGGAGAGCTGCGCCGGAAGGTGATGTATAAAGTGTTTGTTATTTTGACAGCTGCCGCAGCCTGGGGGGGACGTGATAAGGAGGGAGGGCTGTTTATTACTACTGGGCTGCTGGATACTACACTGGGGCTGTATACTACCACTGGGGCTGCTGGATACTACACTGGGGCTGTTTATTACTACTGGGGCTGCTGGATACTACACTGGGGCTGTATACTACCACCGGGGCTGCTGGATACTACACTGGGGCTGTATATACCTCTGGGGCTGCTGTATACTACCACTGGGGCTGTATATACCTGTGGGGCTGCTGTATACTACACTGGGGCTGTATATACCTGTGGGGCTGCTGTATACTACCACTGGGGCTGTATATACCTGTGGGGCTGCTGTATACTACACTGGGGCTGTATATACCTGTGGGGCTGCTGTATACTACACTGGGGCTGTATATACCTCTGGGGCTGCTGTATACTACCACTGGGGCTGTATATACCTCTGGGGCTGCTGTATACTACCACTGGGGCTGTATATACCTGTGGGGCTGCTGTATACTACCACTGGGGCTGTATATACTTCTGGGGCTGCTGTATACTACCACTGAGGCTGTATATACCTCTGGGGCTGCTGGATACTACCACTGGGGCTGTATATACCTCTGGGGCTGCTGGATGCTACCACTGGGGCTGTATATACCTCTGGGGCTGCTGTATACTACCAATGGGGCTGTATATACCTCTGAGGCTGCTGTATACTACCTCTGGGACTGTATACTACCTCTGGGGCTGCTGTATACTACCACTGGGGCTGCTGTATATACCTTTGGGGCTGCTGTATACTACCTCTGGGGCTGCTGTATACTACCTCTGGGGATGCTGTATACTACCACCGGGGCTGTATATACCTCTGGGGATGCTGTATACTACCACTGGGGCTGTATATACCTCTGGGGCTGCTGTATACTAACTACTGGAGCTGCTGCTGTATATACCACTGGGGCTGCTGCTGTATACTACCACTGGGGAGGCTGCTGTATACTACCATTGGGGGGCCTGTATACCACACTGCTGGGGGCTGTATACCTGTGCTGGAGTCCACCCTTGGCTTATACACGAGTCAATAGGTTTTCCCAGGTTTTGGGGGCAAAAGTAGGGGGGTCGGCTTATACACGGGTCGGCTTATACACGAGTATATACGGTAATCATTTCCACCCAGGTACCTTATAGATGACATTGTCTCTGATCGGGGTCGTCTTTTTCTTTTCTTTATCTTGTCCTGACGCCATGATGACTTTTCACGTCTTTACAGACTTCCATCTTCTCCATTTTTCTGCAGCACATCCTGACACGGTGCCCTTAAAAATAAGAGTGTCGTTATAATTCTGTCTAAATAAAAATATCTGCCCTTCACTGCGCTCCTGAACAAATAATCCCACTGTCCTCTCACACTGTGTCCTCTATATTGTACCTTCTCATCACACTCTCTCTCTTCAACATTCTGTCTCATCCTTGCTGTGGCCTCACACTGTCACCCCATGCAGCCTCCTCTACCCCATGCAACCCCCCACACAAACACATACTACCCAGTCATGTCTGCATCCATCCCGCCCCCACCCCCACGCTACCCAGTCTTTATTATGTTTGACCTCACATTTTTCTTATCCCGTACTCTCTCCAAACTACCTTCGTACTCATCACCCACTTGCTCTCCATACTATGCACACAAAATACCCCCTCACCACCATACTGAGTCCACACCCGTCCCTCCTTTCTCCTCATACTGTGACTGCACCCAACACCCCCTGACCCACCATTCTGTGTCCATACCCATTCCTCCTCATTCCCCATATTGTGTCTGCACCCACCTCCCCTCACTTCCTATACTTTTTCCGCAACCATACCCCTAACTACTCATATTGTCTGCACACAAGCCCATACTGTGAACTCAAATTTAGCCTATGGCTCCCCATACTGTGTCTGCACCTATCACCGTCTTGCTCCCCATTCTCTGTTCTCAAATCCTCTCCTCCATTTGCTGCACATGATACACTCCCCCTCCCTCCATTTACAGACCATCACTCTCCCCTCCCCCTGCTGACCATTACTCTCCTCTCCTCTCCCCCCTCTGCTATCACTCTCCTCTCCACCCTCTGCTGACTATGACTCTCCTCTCTCCTCCCTCTGCTGACCATCACTCTGCTCTCCTCTTCCCTCTGCTGACCATCACTCTGCTCTCCTCCTCCCTCTGCTGACCATCACTCTCCTCTCCTCCCTCTGCTGACCATCACTCTCCTCCCTCTGCTGACCATCACCCTCCACTCTTCTCCTCCCTCTGCTGACCATCACTCTCCTCTCCCCCGCCCTCTGCTGACCATTACCCTCCACTCTTCTCCTCCCTCTGCTGACCATCACTCTCCTCTCCCCTCCCTCTGCTGACCATCACTCTCTCTCTCCTCCCTCTGCTGACCATCACTCTCCTCTCTCCCTCCCTCTGCTGACCATCTCTCCTCTCCCCCTCCCTCTGCTGACCATAACTTTCCTCTCCTCCTCCCTCTGCTGACCATCACTCTCCTCTCCCCCTCCCTCTGCTGACCATCACTCTCCTCTCTCCCCCTCCCTCTTCTGACCATCACTCTCCTCTCCCCCTGCCTCTGCTGACCATCACTCTCCTCTCCCCCTCCCTCTGCTGACCATCACTCTCCTCTCCCCCTCCCTCTGCTGACCATCTCTCCTCTCCCCCTCCCTCTGCTGACCATAACTTTCCTCTCCTCCTCCCTCTGCTGACCATCACTCTCCTCTCCCCCTCCCTCTGCTGACCATCACTCTCTCCTCTCCCCCCCCTCTGCTGACCATCACTCTCCTCTCCCCCTCCCTCTGCTGACCATCTCTCCTCTCCCCCTCCCTCTGCTGACCATAACTTTCCTCTCCTCCTCCCTCTGCTGACCATCACTCTCCTCTCCCCCTCCCTCTGCTGACCATCACTCTCCTCTCTCCCTCCCTCTGCTGACCATCACTCTCCTCTCCCCCTCCCTCTGCTGACCATCTCTCCTCTCCCCCTCCCTCTGCTGACCATAACTTTCCTCTCCTCCTCCCTCTGCTGACCATCACTCTCCTCTCCCCCTCCCTCTTCTGACCATCACTCTCCTCTCCCCCTCCCTCTGCTGACCATCACTCTCCTCTCCCCCTCCCTCTGCTGACCATCACTCTCCTCTCCCTTCCTCCCTCTGCTGACAATCTCTCCTCTCCCCCTCATCTGCTGACCATCACTCTCCTCTCCCCCTCCCTCTGCTGACCATCACTTTCCTCTCCCCCTCTCTCTGCTGACCATCACTCTCCTCTCCCCCTCCCTTTGCTGACCATCACTCTCTCCTCTCCACCTCCCTCTGCTGACCATCACTCTCCTCTCCCCTCCTCCCTCTGCTGACCATAACTCTTCTCTCCCCCTCCCTCTGCTGACCATCACTCTCCTCTCCCCTCCTCCCTCTGCTGACCATCACTCTCCTCTCCCCCTCCCTCTGCTGACCATCACTCTCTTCTCCCCTCCTCCCTCTGCAGACCATCACTCTCCTCTCCCTCCTCCCTCTGCTGACCATCACTCTCCTCTCCCCTCCTCCCTCTGCTGACCATCACTCTCCTCTCCCCTCCTCCCTCTGCTGACCATCACTCTCCTCTCCCCTCCTCCTTCTGCTGACAATCTCTCCTCTCCCCCTCATCTGGTAACCATCACTCTCCTCCCCCTCTCCCTCCATTTACTGACCATAATAATGTCCCCCACCCCCTCCCTCTCCCCTAATTACGCTGGCATGAGGACTCCATCTTCGGTGTCTTCAGCTCCATTAGAGCGGAGCACTTTGCGCTGCGGCGCTGTGACTTCGGCAGCGTGATGAGATTATCACCCTGGTGACGTCACCCTGACCCGGAAGTGTCCGCAGTCAGGGCTTCAATTGTAGATTCTCGTACGGTACAGCTAGCTGATAAGTGGGAGTCAGCGGGCGCAGCACTTTCTCTGAGCCGCTGTCAGTTTGACGGCGGCTCAGAGAGAAAATGTCAGGTACGCTGCTGGGCTCCGCCCCCTGCCCTTGGGGCCCGGGCAGCAGCAGAGTGACAGAGGAGGAGCCCAGGATGTTAGTGTCTCCGGGCCCCCCTCCTGGCCTTTGAAGTCCGGGCCCCTCACTGGAGTCAACCCTGTGAGGCCCCGATGGCGGCCCTGGTGGCAGCAGCGAAGAAAGCGGTGGTGCATTTTCCGGTATTCCGGTATGTACCGCCGCTCTTCAGATTTTCCGGTACGGCGTACCGGTATGTACCGCCAAAAAAAAATCACTGCATTTGCGTTCCAGATAGATATTTTCCCTGGATTATTTAGTAACTGTACTACTATTTGGGGAATAGCAAACTTGAGGGAAAATCTCGCTAAAAAATTAGAAATAAGCCTCCAGTTTGTCCTTTCATCTCTTGAGAGAGAGTACCTGGTTTATAGTATGTAAAAGGGTAACAGGGTACCATCAGAAATGAGGTCATTAACAGTATTTATGCCTTTAGCTAGCCTGGTTGATAGGTCAAGGTTAGTAATTATAATTTCTAGTACAGACAAAGGAATATTTTTAATTGTAAATAGAGGGCAGTGTGTAGCAGATTTGTACAGCAGGGTCTCTCCAGGCTAGAATAACGGCTTTAAGGGTGGGGTAGTTTGGCGGGGGCCTAAAGGGCTCAATAAGGTGGGCAAGAATTAGGGGCCGTAATTGTTCAGTTTTAGCAGCTGACCTTTCTATATTGATCCAGGATGTGTTATTAGATTCAAGGTAGCATCCCTGAGAGAGCTTTAATATGGAGGCCAAATAATAGTTATATAAATTGGGAACACCCCGTCCCCCATCTTCTTATGCTTTGATAATGAGGAGCTAGGAATTCTTGCCTTTTTATGATTCCAAATATATTTCATAAGTTGAGACTGTAGTTTCTGAAACCATCATTTTGGTTTAAAAATGAGAAGAGATCTTATAACATAAATAAATTTAGGGAGTAAGAGCATCTTGACTGCTTCAATTCGACCTAACCATGAGGTTTCTAGCTTAGCTAGACAAATATAATCTAAATGAAAGGCGTTGAATAGAGTAGTCAAATTTTCTGAAACTAAATCTGAAGAAGGTTTAGTCAACTTAATACCTAAAAATGTAATTTTCTTCTCCTCCCATATGTATTCAAATTCTTTTTTAAGGTAGTGTAGGAATGTGGTTTCTATATTGAAGTGAATTATTTGGGATTTAGATTTGTTAACTTCATATAATAATAGACGCGAGAATTCTGCAATTGTGGTGGTAATATGCCTGAAGGTTTTAAAGGTATTTGAGATGGTGAGTAAAATATCATCCGCAAATAGGGCTATTTTAGTTTGTGCAGTATTAATAGGGATGCCAGTAATGTTAATGTTGCCTCTAATGGAAGAAAGAGGCAAATGGCTCTATAAACAGGGCAAAATTAATTGGGAAGAGAGGGCACCCCTTTCTAGTGCCATTAGACAAGGAAAATCTTTGTGACAGGGAACTATTAGAATAGACACGAGCTGATTTGGCAGAATACATTGACATAATTAGGTTGAGAATATTACCCTTAAGGCCAAGTTTTTGTAGTGTGCTAAACAGGAATGGCCAATAGACCCTGTTGAAAGCCTTCTCTGCATCCAGTGCTAGGATGGCTGATGAAAGATTAGTACGCTCAACAAGGGTAATCAGATTGATCACTCATCTAGTGGTATCGGCAGTAGTTCTGCCAGAGATAAATCCCGATTGATCCTCATGCGCTAATTTACATATATGGATTTTGAATCTGTCCGCGGTCAACTTTGCTAAAATGTTTGTGTTCGAATTTAGGAGGGATATGGGCCTATAATTATTCGTTTCCAATGGGTTACCTTTTTCTATTGGGATGATAGTGATGATTGCCTCAAGCATTTCCTGAGGAAGAAAGGCTTGTTCTGTTGTGTAATTGGCTAATTTGGTGAGGTAGGGAAGTAAATTAGTTTCAAAAGTTTTATACAGCTCGTTCTGTAGTCCATCAAGTCCTGGTTATTTGCCCAGTTTAAGACCTTTAATTACCCCCGAAATCTTTCTGAGAGTATGGTAGGTTAAATCTAGTAGGTCTTGGTCAGTTAGTGTGGGTAAATGTAATTTGTGCAAATAATTTTTAATTTCAGAGTCAGAGGGTTTAGAAAAGCTTTGGTCTTCTTTCAAATTATAGAGGGAGTTATAAAAGTTTGCAAATACTCTAACTATATCTTTAGTGTGTTTATAGGAATGGCCTAGGGGGTCCCTAATCTCACTAATACGTGATTTAGTTTTATAATATCTCATTTTAGCTGCAAGCAGTTTTGATGGTTTATCAGCAGAGAAATAGTACCTAGATTTATTTGTTTGTAAAAATTTGTCATAGTTGGTGGTCAGGAGAGATTAGAGATTTGTTCTCAATTTAAGGATATCTTTTGAATAGTCAAAGGAAGGGTTGGAGATTTGTTTTTGCTCTAAAGCATGAATTTCATGGACTGATTTTTGAGTGTTTTCTCTATTATATTTGTTGAGCTGCGAGTTTAATTGTATGAGTTTGCCTCTAAGTACTGCCTTGAAGGCAGACCAAAGTGTAAAGACTGAGATATCTTCATTGTCATTCTCAGTGAAATAATTCTGGACGGTTTTGTCGATTTCTTTTCTGTAAACAGGATGGTTATAAAAGAAGCTGTTATTGCACCAGAGTTTCTCTACCGAGGTATTTTGGGGTTTTGATACTTCAAATATTACAGGGGAGTGATCTGATCATACTCTGGGAGCTGTGAGGTAGCAACCGGGGAACCCGCTTGCATAACGACAAAACACGTGTTTATAAGTTTAACCAATGTCTACCCGTTTATTTTTCACATATAATAACATAACCCGGGTAGCATGTTGAACACATATCACATTGCTTATAAACACTTTACATAAATACATCATACATTACATAGAACATTGCACATATACAATCACAATAACCCGGGACCTGTAACCACGACTCTCTCCCCATTGGAGCTCTAACACCTGCTCCCGGGGTAGCTACGGCCTCCGGCCTACTTACACATCTTACAGTACATTTATAATAAATACATGTGTTATATTTCGACGATGACCCCTCCGGGTTCATCACAGGGATTGAGCAACCTGAGTACCGGGTATGTCATGTATCCCCAAGGGGCTCCTTCTTGGATGTATCTCCGCCTACGTCCCGGTCAGAGTCCACCTGGTTCAACCATGGTGTCCCCCCTCTAGGAGCCCTTTTAACCCCTGCTTCTGACCTTCGTTACATACGCCTCAACGGGCCCTGTGGGTCCCAATGGCGGTACCTGCCGCCCGGCTTTAGTCACCCAGCTTGATGACATAACATTACCCCGTAGTCAGGATTCCTGCCTGACCGGGCCTTACATACCATGTGTGATCCATCATTCAAACGTCCATGGATCATATACATTTCTTCCACACGCTCACAGCCCATCATCCATGGACTGTGGCTCCTCCATGGCCCATTACAGGGACTGGCAAACCATAGTACACGGGAACCTCATCCGTTACCTACTAGGAGCCCTATTACCCCTGTGTCTGGCACCACAGGCACACCCACACCATTAGAGACCGTGGTTGAGGGACGGGTACCCTCTGCAAGCAGCAGGGCAAGCCTCCCTCTCGTCCCACAGGGACGGAACGCCTCCAGCATCATCCATACTGGCTGGGTCACTTTCTCCCCACATTATTATACAATGTTCTTACATAGGTCATCATCTTACATTCAGGGCAATTGCCTAAGCCCCTACATACATCAATGGGTCCTTTACTGACTGCCTAGTCGGACCCAATAGCGGTTATGCCTGCCTGGCATTACTCACACACAGCTCACTCCGTTACATGGGAACCGCTGTCTTACCGGGCACGGATCCGGGTCTCGCTTCCTGTGTCATGGGTCCACCAAGCGTCCCCCAAGGCTCCTTTCCCGGACGTGGTTCACCCCACGCCCGGACCAGTCTCCACTGGGTTCAGCCATGGCTTCCCCACCAGGTGCTATCACAACCGCGGACCTTGGCACCGGCCGGGAGCTAGCATGCTCCCTTCATTCACACAGAGCCTCTAGACTGCTCTGCACTTGGCTGGTCTCAGCTTCCATCTGAATCTCTCAGCTCGAATCTCAGCTTCCCTCTGAATGAATCTCTCAATCTGGCCTCTTATCGTGCCAGCCACTCCTACATGGACACACCCCCTTAGCTGTTGGTAATCAGCCTTTCACACAGCTCAGGTTAACTCCCTGTGTTCCGGGTTGTCAGCACTCAGCCCCCACATCCCTTTTCCTTATGGACTCCTCGCTCTTATGAGCCACTCATTAGTAACATGAAACCTTGTGTTCAAAGTTGGTTCACACAGCATTATCACAGTCAAACCGGTCAGTGTGCACAGAATCATACCTTGATCCTGCATGTGATGCGCCCCGGCCATGAGGATCATATCGGCGGTGCCTCACAGAGCTTTTAGAATAATTTTAAATTTAAGGAGTGAAAATATATTATTATTATTAATATTATTATTTATTTATATAGCGCCATTGGTTCCATGGCGCTTTATATTAGAAGGGGTGACAAGGACAGATACAGTACATATGAACAATCAAGGCTTGCTGGTACACGACAGGAGTGGACCCTGTCCACGAGGGCTCACAGTCTACAGGGGTGGGAAAGGAAACAGTAGGAGGAGAAGCGCTAAGTTTGTGGTGGTGCAGTGCTGGGTCTCATCATAGGTTGTAGGCTTGTTGGAATGGATGAGTTTTCAGGTTCTTTTTGAAACTCTCAAGGGTAGGCGAGTGTCTGACGTGCTGGGGGAGAGAGTTCCAGAGTATGGCGGAAGCGCAGGAGAAGTCTTGTATGAGATTGTGGGAGGATGAGATGAGGGGGGAGGAGAGGAGGAGTTCTTGTGAGGAGCGCAGGTTGAGTGTGGGAAGGTATCTGGAGACCATGTCGGAGATGTAAGGGGGGACAGGTTGTAGATGGCTTTGTAAGTCAGGGTTAGGATTTTAAATCGAGATATTTGGGGCGTGGGGAACCAGTGAAGGGCCTGTTGGAGGGGAGAGACAGGGAAATAGCGAGGAGGCAGGTGGATTAGACGGGCAGCTGAGTTTAGGATAGAGCGGAGAGGTGCGAGGAGGAAGCAGGGAGACCGGTGAGCAGTAGGTTGCAGTAGTTAAGGTGGCAGATAATGAGGGAGTGTACGAGAGTTTTGGCAGTGTCATGATTAAGGAATGAGCGGATCCGGGAAATGTTCTTGAGCTGGAGTCGGCAGGAGGTGGCGAGGGCTTGGATGTGGGGCTTGAAGGAGAGGGAGGAGTCAAGAGTGACCCCGGGGCATTTGGCGTGGGGGACTGAGAAGAGGGAGCAGTCGTTGACTAGGATTGACAGGTCTGGTAGAGGGGGAGGGCGGTTGGGGGAGAAGACGATGAACTCTAGTTTGTCCATGTTCAGCTTGAGGAAGCGAGCGGAGAAGAAAGATAAGATGGCGGACAGGCATTGGGGGATTTTAGACAGAAGGGAGGTGATATCATGCCCAGAGAAGTAGATCTGTGTGTCGTCGGCGTAGAGATGGTACTGGAGGCCATGGGACTCAATGAGTTGACCAAGGCCGAGGGTGTAAATAGAGAAGAGTAGCAGTCCCAGAACCAATCCCTGTGGGACGCTGACAGTGAGGGGGTAGGACGAGGAAGGAGTGGGTGACACTGAAAGTGCGGTCCGTAAGGTATGAGGAGATCCAGGAGAAATCGAGGTCGGTGATGCCAAGGGATTCTAGGATTTGAAGTAGGAGGGAATGGTCAACCATGTCAAAGGCGGCAGATAGGTCGAGGAGGAGGAGGACGGAGTAGTGGTGTTTACTCTTCGCGGTCAGTAGGTCATTGGTGATTTTTGTTACGGCTGTTTCGGTGGAGTGGTGCGGTCAAAAACCGGATTGTAGACGGTCGAAGAGGGAGCAGGAAGAGAGGTGGGAGGACAGTTCAGAATAGACGTGTTGTTCAAGTAGTTTGAATGAAAAGGGGAGAAGAGATATAGGGCAGTAGTTAGCGACAGATGATGTGTCGAGGGAGGGTTTTTTGAGGATGGTTGAGATCAAGGCGTGTTTGAAGGATGAGGAAAAGACGCCGGTAGTGAGTGATGGTTGAAGAGGTGGGTTAGGGCAGGAATGAGGACTGTGGTGAGGTTTGGGATGAGGTGGGAGGGGAGCAGGTCAAGGGCGCAGGTGGTGAGGTGAGATCGTGACAGGATGGAGGAGAGCAGGGCTTCAGTCACATTGGAGAAGCTTCCTTTGGTCAAAGAGGGTTGGGCTGTAATGGGGGTGGGTTGGGGAGACATTGGGCCAAAGCTTTCTCTAATTTTATCAATCTTTTGTTTGAAAAAGGTGGCAAAGTCATCGGCGGAGATGAGGGGGGAAGGAGGAGGTGCTGGGGGAAAGAGTAGGGAGTTAAAGGTTTTGAATAGTTGCTTGGGGTTTCGGGGCAGTGTGTTGATTAGAGAGGAGAAATAGGTTTGCTTTGCGGCGGTGAGTGCGTCCTTGAAGTTGGAGAGGGATTGTTTGTACATGGTGAGGTGGGCCGTGGAGTGGGATTTCTTCCATCTCCGTTCAACTACCCTGGACGCTCGACGTAGTTCTTTTGTGAGAGAGATGAGCAAGGGTTGTCTGTGTGTGCGGGTTTTGGTGTGTGTTAGGGTGTGTATGGTGTGTGTGGTGTGTGTGTATACTTGTAAGAAATAAATCAATCCTAGCGTGGGAATTGTGGGTTCCAGAGTAATGCTTAAATTCTAGGGAGGACATGTGGAGAAATCTAAAAACGTCATATAAATTAAATTTAAGCATCCATGAGTCAAGTGAGGAGGATTGACGTCTATACTTGTTAGAGGAATCCAGGGAGAGATTTGGAACAATGTTAAAATCTCCAAAAAGGATTAAGTCGCCTTTCTTTTATTTTGAGTAATAATATGCATTATTTTGTTCAAGAATGATATTTGGCCTTTGTTGGGTACATAAACATTCGCCAAAGTGAAAATTTGGTGATTACGTTTGCAGATTAAAATAATATACCTCCCATCTGGGTCTTTAATATTTAAAATAAGTTCAAACAAAACCGAATTTTTGATTAACAGAGCGACACCCCACTTATTTTTAGAGTTATTAGCATGGATTATATTCTGGAAATCTCCTTGGGTAAATCGGGGAGGTTTAACAGAGGAAATTTTTGTCTCCTGGAGAGCTACAATATCAGCCTTATAGTTCTTGGTTGTCTTACAGGCATAGAAGCGACGTTGTGGAGTGTTAAGACCATTGACATTATGAGTGAAAAATCTAAGGGATAAAATAATAATTTAAGTAATTTAGACAAGAAGTGATAAAGGTTCAATATTTGGTGAATTTTGACAATCTAATACATCTTCACATGTTATTTCTCAAAGTTAACCGTAGAGTGTTCAGAAAAACAGTACAGATCAGAATAAATCTATAACCTTATATACGGGCAGGAAATTATAAAAAGAAACACAAACTTAACTAAACAGTAGAAGTAGACCTCAGTGAAGGTACAAATCCAATTAACGAAACAAAATTCAGAGTTCCAAACAAGGAGGGACTAAACATTATGATGGCAGCCTCCTAGATGGGGCTAAAGTTACAGCCTAATGCCTCAGCCAAGTGTACAGACTTAAAACGTCAGGTGATGTTAATACCTAGTTCCCTGAAGAGTTTTCCCCCATCTGCAGTGTCAGAAATACCATAATTGTTCCCTCAATGGTAAAACAGGACCTTTGTAGGATTGAAACCCCATTTGTAAGGGATCTGATTATTACGCAAAACATCAGTGACCTTGATTAGGTTTTTACATTGGGACATGGTCTCCCTCGACAAATCAGCAAAGACCTTGATGGAATCATACAGTTTAGGGAGGAACTTCTTATGCCTAAGAAATTCCATCAGCTTTTCTTTGGTTTGATAAAAATGGAACTTGGTAATCACGTAGCCAATGTGTCCTATCCAATGTGACCTCTAATTCAGAAAGAGCTGGGATCGCAGTTTTAACCAGCTTCTGGATATATGGGGCAAGCTGGTCAGACTTGACAGTTTCTGGTATGGCTCTACATTTTAAATTCTGTCGTCTACCTCCAGGTCGGTGAGCTTGTTTTTAACTATTCTAAATTCCTCTTTGAGGAGGCAATGGTCTTTTTCTACTATGCTATTTTTTATCTCTAAGTCAAAGATCTCTGACTCATTCTTTTCAGTTTTATACGTGAGTCAATTTGCTTTTGTAGTTTATCATATCTAGAGTCAAAGTTGATATGTAGTGACTCTCTGAAAGCAGAAAATATCCCCTTAAAGAAAGATTGGTCAATTGGCTTAGTCCAGTCTAAATATTGCAATGAAATTCAGGGAAGGAAGGTGTGCTGCGGTCCGCGCTGCCAGAATCATCAAGGAAGACCCAAGGAAAAGTTATAATCCAACCTTCTTTAGAAGGAGAATAAAGAAGGTTGGATTATAACTTTGCCTTGCGTCTTCCTTGATGATTCTGGCAGCGCGGACCGCAGCACACCTTCCTTCCCTGAATTTCTCGGTATAACCACTCGTGAGTGGAGCCGGTGGAGGTCCAGCAGCAGCCATCAGGATATTATCCTACATGCCTTCAAGCCAGTTGTGGGTCACACAACTGAAGTAGGTGAGTGGATTGCATTGTTCACCGCTGAAACTTCTAGTGTCTAGTGATAAGGGCACTATTGCGCCTCTTGTCCCCCTCCCCTCTCTCTTTTAAATTTTGCAATGGATCGGCAGTATCTGGATAAGTGCCAATGAAGGATGAATGCTGGCAGGCACCAGAGTAGGAGAACTCCGGGTCTCCAATTTCAGACACTGTCTATCAGAATGGTATATGATTAAATACACTGCCATCAGGATATCCAGCTCACTACACAAAGTGTCACATTTCACAGTAGCATTTATGACAGAATTGTCAGGAAGAATCGACGGCTAAGATATTAAAACAGCAACAGATGTTATAATGATGTGATGGGCACCAATCCTCACACAGTCTCCCCACCAGTAAAATAGAATAAGATAAAGTGTCGTCGAGGACCCTCAGCCAAGGGACTCCTCTCAATCGCCAGATGCTGGTGGACAATACAGGAACAGGATATCCAGCTTCTCTATTGTTGGCGCAGGTCACAGCTGTGAGGCAAAAACAAGATAGCCGTCGCTGTCATTTTGTGCTTTGATATTTTCTGTCAGAATAGAGTATGAATAAATACACTATCACTGGGATACCCAGCTCACTACACAAGGTGTTACACTCCACAGCGGTATGAATGGCAGAATTGTCAGGGAGAACCATCGGTTAATATACTAAAGCTTCAAAAGATGTTGTAATGGTATAATGGTCATCGGTTTTCACACCACCAGTAAATCATATTAAGATAGCGTGTCCCTGAGGATCCTCAGCCGATGAACTCCTCTCAATCACCAGATGTTAGTGGGTAATACTAGAACAAGGTATCCAGCGGTCCCTTCTCTATTACGGGTGTTGGTCACAGCTGTGAGGTAAAAACAAGATGTCCGCCGCTGTCATTTTGTGCTTTTATCTCCCGGTCTCAGATAGTCACTTCAGATGGCGGAGGTTATATAATATGACGCCAGTATCTTCTAGATCTCAGGGTCCCCTCCAATATATCAGAGGGAACCCTGGAAATAATAACTAACCACCTGTGTATTGAGAAACAATCAGGGAATAGTCCAACAGCATATGCCAGTGTGTAGAACCGCAAATGGGATCCAGTTGGCTAAATTAATCCATGAGGTGGATTTTACGTATCCAAAGGGATCAGGGGAATAACCCAAACGATTTCCAGTCGGAGTGGAGGGATTTTCACCCCAGTAAAGGGGCTTAATCCCGTAGTTTTATGGCTGGATGGCAAAAGCCTCAGCTACACACGTCCTCTCTCCATGAGCTCCAGGCCATGCCTTGCTCTAGTTGCTGTGATTTATTATAATAACTTAAGATGAGGGTCTACTACTATCAAGCTACTGTACATACTGGGTTTTGCTTTTCAGTTGTTTAATGAGATGTAAATACATGTGACAAGTGTACACTTTATACAAAATTTGGAACAGCTAACCAAAATGGTACAGTTTGATTTTCATAACGGACATCTAGTGTTTTATTGTTGTAGTTCAGCACACAAATAAAGCTTGCTGAAAGTCTGTGTCTTTTGTATTTTTCAGTCTAAAAGACAGCAATCAGGCATTTTCTTGGACCACTAAATCATTAAACCATATGAATCATTAAACCATATGAATATTTACTACTTTACCCACCCACCCTATGTGCCAGCATCTGTGATTGGTTACAGTCAGACTGCTATACACGCCCTCCCGCCGCTGTGCTGGTATCTGTGATTGGTTAGCAGTCAGTCTTGCGGTCATCGCTCTGGCTTTCATCGTACCAAGCATTACAGCTGAAAGTGTAGTGTAGATAAATTATTTTACAAAATTATGTGGGTTCCCCCCTATTTGCTTCCCAGCCAAAGGCAAAGCTGTCAGCTAGGGGCTGATATCTGTTTAGGAAGGGGGCAATATCCATGGCTCCTTCCTTTCACCATTGATAATATTAGGCTGCTGCTATCCGCTTTATCTGCAGTGTTTATATAGTAGGAGTATGCCACCACAACAAAAAATAATTGAAAAAATCAGCACTCTTTTTGATAATCAGTGCAGACAAAGTAGTCAGCAGTAGGTTGGTATTATCAGTGAGCAGTGACATTAGGAAATGTGACCACTCACTGCGGCCACCCGAACACACGGAGGGCAGTTTGGGAGTCATGGTTTTGAGAAGCCAGACAAAATTCTAAAGCACTATGCATTTCAACAGTCCTGCAATCTTATGTATTCCAGAGACTCTGCTTTGTCATGGGAATTGCTAGACTGTTGGACTGCAAGACATGGCGCCTGGGTAGTATGACAGTGAATTCACCAGCAGTCACAGATGGTATCGTAAAACTGCTGGTTGTGAACTCTAGTGATCTCACTGATGTCGTTGCTTCTTACTGCTGTGTTCCCATACTGCCCTCAGTGTGTTTAGGAGGCCACGGTGAGCAGTCACACTTTCTAACGTCATTGCTCACTTCAGCCTCCGGATGTAGCAGAGCAGAGGATCGTCGTTAACCATCCTGTGGATTACATTGAAAAGAGGGTGAAAGAGGATATGTGTTTTATATCAAATAAAGAATTTTTCTGTTTGTGTGTATTTCTTTTGACTTACAGGATTAGTAATGGGGGTGTCTCATATACACCTCTTATTTACTAACATATGGGGTTTGATGGAAGCTGTTATTTTTGACAAATCACAACTGTCATCAACCCCATATATTAACCCGATTGCCACAGCACCAGGGAAATCTTTAAGAGCTGGATAAAACATCACATTTAGCTTATCTAATGCAATGCACCCATACTTGGGCAGCTGCGGGCTGGTGTTTTTTGGCAGCAAGGGGGCAATAACAAACGACTTGATAAAGCAGACAACAGCGGGTTGCAATTATCTGCACTGGTTATCAAAAATAAGATGGACCCCAAGTAATGTTTTATAATTTATTTATTACTTAACAAATAAATGAAAAATACTAATATATACTTGAAAAAACTCATGTCTACTTGTTAACCAGTGCAGATAAAGCAGACAAACTAGGGGTTGGTATTGTCCAAGGTAAACAATACCAGCCCACAGCCACCCCAGAATTTGGAATATTACTTGTCTCTTTCCAATTGCCTTTGTGAAGTGACAGTCGGGATAATATAAGGGCTTTATAATGAAGAGCTGTCTATGGGACGCCCTCATTATTAACCCTATAAGTCAAAAAAATAAACACAACCCAATAAAAAACCTTAACAGAGACACTGGAAAAACATAGGCTTAGGGATGATTTTATAATAATGTATAATGTTATGAGGGGACAGTACAGAGACCTTTTTAATGATCTCTTTACTCTTAGGCCTGAGACTGGGACAAGGGGGCATCCTCTACGTATGGAGGAAAGAAGGTTTAATTATATTCACAGACGTGGATTCTTTACTTAGGAGCAGTGAGACTATGGAACTCTCTGCCACATGATGTTGTAATGAGTGAGTCACTACTAACATTTAAGAATGGCCTGGATGCCTTTCTTGAAAACTATAATATTATCAGTTATACATACTAGATTCTTTGATAGGGCGGTGATCCAGGGAACTAGTCTGATTGCCGTATGTGGAGTCAGGAAGGAATTTTTTTCCCCAATGTGGAGCTTAGTGTTGCCACATGTGTTTTTTTTTGTCTCTGGATCAACATGTTAGGCTGAACTAGATGGACTTAAGGTCTTCCTTCAACCTTAAATACTATGTTACTATGTTACCCTCTTTCACATATTTATTAACCCTCAAGACATCAATCCATACAAAACCCATGATGATCCTTGGCTCTGCTTGGCTCTGCTGAATTCAGTAGCCACAGTGAGCAGTGATATATATGAAAATGTGAATGCTCACTGCGACCTCCAGAACACACTGTGGGCAGTGTGTGAGCAGTGTCTTTGAAAAGCAGTGACATCATACAGGTCATTCACAAATATCGGTCTCACGGTGCCCTCTTTGCTGCCAGTAAACTCACTGTTGGACTGCTCTGCTGGAATGTCATGCAGTCCATTAGTCTGGCAGTCCAGCTAACCACAGGACATGGTAGAATCGCTGAAGTACGGTGGACATCCAGCCTGTTGGGTTGTGTGACCCAGAGGCAGAGCAGTATGGTAGTGAGTTCACCAGCTGTTAGCCTATGTGGTGCATGTATGTAATGCTGAGCAATCCACCTGATCTAATAATATGGGCGTAATCAATAGGTTGCATACAGACATTCTGCATCATGGTTGCCTGTGTGTCTGATACCCTACAGAAACCTCATCTGTGTGCATACAAAACACCAACATTCACCTCCCCCATGTCATTGTAGGCTGAAAGTGATAGCCGCATTGGTATTTTGCACTTGTGTTTCCTCTATCATTGAGGCCTGTGGCATCCTGCTAAGTGCATTGTGCATCTGACCTTTGGCTGTTTCTGATGAGTTTTTTGATTTTATAACCTTATAGGTTTGTTTTTTTCTGAATTTATTGATAGGGACTCATAAACGCGAAGAGCCTTGACGTGGCTTACAAGCTTCCGTGTTTTGGCCAAAATATCAATCATGATTTTTTTTGCGCTTTTTTATCTTTAAGCAGGACGCAACCAGGCCCTTTTAGGGCATCAGTCAACTGACTATATTAAATATTTTATGTTTAATGCTGAGCAATCCATCTGATCTAATAGTATGGGCGTGATCAATAGGTTACATACAGGCATTCTGCATCATGCTTGCCTGTGTGACTGATACCCTATAAAAACCTCATCTGTGTGCAAACAAAATACCAACAATCACTTCCTCCATGTCACAGTAAGTTGAGAGTGATTACTGCATCAGTATTTTGAACCTGTGTTTTCTCTATCATTAGGGCCTGTGGTGTGCTGTGCCCTCCTCTCCTCCTATGATGCACCGGCGGGTATGTCATATCTGGCCCAGTGCATTGTGGCTCCTAATCACGTGGTACGTCGCCGGCTACTGCCGCATGCGCAGTGCGCATATTGAGGCCAGGCCATACCACATGATTAAGCCCCACAATACACTGGGACGGATATCATGTACCGGCTGGTGCATCATAGGAGGAGAAGAGGGAGGATAATTCCAAAAGAGGAGGAGATCAAGAAAGAGTAATGACGCCCTTGGAGAAAGCAAGCAAACACATCAAAAGCTGCAGAACTCACTCACTGCAGTGATGCAGGGAGGAGGGGAGAATGGAGCCTGCAGCCACCTTTCCAGTTTCCTGACTGAGCCTGTAAGTTTTAGGTAATTTTTAAATATCTTTATAGGGCATATTTACAGCAGAGAGGGATGGTTAGGGAGCAGCTAGGAATGTGTAGTGACAGCAAGTGATAGGTCAGGGGGTAGCATGAGGTGACAGGCTTCCTTTAAACTACACATTTATGCCCCACACCTTCATGAATGTGACCTCATCCCCAACAAAAATAGTACATAGTCTTTGAGGAAGATTGTCACGCTGCACTGCGGTGTGGTTGACGTAGTTCCTATGTTTAGTGTCATGTTGCACTAGGAAGCCATACCCCTTATCCAGTTTTAATATTACCACTAGGGATGAGCGAGTCCGAAAAGACTCGGAATCGCAAGACCCCAACGAGTCCGAGTCAAGGACTCGGGACTCGTTGCGAGTCCAGCGAGTCCAATGTTAATGAATAGGGACCCGAGTAATAGCGAATAATGACATTTACAACTCGCTGATGTGTCTCTGAAAGTGTGCGAGTCCAAACTCGCTGGTTTTTCTCTTATTTTGAGGCTTGTAGCCGATGATGCGAGGGAAGGGATTCTCCAGCACACACCATGCTTTAAGGAAACAGGAAGCGAGTCGCGCTGACAGGCGCACACACAGAGCGATCCATTCATCAGTGCAATCATGGCAGCAGGACGTGGCACGGTGAACACACTGCGTCTTATTGCACTTGTGGAGGCTCGTCCATTTCTATGGCTCCCTACAGATCCTGAGTATGGGGATACGACCCTAATTAATACAGCCTGGAGAGAGATCGCCCAAGAGATGTTCCCTGCGTTCCATCGGAGTGACCATGAGGAACAGAGCAATCTAAGTAAGTTAAATGAGTTCACACGTTATATATTGCATTTACTGTATATATACTCGTGTATAAGCCGACCCGTGTATAAGCCGACCCCCCTATTTTTGCCCCGAAAAACTATGAAAACATATTCACCGCCATCCTGTTATACAGCGGCTATCACTGGTAGACAGCCCCCCAGCAGAGTATACACCTCCCCCTGCAGAGTATACAGGCCCCCAGCTGGGTATACATGCCCCCATATTGTGGTATACAGGCAGGGGCGGACTGGCCCAGGTGCCACGGGTCATGCGGCTGCAGGAGCATGAATAATCCGCATGTCCCTGAAGCAGCAGGCGGAAACGGAAGCTCCTGGCCACGCAATGACGTCATCAGCACGCGGCTGCGTCCGGGAGTGAGCGTCTGTGAGTGGCGTGCGGCTGCGACTGTTAGCGAGCGGCTGTGAGGAGCGCGAGGCTGCGGCTGGGAGCGAGCCATAGGATAATGCGGGAGCTGCGGTGACTGTGAGGCGGCCGCCAGTCATCACCCCCCCCCCACCCCCCGTCCTCACCTGTGTCGGGCCAGTGAGGGATGGTTGCGACCCAAACTGTAGGGTGCCAGTCAGTCCCTGTATACAGGGCCCTCAGTGTGTGTACAGGCCCCCCCAGCAGTGGGTATACAGGGCCCCCAGCAGTGGGTAGACAGTGGCCCAGTGGGTTTACAGGGCCCCCAGCAGTGGGAATACAGGGCCCCCATAGCAGGGTATACAGGACCCTGAATGTGTTATCATGCTCCACCGCATAGTTGCCTATATTTGGATGGGGTCACAACAGTACAATGAGTTTAATGTCTGATCCTCCTGGCTCTTTCGGCCAAGGGGTTGGGTGTATATAAATACCACTAATGACCAGAGTCTGGTGCCCGCACTATTACATTCTCTATGCGTTGACATGTGTCCTGCCTCATTTGTGATTGTGGCCACGTGAGCTCAATGTCCGTAATGCTGTTGATGATGTTCCACACTGTCGTGTCACTGTGCCTTGTATACACATTACACACACAAAATGAATAAAATGTTATTGTTGATTTGTACACATACTTTTGTTGTTTCAAATATTACACATCTCTAAAGCCGGTTTCAAATCATTTCACAGTTGACCATCTTAAAAAACGGTGGAGGAGCTGCCGGGACCAGCATAAGAAGCAGTACCGGCAGTACTCAGAGAGACAACCGGGAGCCGCTCCATTGCTCAACCACTACCACTTTTATGACCGGCTGTCCTTCCTTCACCCGGTGGCCCGTATGCCAAGGTATGTGTCTGCAGCACTGTTGTGTACATTTAGTATTATTTATTAATATATACATTAGGTTCCATTTCGGCTCTGTGGGTAGCAGAGTATACACGTGGCTCTGTGGGTAGCAGAGTATACAGGCGGGTCTGTGGGTAGCAGAGTATAAAGACGGCTCTGTGGGTAGCAGAGTATACAGGCGGGTCTGTGGGTAGCAGAGTATACAGGCGGGTCTGTGGGTAGCAGAGTATAAAGACGGCTCTGTGGGTAGCAGAGTATACAGGCGGGTCTGTGGGTAGCAGAGTATACAGGCGGGTCTGAGGTAGCAGAGTATAAAGACGGCTCTGTGGGTAGCAGAGTATACAGGCGGGTCTGTGGGTAGCAGAGTATACAGGCGGGTCTGTGGGTAGCAGAGTATACAGGCGGGTCTGTGGGTAGCAGAGTATACAGGCGGGTCTGTGGGTAGCAGAGTATACAGGCGGGTCTGAGGTAGCAGAGTATACAGGCGGGTCTGAGGTAGCAGAGAATACAGGCGTCTCTGTGGGTAGCAGAGTATACAGGCGGGTCTGAGGTAGCAGAGTATACAGGCGGGTCTGTGGGTAGCAGAGTATACAGGTGGGTCTGAGGTAGCAGAGTATACAGGCGGGTCTGAGGTAGCAGAGTATACAGGCGGGTCTGAGGTAGCAGAGTATACAGGCAGGTCTGTGGGTAGCAGAGTATACAGGCGGGTCTGTGGGTAGCAGAGTATAAAGACGGCTCTGTGGGTAGCAGAGTATACAGGCGGGTCTGTGGGTAGCAGAGTATACAGGCGGGTCTGTGGGTAGCAGAGTATAAAGACGGCTCTGTGGGTAGCAGAGTATACAGGCGGGTCTGTGGGTAGCAGAGTATACAGGCGGGTCTGAGGTAGCAGAGTATAAAGACGGCTCTGTGGGTAGCAGAGTATACAGGCGGGTCTGTGGGTAGCAGAGTATACAGGCGGGTCTGTGGGTAGCAGAGTATACAGGCGGGTCTGTGGGTAGCAGAGTATACAGGCGGGTCTGAGGTAGCAGAGTATACAGGCGGGTCTGAGGTAGCAGAGAATACAGGCGTCTCTGTGGGTAGCAGAGTATACAGGCGGGTCTGAGGTAGCAGAGTATACAGGCGGGTCTGTGGGTAGCAGAGTATACAGGTGGGTCTGAGGTAGCAGAGTATACAGGCGGGTCTGAGGTAGCAGAGTATACAGGCGGGTCTGAGGTAGCAGAGTATACAGGCAGGTCTGTGGGTAGCAGAGTATACAGGCGGGTCTGTGGGTAGCAGAGTATACAGGCGGGTCTGTGGGTAGCAGAGTATACAGGCGGGTCTGAGGTAGCAGAGTATACAGGCGGGTCTGAGGTAGCAGAGTATAAAGACGGCTCTGTGGGTAGCAGAGTATATAGGTGATGAGAATAGGGTTAATAGATGGTGCTACAGTGTTGGGGCGTGCTAGAGGGAGCAGAGATCCGATTACTGCCATAATTTCTGACCTTATTAAAGATAGCGGCCGCAGCTAAATGACATCATGGCAAAGGTAAACATGGGGTGTGGTTAGCTGCAGGAGGTTAGTGAGAGGTGTGGGTTGTTTGGCAGAGGGCGTGGTGTGGGCGTGGTGAGCGCTGCTCCAGCGTCAGATACGCTGCGAGCGCGGAACCGCGGCACATCTCCAGGAGCAGAGGACGTGTCCGGTACGTCCGTAGCCCCCGGCCTCCCCGTTGTCCGCACACACAGCCCCGCTGTGACCTCTGCAGTGTCACAGGCCCCGGCGGGCGTCTGTCATCTCCTCCTGACACTGACCTCCTCCTGATTTGATTGTCTGTGTTGTCCCCCCCCGCTGTCAGCATCAGTGATCTGCTAAGACCTGTTGGTGCACAGACGGGGGAAGTACAAATGCCAGCATGCCGGGGCGGATTGGGCGCTGTGAGGGGCGCAGGTCTTGCTGTGAGCGGAGGGCGCGAGGCCGCTCGAGAAAACGCTATAGCGGCTGTGTGAGTTAAGCGTCTGTGGCTCGCGAAGGCGCATACGCGTCTCCGCTCGCAGTGACGCTAAGGAGTTTGGGAATAGGCTACAGTGCCGGAATTTCAAACTCCCGATTATATAAATAGATTATATATATATATATTGTATACCTTTCAACCCCTTCCCTGCTTTATATAGATGATATAAGCTAAAAGTTTTGTGAATTAAGTATGTCAAGTAAAAAGTGAAGTCAGGGGGATTTTTTTTTTCATGTGAACCATTGGTGTTATTGATCGTCTAGATTAGATGGGATGGGGGGGGTGGGTGTTAATCAGGGGGTGAAAAATTATGTATTAGTATGGAATTAGCAAAGAAAGTCACGTATTCCTTTATGTTATGTACAGTTGGTTATTCTTTCATAATAATAACAAATATCTGATTAATAATACACAGATACACAGAGTCTAAAAAGCGTGCAACTTAATGTTTGACCTATGTTTTTGTTTCCAAATGCAATGCATTCACCAAATTTTTTTTTACTTTACCCACAGAGAAGCTTACTACAGAGGGCGGCGTGCTGTGAACCCTCCACCGCCAAACAGAAGGCGGCGTGGAGAACACCCACCACCACCACCACGGCCGGCGCCACCACCACCACCCGCCGTCGCCGCCGCCACCACCACCACCACCAGCATCGCCGCCAGCAGCGCCAGGGCCAGCACCACCACCGCCACCAGCGGCCGGGCCAGCACCACCACCGCCGCCACCAGCGGCAGGCCCATCAACACCACCACCGCCGTCCCCGCCACCACCCCCACCACCGCCACCAGCGGCAGGGTCCGCACCACCACCGCCCCCACCAGCGGCAGGGCCAGCACCACCACCGCCACCACCAGCGGCAGGGCCAGCACCACCACCGCCACCACCAGCGGCAGGGCCAGCACCACCACCGACGCCACCAGCGGCAGGCCCAGCTTATGGTACCATCCCGGGGTCTGCACAATTAAGTGTGCAACAGAGTAATGCTGACTTTGCCCGCAGTATTATACCATTCATGGATAATATTCCATTTGACAGGCTACTGCGGGCAAGGTCAGCATTACAGATAGTGCTGGAAGCCTGTCAGCCAGGAAACGACCCCGGTGATGTGTTCCAATATTTGGATGGGTGGAAAATAAACTGTAACAGGCTGGGCAGGCCCACAACACGGGACAGCCAAGTCCCACCCCACAGGGCTTTGCCTCACTGCCAGTGGCCAGCTAACAGGGACCTACCACCGTTCCCTACACCTGTTCAGATGATCCACCCTGAAGGGTTCGGCCAGGCCATCCGTGGGGCCCTTGACCTTTTGCAGGACGGACAGCCCACCTACCAGGACCTGTAGGGCTCCATTTGTTGGGTAATACCTAAATTGTAAAAAGTATTATTTTTGGGAATGTCCAAACAGTTCTGCCATTTTTTTTTAAACACAGTTTTAAAAACCAGCTTTGTGTCTGTCTTTTTTCAAGGAATGAATGTGGAGTTTTTTTTTTGGTTGGGCTTCAAGTCATCATAATTATTATAATTATTTATTTATATAGCGGCCATAGGTTCCATGGCGCTTTACATGAGGAAAAGGTAGAGAAGGACAAGTACAATAAACATAGACAATAAGGTCATACAGGTACAATAGTAGAGGACCCTGTACGCGTGGGCTCACATTCTACGAGGGGTGGGTGGGGATACAATAGGGTGGGGAAGGTGTCGGTCGTGGGGCGTGTAGCGGGGTCTCATGGCAGGTTGTAGGCCTGTCGGAAGAGGTGAGTCTTTATAAGTATCTTTAAGGTTCAGAGGGTAGGCGACTGACTGATGAGGTGGGGCAGGGAGTTCCATAGCATGGCGGATGACCGGGAGAAATCCTGTATGCGGTTGTGGGAAGAGGAGATGAGGGTGGACTGTAGGACAAGTTCTTGGGATGAACGCAGGTTGCGTGAGGGATGGTATCGGGAGATCATGTCGGAGATGTATGGTGGGGATAGGTTGTGTAAGGCTTTGAATGTCATGGTCAGAGTTTTAAAGTGAGCTCTCTGTGGGCCGGAGGGGCCAGTGAACGGCTTGGCAGAGGGGGTAGGCAGGGGAGTAGCGTGAGGACAGATGGATTAGCCGGGCAGTAGAGTTTAGTATAGATTGGAGAGTTGCAAGAGAGTTGGCAGGGAGACCTATGCGAAGGAGGTTGCAGTAGTCAAGGCGGGAGATGATGATGGCATTTATGAGTGTTTCAGCAGTGTCAGGATTGAGGAACGACCGAATTGGTTAAATATTTTTGAGTTGGAGTCACAGGGACTTGGTTAGGGACTACAGGTGGGGCTTGAAGGAGAGGGAGGAGTCAAGGATTACCCGAGACAGTTGGCGTGGGGGACAGGGGAGAGAGCATCATTAGCAAGTACTTTACGGCCCGCATGGCGCATGAAGTCACCTTGGTTACTAAGTGTCAAATCATGACTCCACATACAACTGTTGCTGACAAACAGTGCCTGTGTTTGGGGGGTTACTTTATGCCTCGCTATGGCAACAAGACTATGAACACACATGTGAGAGGCTGGGACGTCTACATGCTACACATCGCGTCTACGCGTTTTGTATGGAGCGTACAGTGGGACCCTTCAACAGGCTCCAGCAGGATGATAGTCCAAGCAACGCCCACGATGCAGGCATAGGATTGGTGCCTGGAAAAATTAGCCCAAGTGGCTGTTTCCCATTTTTGGTATAAATGTAGGCCTAAGGGCCATAAAAAGCTTGTTAGCCAGGGTGTCTCCCAAACCATGATAAGCTTGTTAGCCTGTGTGGCTCAAAAAATTAGCCCAATGGGCTGTTTACCATTTTTGGTATAAATGTAGGTGTAAGGGCCATACAAAGCTTGTTAGCCAGGGTGTCTCCCAAACCATGATAAGCTTGTTAGCCTGTGTGGCTCAAAAAATTAGCCCAAGGGGCTGTTTGGCATTTTGAGTGTAAATGCAGGCCTAAGGGCCATGATAAGCCTCTTAGGCTGGGTGTCTCCAAAAATTAGCCGAAGGGGCTGTTTTGCATTTTGGTTATAAATGCAGGCCTAAGGGCCATGATCAGCTTGTTAGCCAGGGTGGCTCAAAAAATTAGCCCAAGGGGCTGTTTGGCAATTTGGGTATAAGTGCAGGCCTAAGGGCCATGATAAGCCTCTTAGGCTGGGTGTTTCCAAAAATTAGCCCAAGGGGCTGTTTGGCATTTTGAGTGTAAATGCAGGCCTAAGGGCCATGATAAGCCTCTTAGGCTGGGTGTCTCCAAAAATTAGCCCAAGGGGCTGTTTTGCATTTTGGTTATAAATGCAGGCCTAAGGGCCATGATCAGCTTGTTAGCCAGGGTGGCTCAATAAATTAGCCCAAGGGGCTGTTTGGCAATTTGGGTATAAGTGCAGGCCTAAGGGCCATGATAAGCCTCTTAGGCTGGGTGTTTCCAAAAATTAGCCCAAGGGGCTGTTTTGCATTTTGGGTATAAATGCAGGCCTAAGGGCCATGATCAGCTTGTTAGCCATGGTGTCTCCAAAAATTAGCCCAAGGGGCTGTTTGGCAATTTGGGTATAAGTGCAGGCCTAAGGGCCATGATAAGCCTCTTAGGCTGGGTGTTTCCAAAAATTAGCCCAAGGGGCTGTTTTGCATTTTGGGTATAAATGCAGGCCTAAGGGCCATGATCAGCTTGTTAGCCATGGTGTCTCCAAAAATTAGCCCAAGGGGCTGTTTGGCAATTTGGGTATAAGTGCAGGCCTAAGGGCCATGATAAGCCTCTTAGGCTGGGTGTTTCCAAAAATTAACCCAAGGGGCTGTTTTGCATTTTGGGTATAAATGCAGGCCTAAGGGCCATGATCAGCTTGTTAGCCATGGTGGCTCCAAAAATTAGCCCAAGGGGCTGTTTGGCATTTTGAGTGTAAATGCAGGCCTAAGGGCCATGATAAGCCTCTTAGGCTGGGTGTCTCCAAAAATTAGCCCAAGGGGCTGTTTTGCATTTTGCTTATGAATGCAGGCCTAAGGGCCATGATCAGCTTGTTAGCCAGGGTGGCTCAAAAAATTAGCCCAAGGGGCTGTTTTGCATTTTGGTTAAAAATGCAGGCCTAAGGGCCATGATCAGCTTGTTAGCCAGGGTGGCTCAAAAAATTAGCCCAAGGGGCTTTTAAATGTTTGCTAACAGAAAATAAAGGTTGATTCCTTGTGAAAAGGTGTTGTGATGGTTAATGAAACCGAAGTTAAGGTGTAGTGTTGGTTTAAGATGAAGCAGCCTCATTACCAGGTTGCAGGAACATGGTTACGCAAATCGTTACTGGTCTTGTACATACTGCTTGTACCAAAAAGACACAATATAATACAATGATTAATTATATCATATTGATGTTGAACGTGGCACTTCAGCTCTGAGTACTGTCGTCTTCAGGGCTCGAGAAGTCTTGTGAAATCCAGTTCCTATTAAACTTAATTAGAGTAAGCCTGTCTGCATTCTCTGGAGTAAGACGTGTCCTGGTATCAGTTATGATACCCCCAGCGGCACTGAAAACCCGCTCTGATGTCACACTAGCTGCAGGGCATGCCAGCACCTCCAAGGCATACAACGAGAGCTCTGTCCAAGTGTGGAGCTTGGAGACCCAGTAATTAAACGGGACTGCGGCATCAGTCAGGAAGCAGGTACTGTCACTTAAGTATTCTTGTACCATGTTGGTAAGTTTCTGTCTCCGAGAGATGGTTACTGGAGCAACATGGCGCTGCAGGTTCGATGGCTTATTGAACATAGCCCACTTTGCGGACATCTTTCCAGCATCTCTTCTGGACAGCGTGGATGATTGTGCCCCGACCAAAGGCTGCTGTTGCACAGAGTTGCTAACTATGGGCAGAGTGTTGTCTGACGGTGATATTCGAAGCATATTATCCACAAGAACCCTCTTGAAATAGTCAATTGTCAAGCCACGTGGTGACTGAAACAGCAGCGAGGTGAATTTATCTTTATAACGTGGGTCCAGAAAGGTGGCCAACCAGTAGAGGTCGTTGTGCAATATGTTAATCACTCGTGGGTCTTCTAGCAGACAAGTCAACATGAAGTCAGCCATGTGTCCTAAGCTGCATAGAGTCATGTCTTCAGTGTCCTCAGAATGATGTTCAATACCCATTGTATCCGCAAAGTCTGTCTCCGCCTCCTCCTCTCCAGGCCACCCATGGTGGACAGACACAAAGCTGGGGTTGTGAGTACCATCTGGGTTGACATCGGCACCAACAAAAAATAAATCCTCTTCATCGTCTTGCTCCTGTTCCTCCTCAGGAGCCATAGTTGCCTGGTCATACTGGCTTTGCTGGCTAGGTACTGCGCTGTTTAAATCTGGCTCCATAGCCATCTGCTGGGCTCTCAATGCTTCATTTTTCTGATTAATGAGGGATTCTTTCAGCAGACACAGCATGGGTATAGTGACACTGATGATGGACTGATCACCGCTCACCAGTTTTGTGCAGTAGTCAAAATTATCAAGAACCTCAGATGTGTCAGCGATCCACACCCACTCCATTGTACTAATATGTCGTGGCTGACTGCCGGTCTGACGGGCATGTTGCAACTGATACTCGGATATTGCCCTCTGCTGCTCATTGATCCTCGATAACATATGGAATGTAGAGTTCCATCGTGTCGGCATGTCACAAATGAGTCTGTGGTTGGGCAAATTCAATTGCTTTTGAAGCAATGAAAGTTTTCCAACCGCTGTTGACGAATGACGAAAATGTGCACAAACTCGACGCACCTTCTCCAGTAGGTCACATAGCTCTGGGTATGTACGCAGGAATTTCTGCACTACTAGATTCAGCACGTGAGCCATGCAAGGCACGTGCACAAGGTTTCCGAGCTTTAGTGCAGCCACTAGGTTACGACCATTGTCGCTCACCACGAGACCGGTCTGGAGTTGTAGTGGGGATAGCCACTCATCTGTCTGTTCCTTCAGACCTTTCAACAGCTCTACTGCAGTGTGCGGTGTGTGACCTAAACAGATCAGCTTCAGCAGAGCCTGTTGGCGTCTTGCTGAAGCACTGCAGCAAACCTCCCAACTTGGCCGTGATGTTGAGGGCAATTGAGGATTGGTCGAGGAAGCGGAAGATGGTGTAGTGGATATATAGGATGATGCAGAGACCCTGAATGAGGTTGTGCCAGCTATCCGTGGCGTGGGTAGGATGTTTGATGTTACACTAACATCGTTTGGCACACTCTCCACAACGTTGATCCAATGCGCGGTGAGCGAGATGTACCGGCCCTGTCCTGAACTGCTTGTCCACGTGTCCGTAGTAAGGTGTACTTTCCCGGTTACAGCGTTGGTGAGGGCACGCTTGAGGTTGTTAATGACATGCTCATGTAACGCGGGGACGGCACAACGTGAAAAGTAGTGGCGGCTTGGAACCGAGTAGCGTGGTGCTGCCACAGCCAAAAGCTCACGGAAAGAGTCTGTACCCACAAGCCTAAACGGCAACATCTCGACTGCTAACAACTTAGCTATCTGGGCATTTATTTTTTTGGCTAATGGGTGGGAAGAGTGGTATTTCTGCTTCCTTTCGTACAGCTGTGTCACTGATAACTGTAAGGATGTTGCTGACCGAGAACTGTCTGCACTCGTGTTCAGTCTCTCTGCAACCGCTGCTTGTGATGAGTACATATGAGCTGGACCAGCTTCAGCAACACTTGATTGTGACGGACGTATCTGAGTTGCCGTCGCAGTCTTTGGGTCAGATGACACTGTTGTGGAAGGCTGCACTTTTGACCACTGAATAGGGTGCTGACCAGCCATGTGCTTCCGCATACTGCTGGTGCTCTGGTTTCCTTTCCCGTGGCCTCTACTTAGCCTTGCATGGCAGATGGTACAGATGACCACATTTTCTTGAGAAGGCCCATCTTTAAAAAATTTCCACACAGTGGCTGACCGACCTCTAGGCTTGACTGTACTCCCTGAGGGATTACTGAGGCCCACATTTGAGACATTTTGTCCAACAGTTGACAAATTTTGAGCCACAGTGGACACATTTTGGGCAACAGTGGTGACTCTTTCAGTTCTGGTGGGAGGAGTCGGCCTTGGTGCCTTTGTTGGTGGGACATACACACTGTCTTCCTCCGTGCTGCTCTGCTGGCTCTGCATCGCAACATTCCACGTGGGATCAGTTGTCTCATCATCAACCCCTTCCTCTTCTAAATCTTCCCGATAACAAGATAGATTTTGCTCCCCAGATGACAAGTGTGTCACTGTCTCATCATCATCATCCTCCAACTCCTGAGACGGTCTAAGACTTTGCTGAAAGACACGTTCATGTGGCCGGGGTGTCTCTAAAACTTGTCCATGATTGGACAATTCTTCATCAAGTATCTCATCTACTACGGAGTCTGGCAAACCGGATTCATGTAAAGGATTATATGTACCAAATAAGTCATCTGAGTGACCCATGTGTGTGTCAACATTTTCATGGGGCTGCTGTTGGTCTGAGGAACTGTGAAGAGGTTGTGGATTAGATGACCCAGCATGGTATGTACCAACAGTAGACACAGTGCTCAAGGAACCTTGAGTGCTGCAAGAACCTGTTGTTGAGGTCTTGTCTGCCAGCCAAGACGTTAGATGCTGTTCGTCTTCCGGCCTCAATACTCGTTTACTTTCCTGACGGGGAAAGTTAGACAGGAGGAACGATCGATCAATCCTCGTCTGTCTGCCCGAACTGGTGGATAGTTGGCCACGACTACCAATGCCTGTACCTCGTCCCTGTCCCTTAGCAAGACTTTTTTTGGGATTTGGTTTTTTGTGTGACATTTTATAATTTCTGGTGGCTTTCTGGGGGCTTGTAAAACAAGTAGCAGGTACTATTTCCAGAAAGGTACACACTAGAGGCTAAGATATTTTAAGAGAGATGGAAGGTACCGTGCGAGCTGCAGGCAGGACACCGTACAGCAACGCACTGGCACAGGGAAAAATTGTTTAGTACGCAGAACCAGGCACTGTTAGGCTGCGGTGCTGGCTGCGTGCAAGTTTACAAGTACCGTGCGAGCTGCAGGCAGGACACCGTACAGCAACGCACTGGCACAGGGAAAAATTGTTTAGTACGCAGAACCAGGCACAATTAGGCTGCGGTGCTGGCTGCGTGCAAGTTTACAAGTACCGTGCGAGCTGCAGGCAGGACACCGTACAGCAACGCACTGGCACAGGGAAAAATTGTTTAGTACGCAGAACCAGGCACTGTTAGGCTGCGGTGCTGGCTGCGTGCAAGTTTACAAGTACCGTGCGAGCTGCAGGCAGGACACCGTACAGCAACGCACTGGCACAGGGAAAAATTGTTTAGTACGCAGAACCAGGCACTGTTAGGCTGCGGTGCTGGCTGCGTGCAATGTTACAAGTACCGTGCGAGCTGCAGGCAGGACACCGTACAGCAACGCACTGGCACAGGGAAAAATTGTTTAGTACGCAGAACCAGGCACTGTTAGGCTGCGGTGCTGGCTGCGTGCAATGTTACAAGTACCGTGCGAGCTGCAGGCAGGACACCGTAGAGCAACGCACTGGCACAGGGAAAAATTGTTTAGTACGCAGAACCAGACACTGTTAGGCTGCGGTGCTGGCTGCGTGCAAGTTTACAAGTACCGTGCGAGCTGCAGGCAGGACACCGTACAGCAACGCACTGGCACAGGGAAAAATTGTTTAGTACGCAGAACCAGGCACTGTTAGGCTGCGGTGCTGGCTGCGTGCAATGTTACAAGTACCGTGCGAGCTGCAGGCAGGACACCGTACAGCAACGCACTGGCACAGGGAAAAATTGTTTAGTACGCAGAACCAGACACTGTTAGGCTGCGGTGCTGGCTGCGTGCAAGTTTACAAGTACCGTGCGAGCTGCAGGCAGGACACCGTACAGCAACGCACTGGCACAGGGAAAAATTGTTTAGTACGCAGAACCAGGCACTGTTAGGCTGCGGTGCTGGCTGCGTGCAATGTTACAAGTACCGTGCGAGCTGCAGGCAGGACACCGTACAGCAACGCACTGGCACAGGGAAAAATTGTTTAGTACGCAGAACCAGACACTGTTAGGCTGCGGTGCTGGCTGCGTGCAATGTTACAAGTACCGTGCGAGCTGCAGGCAGGACCCCGTACACCAACGCACTGGCACAGGGAAAAATTGTTTAGTACGCAGAACCAGGCACTGTTAGGCTGCGGTGCTGGCTGCGTGCAAGTTTACAAGTACCGTGCGAGCTGCAGGCAGGACACCGTACAGCAACGCACTGGCACAGGAAATTTTTTGTGGAAAAATGGCACCAAAATTATCTGGTAGACTAGTGCCAAAAATAAGAAAAAGCTTAGGATTACAGCTCTGCGGAAAGCTGGGTGAACTAAGCTCTGAGGATGGTGCTGGATTCACTGTAAGGCTGCTCCTATCTCCCCTTCCTTACAGTCCTGTACAGCAATCCTCCGTCCTGGTAGTTCTGAAAAGAACTTTTGGGTTATGTGTGAGGAATCTTGACTCCTACACTCCGTCCTGTTAGTTCTGAAAAGAACTTTTGGGTTATATGTGACTCCTACACTGCCTAACTGTCCCTAGATCTGCTCCAAGTCTCCCTGCACTAGGTCAGCTCTTCTCAGGAATGTGCCCAAAATGGCGGGGGCAAGCCTTATATACTGCCTTGCCTGTCATAGATGACATAGGCATCACGATGGACAGCAGCCAATCATAGTCCTGACACAACCAAAGCTGCTATGGCATTACTGACTATGATTGGCTGTCTTCACAAGTTTTCTGACCTAACACGCAGTGCTGACTAGTAACATAAAAGATTCTGGATTCGCGAGTCCCGAATAGAGAATACAGGACTCGGAATCGCAGACTCGCTAGGATTCGGACTCGTAGACTCGCTCAGACTCGCTGCTGTTTGGGGAGATTCAAGCTATATAGCGATGTGATAGAGCGAGTCTAGCGAGTCTAGCGAGTGAGATAAAATAAACTCTGACAAAACATTGACTTGCATTGGACTCGTTACTGAGCGAGTATTCGCTAAAAGACTCGCCGATTACCGAGTCCAGCGAGTCCCTTAAGAATCGCCGAGTAACGAGTCCTAGCGAGTAGACTCGCTCATCCCTAATTACCACCTTGGGAGGGTTTCAAGTAACATCCGGAAAGATGTAGGGCGCTCACAAAGTGATGGAGTAAAGCCTTCTTCTTATTTTTTAAAAGTTTATTCAAAAAAATAATTTAACAACAAAAAAAAGGTATTGATGCATAAAAAAGGGGGGTCATGCAACGCGTTTTGGCTGAATATTTTGCACACAAAGCCTTCTTAAGGTATGTCAGAACATAGAATAAATGGTCTTTATATACAGATATAGATCAAGTAATCAGCTGTTTAGTCTATTCAAGTGTTTTACCTTAATTGTTTAGAGACGTCACACCCTCTTGGAGAAGTGCTGTTCCAGACCCTGTGCCATGGATCCAGGCTTCACCATCATACAATTTCTACTCTGGGGTGATTAATACCACTTTAGGTGGTGTCTGGCCGTTATTTTATGAAACGTGGACACTCTTCTGAGGGTCTCCTTGTCGTGTGTTGCATGAAATGAGCAGGGCCCCCTGAGCACCATGTATACACCTGTCACTCACCCACCTGTTACTAATCAATGTTTAAGCTTTAAATGCTAGGCAAGGCCATATTCCAGACTCTGTGCCATGCATCCAGGCTGTGCCTTTATACCATGTCTACTCTAGGTCAATTGATGCCACTTTTCTACTGTCTGGCCCTAATTTGTTTGAAATGATGAGACTCTTATTGAGATCTTCTTGTGTGTTTCCTGAATTTATCAGAGCTCTCTGAGCGTGATGCCTACTCCAGTAACTCATTCCTCTGCTACTAATCAACATTTAACCTTTAAATGGTAGCCTAAGCCTAGTTTAAGCCCATGTGCCATTCATCTAGGCTGTGAATTTATACCATTTCTACTCTGGGTCAATTGAAGCCACTTTTGTGGTGTCTGGTCATAATATTTTGAAATGTTGAGATTATCATAGGGGTCTTCTTCTTGTGTGTTTCCTGAATTTACCAGGGCTCTCTGGACATAATGCCTACACTTGTCAATCATCCCCATGTTCCTGATCAATATTGAAGCTTGACATGCTGGGCAAGACATTGTCCCTTGCATTCATAGTGCGCCATGATAAAAAATTTAATTCTGGGGAGTATATTCCACTTTTCTTTGTGTCTTCCCCTAATTTACACTGTTTCAGCATCTTTTGTGCCACTCTGAAGGTGTTTTCTATGCCTTTGATTTTGCCTCCCATTAAAACCAATGGGGTTTAGGAGATTTGACAAACTGTTCTGAAGGTTCAGTGAACTGAACCAAACTTTGAAAGGTTCAGTCCTCTCTACCGCTCTTAGGATGAGAGTGCAAACTTCCTCTTAAAGGGACAGTGTGCAAACTTAGTATCCCCAGCAAATGGCAGGAGGATACTAGGTACTTAAAGGAAAACTGTCAGGTCAAAAATCCATATGTAACTGCAATCATTTTTTAATTCCTCATTCTAAACTATCTCTATTTATGTATTTCTTTTATTTATATTTCTCGTCTATCCTCTGTAAACTTCAAATAAAATAAATTCATTCCTTCTGTCAATCACAGTGAGTGGTCCACTTAGTTCTCTGCTGTCCACTCCCCATAAGATGAATATGCATGTCACATATTCACACCACATTACTGCACAGGACATAAGTGTGGGGGAGGCCTGTATTTTCCTTTCTGTTCTCTGTGTTTGCAGCATCACAAGACGTCAAATACAACACAGAAACTGTCACAGCATGGATTCCTCCTTAGAGAAACAAATGGAGTTTAGATAAGTAAGATCTGCAATAGCTCTCTCCCTCCGTGTCCTCATCAGAAAAGAAGCCCCTATGGGAATTGAAACTGCAATGCACTGAGAGCGGAGGGAGGAGGGATGAGGGAGAAGAGAGAAGCTGAGAGGGAGTGCATAATTACATGACAGTCTATACATCAGCCGGACTATTCCTATTTGTTTATAATGGACAGGACTAATGCAGGAGCTCCCTGCAGGGTCTGACAATGTTGATAACATGAAAACTACAAACGGTACAACTATGATTTTGCATGCTTTTAAAAGGTCTGCCCAGGCACTATGCAAGGGTAACATTAGCATCATACTGAAAAATGACCTGACAGTGTCCCTTTAAGGTGCCCTCCCCCCCAGAAAGTGCATGAGCATCGTGTTGAATCAGCTTGTCCACATGTTTGCAAATTATCTGGTCCCCAACAACCTGTGTTCATATCCTGTGCCAGTTAACCTGTACCTGTACACTGTAAATTATAAATGAATGAAAAATGATAGTAAAAAGCCCCAAACAAGAGCTAAGTATATTTAGATAATCAAGATAAATAAATATATAACTTATCTTAATAATTTATCTGTATTAAGTAAAGCCTATTTATAAGAATTTTTTTTAGATACATTGTTTATTATTTTAAAGACTGAAAGCTTTATATACGTTTTACATTTATTATACAGTTATATACAGTTAATGTCAGCATTTTATACCGGAATATTTTTTCACATTACAGTCAACTGACTATATTAAATACTTTTATGTGTTAATTTATTCAAAGGTACTTATAACCACTTTATTTCATAAATTGCCCTTAAAACGATGATCATGTCAAAGTGTTAAATGAAGTAAAATGAATTATGGAGTGATTTTAGAGCTGAGAATCCTCATTACCAAATATAATTAAATGATAAGTATTATTCATTTCAGTTACGTGTGAACATATTTTAATTTATTTGGAATTCACTATCATCAATATCCTGTAATGCATCTTCATAGAAAAAGATATTTACTGCTTAGCATCTTGGACTAATGCTAAATACTCCACCCACTGCTTTATTATATGCCCTGCAGAATTTGATTTGTTGACTTTAACTGACAATTAATGTGCTTATGTCCTGAAGCCAAACTAATTAAACTTTATTAAAGTGCTTTTACGGAATACATTTATTGCATGATGGACAAGTGTTTTATTGATCTGCTTTCATATTATGGCTTTTAGTAATTCCAGATTTCATTCTAAGCATCAACAAGGCAAAAAAAACCTTGAAAAAGTAAAATTGTCATTTGGAAATGGTCACATAAATATTTAACTCCTTGAACAACATTTTCTTTAAAGACCCAATATTTAGCAGCACTTTCCAGACATTGTTATCACTGTCCTTATTGGTGTTTACAATTAAAATTCTTAATGTCTTTCTAGTGATTGACGATACTGGAAACCTAGAAATAAGTTATTGAGCTACATATATTTTGTTGTTATGAATCTATACTGAATTTTATGAATTTTAAATTCGTAAGACAACTATTTTAGATTTTCAATGCTAGGTAATTTTTCTATTTTGTGGTTTAGATTTATTCTGGCAACAGAATATTTATAATGGAAACCACAATGTAATATATTATATACAAAGACATTTGCTCCTCACTATGCAAAAACAGAAATGAAAAACAAGAGAAAAAAGCTGCATTGCATTAACGAGTGCACACAACAATGTAATGAAAAAAAGTGCACTAATTGTATTGCAGATATGCACAACACAAACAATAAAAACATTTAGAAACATACATGATGAGAGATAGGGGGAAAATAATATATACTATAAAGAAATATAAGCTGGGAGGTAATACAAAGTATGGGGGAAAAGAATGTATATGGAGTAACTACCAAATAAGGCAGTAGCCACAAGTAACAAATACAGGAGTAAGCGGTGTATATGTATATCAGGGGACAAAAAAAGGGAAGGAAAAATATCTAAATAACAATATAATAATAAGAAGGTATCTACTATATAATTGTCTAATGGCCACTTCCGTCTGAGGCCAAAATCGGACGCTGCAGACGGAAGTGGCCAGTATGCAAAAGAGCCGGCGGTGCGCAACTTCAAAATTTGTGCACCGCGCGGCTCTCCTCAAAGCCCCCCTCTCTTCCTGCCTGCGCTCCCTGCGGCACCCCCGCCCCGTGGCCCCCAGCTCCCTGTGGCCCCCCGCTCCTCCTGGCCCCCTGCTCCTCCACAGTAAAAGTAAACATAAAAAAATCCTCACTGAGGATACTCACCCATCCGCCGGCTCGCTCCAAATCCGTCTTTTAGCTCCTACTGGGCTTGAGGACCTGTCATTGCCTGGGAAATGATCAGCTGATCGGTTTCCCAGGCAACGACAGGTCCTTCCCTGGGAGCTACAAGACGCATCGGAGGTGGAACGAGCCGGCGGAAGGGTGAGTATCCTCACTGAGGATTTTTTTATTTTTATTATTACCGTGGAGGAGTGGGGGGGAGGGGCAGGAGGAGCGGAGGGGGCAGGAGGGGTAGGAGGAGCGGAGGGGGCAGGAGGGGAAGGAGGAACAGAGGGGGCAGGAAGAGCAGAGGGGGCAGGAGGAGCAGAGGAGGCACGAGGGGCAGGAGGAGCAGAGGGGGAAGGAGGGGCAGGAGAAGCGATGGGGCAGGAAGAGTGGAAGGGCAGGAGAAGAGGAGGGGCAGGAGAATCAGAGGGGGCAGGAGGAGTGGAGGGGGCAGGAGAAGCAGAGAGGGCAGGAGGGGCAGGAGGAGTGGAGGGAGCAGGAAGAACAGAGGGGACAGGAGGAGCAGAGGGAGAAGGGGGAGCACTGACAAGAGGACAGACAGAGGAGCGGTGACAGGATGAGTGGGGGGCAGGAGGAATGCAGGGGAGGAGGAGCGGTGGGCAGCAGGAGAGACAGAGGAGCTGGACAAGAGGAGCAGGGGGTAGGAGGAGGGACGGAGGAGGGGCAGTCAAAGGAGAAGAGACAGAGGAGCGGGGACAGGAGGAGCACTGACAAGAGGAGAGACAGAGGAGTGGTGACAGGAGGAACAGGGGGCAGGAGGAATGCGGGGTAGAGTAGCGGGGGGCAGGAGGAGCACAAGGCAGGAAGAGCGCCGGGCAGGAGGAGAGATGGAGGAGCGGGGGGCAGGAGAAGGGATGGAGGAGGGGCTGTGAAAGGAGGAGAGACAGAGGAGCGGTGACAGGAGGAACGCTGACAGGAGAGACAGAGGAGGGGTGACAGGAGGAGCGGGGGGCAGGAGGAGCACAAGACAGGAAGAGCGCGGGGCAGGAGGAGAGATGGAGGAGTGGGGGGCAGGAGAAGGGATGGAGGAGGGGCGGTGAAATGAGGAGAGACAGAGGAGCGGGGACAGGAGGAACGCTGACAGGAGGAGAGACAGAGGAGGGGTGACAGGAGGAGTGGGGGGCAGGAGGAGCACAGGGCAGGAGGAAACAAGGCAGGAGGAGCGTGGGGCAGGAGGAGAGACCGAGGAGCCAGTACAGGAGGAATTCAGGGCAGGAGGCGCGGGGGGCAGGAGGAGCGCGGGGCAGGTGGAGAGAGGGAGGAGCTAGGACAGGAGGAACGGGGGCAGGAGGAACGCGTGGGATGAGGAGCACGGGGCAGGAGGAGTGCGGGGCAGGAGGAGTGGGGAGCAGGAGGAATGCGGGGAAGCGGCGGGCAGGAGGAGAGACGGAGGAGTTGGACAAGAGGAGCAGGGGGTAAGAGAAGTTATGGAGGAGGGGCAGTGAAAGGAGGAGAGAAGGAGGAGCGGGGAAAGGAGGAGTGCTGACAAGAGGAGAGACAGAGAAGTGGTGACAGGAGGAGCAGGGGGCAGGAGGAATGTGGGGAAGATAAGCGAGGGGCAGGAGGAGCACAAGGCAGGAGGAGCACGGGGCAGGAGGAGAGACAGAGGAGTGGGGGGCAGGAGAAGGGATGGAGGAGGGGCAGTGAAAGGAGGAAAGATGGAGGAGCGGGGACAGGAGGAGTGCTGACAAGAGGAGACACAGAGGAGGGGGTGACAGGAGGAGCGGGAGCGGGGGGCAGGAGGAGCGCGGGGCAGGAGGAGCACGAGGCAGGAGGAACGCGGGGCAGGAGGAGAGACGGAGGAGCCAGGACAGGAGGAACACGGGGGAGGAGGAACGTGGGGCAGGAGGCAAGACAAGAGGAGTGGTGACAGGAAGAGAGACGGAGGAGAGGTGACATGAGGAGCGGAGACAGGAAGAGAGATGGAGGAGCGGGGACAGGAGGAGAGACGGAGGAGTGGGGACAGGAGGAGAAACAGAGGAGTGGGGACAGGAGAAGCGGTGACAGGAAGAATTGTGACAGGAGGATAGATGGAGGAGCGGGAACTGGAGGAGCGGGGACAGGAGGAGAGATGGAGGAGCAGGGACAGGAGGAGCAGTGACAGGGGGAGAGACGGAGGAGCGATGACAGGAGGAGTGGTGACAGGGGGAGAGACGGAGGAGTGGTGACATAAGGAGCGGTGACATGAGGAGCAGTGACAGGAAGAGAGATGGAGGAGCGGGAACAAGAATAGCAGCAACAGGAGGAGAGATAGAGGAGCAGGGACAGGAGGAGCGGTGACAAAAGAAACAGTGGAGTGGGGACAGGAGGAGTGGTGAGAGAAGGAGAGACGGAGGAGTGGGAACAAGAAGAGCGGTGACAGGAGGAGCGATGACAGGAGGAGACACGGAGAAGCAGTGACAGGAGGAGAGATGGAAGAGCGGTGACAGAAGAAGCGGTGACAGGAAGAGAGATGGAGGAGCGGAAACAGGAGAAGCAGGGACAGGAGGAGAGATGGAGGAGCGGGGACAGGAGGAGAGACGGAGGAGCGGGGACAGGAGGAGAGAAGGAGGAGAGGTGACATGAGGAGTGGTGACAGGAAGAGAGATGGAGGAGTGGGGACGGGAGGAGAGACAGAGAAGCGGGGACAGAAGGAGAGACAGAGGAGTGGGGACAGGAGAAGCGGTGACAGGAAGAGTTGTGACAGGAGGATAGATGAAGGAGTGGGAACTGGAGGAGTGGGGACAGGAGGAGAGACAGAGGAGCAGGGACAGGAGGAGTGGTGACAGGGAGAGAGACGGAGGAGCGGTGACAGGAGGAGCGATGACATGAGGAGCTGTGACAGGAAGAGAGATGGAGGAGCGGGAACAAAACTAGCGGTGACAGCAGGAGAGAAGGAGGAGCAGTAACAGAAGAAACAGAGGAGCGGGGACAGGAGGAGTGGTGAGAGAAGGAGAGACGGAGGAGTGGGGACACGAAGATCAGTGACAGGAGGAGTGATGACAGGAGGAGACACGGAGAAGTAGTGACAGGAGGAGAGACGGAAGAGCGGTGACAGGAGAAGCAGTGACAGGAGAAGCAGTGACAAGAAGAGAGATGGAGGAGCGGGAACAGAAGAAGCAGGGACAGGAGGAGAGATGGAGGTGCGGGGACAGGAGGAGCAGTGACAGGAAGAAAGATGGAGGAGTGGGGACATGAGGAGCGGTGACAGGAGGATAGACGGAGGAGCGGGGACAGGGGGAATGGTGACAGGAGGTGCGGTGACAGAAGGAGCAGGGACAGGAGGAGCGACAGAGGAGCAGTGACAGGAGGAGAGACCGAGGAGCGGGGACAGGAGGAGTGGTGACAGGAAGAAAGATGGAGGAGCAGTGACAAGAGGAGTGGGGACAGGAGGAGAGACGGAGGAGCGGGGACAGGAGGAGTGGTGTAGTTTAGGGATGGGCGAATCTACTCGCTAGGACTCGTTACTCGGCGAGTAGTAAGGGACTCGCAGGACTCGGTACTCTGCGAGTTTCCCAGTGATTACTCGCACGAGTCCAATGCAAATCAATATCAATCCTAGTTTTGTCAGAAACGCTGACAAAACTCGGATTGCCATTGTTTGCATTAGACTCGGCTACTGTGCCAGTGATAGCAGGGAAACTCGCAAAGTAACTGCTGTTACATTGCGAGCCGAGTCCAGCTGTCTTCTCTGTGCAGCTCCAGGGTCCTAGAGCCCGCCTGCTCACAGACATGATGTAGCAGTGCTGAGATTGTTCTCAGTCTGCTCATTCCCTGTGCATAGACATCTATCTATGCACAGGGGATGTAGCAGAGAGGACATCGCGTTTTGGACTACGTTGGACGGAAGAGAATTTTTTTAATTAAAGATGGAGTCCCTAATGGCTTTTTTTTTTATTTCAAATAAAAAATTTTCTCTGTGTTGTGTTTTTTTAACCCTTTATTGGAGATTCTTAGTGGCTGGGTCAAACGTGGCCTGACATTAAGAATCTCGGGCTTAATACCAGCTTGTATAACAAAGCTGGTATTAACCCCTTTATTACCCAGCGTGCTACCGCCACCAGGGCCGCTGGAAGAGCGGGGTTCAGCGCCAGAGGATGCCCACGCATTTTTTTTAATTATTTCCTGAATTTCAGAGTCTCAGAGTCAGAGTCTCAGAGTCAGAGTCAGAATCTCAGAATTTCATTAAATAATTTTAAAAAAATGCGTGGGGCTCCGCGCAATTTCTATGTCTAGCCAGGTACAGCTAAGCAGCTGGGGGCTGGAATCCGCAGCGCAGGGATGCCCAAGCTTTCTGGGCACCCCCCGCTGCAAATTGCAGCCCGCAGCCGCCCCAGAAGATGGTGCGTTCATTGAAGCGCCATCCTCTGGCGTTGAACCCCGCTCTTCAAGCGGCCCTGGTAGCGGTGGCACGCTGGGTAATAAAGAGGTTAGGGCCAGCTTTGTATTATCAGCTGGCCCTAAGCCCGAAATTTATGGCGGTCACGCCAATATTAGACATGACCGCCATGAATTTCTATTAAATTGTTTTAAAAAAAACACAACACAAAGAAAATTTTTCATTAGAAATAAAAAAAAAAGCCATTAGGGACTCCATCTTTAATTAAAAAAATCCTCTTCCGTCCGACACAGTCCAAAACGCGATGTCCTCTCTGCTACATCCCCTGTGCATAGATATAGATGTATATGCACAGGGAATGAGCAGACTGAGAACAATCTCAGCTCTGCTACATCATCTCTGTGCACAGACATTCATGTCTGTACACAGGGAATGAGCAGACTGAGAACAATCTCAGCTCTGCTACATCAGGCAGCAGGCAGGCTCTAGGACCCTGGAGCTGGCAGCCAGCACACAGAGAAGACAGGACTCTTATCTGTGCGAGTTTCCCAGCGATTACAGTTGCAAAGTAAACGAGTCCAATGCAAATAAATGACAAAACTAGGATTGCTTCAGGCTGAAGCTTCCGAGACACATCTGCGATTTGTAAATCTCACACTACTCGCTATTACTCGCTTCCCCATTCATTAACATTGGACTCGCTAGACTCGCAACGAGTAGCGAGTCCTGTGCTCGGACTCGCTAGAGTCAAGCGATTCCGAGTAATTTAGGATTCGCCCATCACTAGTGTAGTTCACTCATGTTGACTGAACAAGTTCTGTCACTCATAGTATGTCAACTACATACATATTCTAGAATATCCGATGTGTTATTGTAGTGCCCAGGCTTTGGGGTACTCGGGCGTCAGGCGGCAAAGATTGACTCTCCGGTTGTCATGGGGGATGGCGGCCGCACCTGACTCCGTGTCCTGGGGTATCTTTTGAAAAGGGGATTTTATATACAAGGGATTATGTACAAGTTTGTTGTTGTGACGCCACCTGCAGTTTCTGGTGAAGTAGCACCAGCGCCGCCACAGTCCACCGGAGGTCGGCTGAGATGGTGAAGTCCTCCGAGGCAGGACTGGGACCTCTGAGGCAGCAATCCTGTGTAAGAACAAGTTCATGCAAAGAAGATGCAGCAGAGTCAAGTTCACTTCACTCAGGGTACTTTACTGGGAACTTTAGCAGCATTGGTTACAGTTCTCAGTTCAGCAAGATGTTATAATGACAAGTAGCTAACGGGTAGCTGCAAGCGGATCACAGGTGGTAGTATGGAACCCTATGTGTGTGCCTTTTCTCCCATCTTTTCCTTCCTGTTTCCCAGTAATTTGTATGAAGTCTGATCCCATAAAGCGAACCTGACCTCCTGCAGTCTCTCTCTTCGCTCCCGTCAGGTTACTCTCTGCTGGCTGACCGCTGAAACATCAAGCGGTGCCTGGTACCCTCTTTTGGTCGCTTAAGAGCCTGGGAGTAATATATACTCCCCAGGTCTTCGGATTTTCTGTGGTCCTTGGAGGATCCCACAGGTGCGGGCTCCGGTGCCCGGTAAGCTGTTGTGGTTAGACCTTCTCAAGTCCGTCCTTTCCCCAACTGGCTGTCTGCACCTGGGATCTTTCCTTCCTCCTACTCTCCTGGTCCCTCAGCCGAGAGACCCTCTTTCCAGACCTGGAGGCTAAGACCTGAAGCCCACCAGGCCTCCGGAAAAAGACCTCCATGCTCCCTCAGGCTCACTGCCTGACTCTGCACTTCCCCCTGGAAGTGGTTTTGTTCTCTCCCAGGTACCTCCCACTATGTGACCTAGTGTGGGATGCTGGTCTATGGGTCCCACCCACCATCCAAGAATCTGTTTGCATTTGGAGCATCCACACCGCTTTAATGGGTGCAGTACCCTCTGTGACGTCTGCATAGCTGGGCACCACATTAGAATCGGGCCACCATCTAGTATATAAATAATACCTTAAATTACTTTATATAATCAAAATGCCAGATGCATATATAGAGAAACAGTCCAAAGGGAGCAAAGTATGATATTACATATACAATATAGACACCACTATTAATGAGGCGAAAATAGCCACAAGTATAAACTAAGACTGCAACAGACACTAAAGCAAAATAAGCATACTAAAGCAGTCTAAAACAGTAATGTTACCAGAGACAGATCCGCACTGCTTGAGTATGCTTATTTTGCATTACCTCTGTTGCAATCTTTGTTTACTCTGGCTGTTTTAGCCTCATTATTTGTGGTGTTTATATTATTTTTAATCGTTTGTGTTGTGCATATTTGTAATAAAATTCATACCCTTCTTCCATTATATTGTTGTGTGCATTCATTCATACCATATAGTTTTTTTCTCCTCCTTTGCATTAATTTTATTCTCACCTCTTTCATGAATCATAACTTTTATTTTTCTATTGACAAAAGTGTCCAGGGTTGCAGAGTAACACTAGAAGAACACAAATCACAAAAAGACTTCAACGCCTTCATACAATTAATTTTCAAATTAAAATTTGCCCTCACCTCTGCTACTTCATGACTCTCCCATATTTTATATCCCACAACCCATTATTTAACACTCGTCACCTCTTCTCCATCCACCACTGCACCCTCCCACTTCCCTCAGTTCAGCAGAAGACTTTGCCTCACATGTCAAATACAAGATCAACTAGAGAAAAGAAAGATTTAATGCTCAACCACCACACCCAATCCACAAAACATATTGATTTTCCTCCCATATCCTTCCTCTCAACGAATACTGAAGAAAATCTTTTTTATCTCCAAATCACATCTAAGCCCATGTAAGCTGGTCATTATCCCAGCCAACCTCTCCCCTAACCTTACCATTGTGCTTATTCCATTCCAAACCCATCTCTTCACATTGCTATTAATTGCTGGTGTATTTACCTTTTTAAACCTGCAACCATTATGCTCATCCTGAAGAAGCCATCCTCTGACCTAACCACTTCAACCAGCTAGAACTTTCCTCCTACACCTCTCCTACACCTACACCTTTCCTCCTACACCTCTCCTACACCTACACCTTTCCTCCTCCTACATCCAACACCCTCTTAGACAACCTATAATCCAGCTGTAACCCTATATCATTATTCACTTTACCCTCCAAACTTATACAGTGGCACATGCACATAGAGCTTTCATCCCAAGTCTGTCCCAATACCCTCTTAAACACACCAATTTATCTTTCATCCCCACTACTCCATTGAATCTGCCCTGAACAAAAATTATACATAAATTAGTAACAGTCAAAGTCAACAGACAGTATTCTATACTCTATACTGTGTTTGCATATATGGATACAGGAATAAAATATCAACATACTATGAGCCCTTATGACTAAATTGGTGTTATTACAGTCCCTTGGAAATGCTTCATAAACACTATATATTATTGTTTGGCATATAGGGGCACCACCGCTTAAGCACTTTTAACATATATCAATATAGTTGAATTACTAATAAAAAAAGAGTTGGATGACTTCACTAGAGGCCTTCTGTTAAATGATAAATCAGGGGTAGGGAACTCCAGGCCTCGAGAGCCACACAGTCCAGATTTTCAGAATATCCTTCGTATTTGACAGTTGATAATTTAATCTTTTGCTCAGGTGATGATTCCAACCACTGTGCAATGCTAAGGAAAACCTGAAAACCTGCACTGTGTACAGCTCACGAGGTCTGGAGTTCCCTACACCTGCTATAAATGCAAATCCCATAAAACTAAATTCTTTGCCTATCAATGTTACTATGGTTAAATGATTTACAATAGATAATAATCTCCTGAATTAAATAAGAGATAAAAATTGTTATTTCTGAAAGAGGACAAAATAATAGAAGACCTGACTCCCAATCAATGCAGTTTCATTCATAGGAAAGCAAAAATCCTTTATATTTATGTTGCTCCAATAACAATTAAAAACCAAAGTACATAGGAAGTAAAACGGAAAAATAACCCTTAAGGCCCCATCACACGCATCAATCTGGCCTGCAATGTCGGAAGTGATGCGCGGTCGCTTCTGACATCACAGGCCAGCTGTCACCGGCAGGATGTTGCCGGTGACGCGGCGGCGATGCGGGCAGAGCCATCGCTCGCTGGGCTGGGCTCTGCCCAGCGAGCGATACTCAGCAATGCTGCGGTATAGGCTGGAACGCCGCCAGCATCGCTATAGCGGTGTCAGACGGCGCAATCCAGCCTAATCGCTGGTTGTAGATTGACAGGTTTACGTTCATGCTGGTAAACCTGTCAACCTGCGACCAGCAATAGATCGCAGTTGTGTTGCACTGTCACACAGCATGACGCACTTGCGATATCGCTAGCGACATCGCCGATGCGTCACTTTTTGGCGATGTCGCTAGCGACATTGACACAAGTGTCAGGGCCTTAAGGCCACATGTGCACGTTAGGTATTAGGTAATTTTCTTTAACATTTGAAAAGAAAAAAAAGGTGTTGAAGTAAGGAAAAGTATAACAGAAACACGTCACCACTTTTACATTTTTTAGCCACTCCTGGTTTTAACTTACAAATATTGAGGTAAAAAACTCACCCAATACTCATTGTGTACATGTGGCCTTTTGTTTTTTTCTGTGTAGAAAATGTTCTGTGTAGCTCTATCGAGAAAAAAATGTCAAGAATAGTGATGAGCGAGTACCAAAATGCTCGGGTGCTCGAAGCTCGGGCCGAGCATCCCAAGATACTCGTGTACTCGGCCCAAGCACCGAGCCCAATGCTATCCTATGGGAAACCCGAGTATTTTTATGAAATGACTGCCGGCAGCATGTAGACACCCTAAAAATGTCACAAAAGTTTCAGAAGAGTGCTCAAATGACATGGCAACAGCATAGGGAAGACCCCTGGAAGCATTCTCACTCAAAAGTCACAGCTGTGAACAATGTTGTCCGAGCTTCACGCCAATTTTACGGAGTCACCAGAAAACCTTCCAAAATGACACCAAAATGAATATTCAGGGTGGAAACTACAACAGTCTAGTGACTGTTCTGGTCACAGGAAAACTGGATATTAGACCCTGCCTGTATAGAACTAGTCAAGTACAGCAGTCTGTTGACTGTTCTGGTCATAATAAAGCTGGATATTAGACCCTGCCTGTATAGAACTAGTAAAGTACAACAGTCTGGTAACTATTCTGGTCACAGGAAAGCTGGATATTAGAGCCTGCCTGCATAGAGCTAGTCAAGTACAACAGTCTGGTGACTGTTCTGGTCACAGGAAAGCTGGATATTAGAGCCTGCCTGTATAGAGCTAGTCAACTACAACAGTCTCCTGACTGTTCTGGTCCCAGGAAAGGTGGATATTAGACCCTGCCTGTATAGAGCTAGTCAAGTACAACAGTCTGGTGACTGTTCTGGTCACAGGAAAGCTGGATATTAGTGCCTTCCTGTATAGAGCTAGTCAACTACAACAGTCTGGTGACTGTTCTAGTCACAGGAAAGCTGGATATTAGAGCCTGCCTGTATAGAGCTAGTCAACTACAACAGTCTCCTGCCTGTGCTGGTCACAGGAAAGCTGGATATTAGACCCTGGCTGTATAGAGCTAGTCAACTACAACAGTCTCCTGACTGTTCTGGTCACAGGAAAGCTGGATATTAGACCCTACCTGTATAGAGCTAGTCAACTACAACAGTCTGGTGACTGTTCTGGTCACAGGAAAGCTGGATATTAGACCCTGCCTGTATAGAGCTAATCAAGTACAACAGTCTGGTGACTGTTCTGGTCGCAGGAAAGCTGGATATTAGACCCTGCCTGTATAGAGTTAGTCAACTACAACAGTCTCCTGACTGTTCTGGTCACAGGAAAGCTGTATATTAGACCCTGCCTGTATAGAGCTAATCAAGTACAACAGTCTGGTGACTGTTCTGGTCACAGGAAAGCGGGATATTAGACCCTGCCTGTATAGAGCTAGTCAACTACAACAGTCTGGTGACTGTTCTGGTCACAGGAAAGCTGGATATTAGACCCTGCCTGTATAGAGCTAGTCAAGTACAACAGTCTGGTGACTGTTCTGGTCACAGGAAAGCTGGATATTAGAGCCTGCCTGTATAGAGCTAGTCAACTACAACAGTCTGGTGACTGTGCTGGTCACAGGAAAGCTGGATATTAGACCCTGCCTGTATAGAGCTAGTCAAGTACAACAGTCTGGTGACTTTTCTGGTCACAGGAAAGCTGGATATTAGACTCTGCCTGTATAGAGCTAGTCAAGTACAACAGTCTGGTGACTGTTCTGGTCACAGGAAAGCTGGATATTAGACCCTGCCTGTATAGAACTAGTTAGCTACAACAGTCTGGTGACTGTTCTGGTCACAGGAAAGCTGGATATTAGACCCTGCCTGTATAGAGCTAGACAAGTACAATAGTCTGGTGACTGTTCTGGTCACAGGAAAGCTGGATATTAGAGCCTGCCTGTATAGAGCTAGTCAACTACAACAGTCTCCTGACTGTTTTGATCACAGGAAAGATGGATATGGATATTAGACCCTGCCTGTATACAGCTAGTCAGCTCCAACCGTCTCCTGAGGACTGTTCTGGTCACTGGAAAGCTTGGACTCCGATCTGGATCACCCTGCCTATATCCTCCTAGATTAGTCCTGAGAAGGACTGTTCTGGTCAGCAGCAGTTTGCAGCCCTGCTCCGGAGCTACCTATGAGGGCCGCAAATCTGTCCCTAAGCAGCAGCAGACACTCTCCCTACACTGACTCTCTGGATGGCTGTGGGCAGAGCACATCGTGGCCGGGTCTTATAAAGGCTCGGTCATGCTGTGCGGGACGGCCAATCACTGCAATACCACAACTAACAGGGCTGTGGCATTGCAGTGACTGCCAGCCAATCCCTACATGTGGGCTGGCTCTCTAAAGAGCGCCAACATGCAGGGATGAGGACCCCGAGTACAGCACGAGTATCGCGAGATTACTCGGTACTCGCCGAGTAGCCCGAGTACAGTGATACTCGTGCGAGTACCGAGTAGTGAAAAGCGTACTCGCTCATCACTAGTCAAGAATACACCTTTAGACATCAGATGAAACAAATGTAATAACCATAAAGTACTAAGCAACTTGCTACAGCAAAATACATATATTGTATGAAATTTCAAAAATTGTATGTAGTATATACAAAATGAGAACTACAAAAAGAATAAAGGAACAGGCTCATAACATCAAAATATTTCCACTTTCTAAACTTTATAAAGAGTGACAATGAAAATATAAAGGTAACCTCTTTTTGAGGTGTAAAAAAGTTTAAAAAACTTAGGAGGTGAGACAACTACTTATACCATTTATCAAAGATAGAAAGCTGTACAACTTAATAGTGAGATAGCATTATTTGGTTTTATGGACTAAATAATAATTCTATTTAGCCTTATACACTACTCAGGGCTGGCGTCAGCTCCCGGCAAACCCGGGCAAATGCCAGGATCCAGAGGTGCCTGGTTGGACCACGCTGTCTGCTGTAGAACAGTATCCCCTGCATCCTCCGATGGCTGTGGGACAGTGGGTGCTGCGTATGTGCTGCGTATGTGCCCCTGATAGTGGGCCCCCGGGAGCCCCCCTGTGTGCTGCTTCAGCGCCCTCGCCCCCTTCCCTCCAAACTAGTGTGTTGTGTGTGGCAGACGTTATCATACCTGCCCATCTGCACTGAGCAGCAGCAAAACTCTATGATCTCCAAGATACTGGATGCCCAACAGATCATAGAGATCAGCTCCTGGCTCAGTGCAGATGGGCCTGTGAAATTACGCCGCGAGCTGATCTTTATGATCTGCTGCACTTCTGCTTCTGAATCTCTACATGTCTGTGTGGGAGAGGGAGTTCCTCTTTTCCCCAAACAATCCATACCATCTTTTCCCCAAGTGGTATGGACGTTATATTGATGATCTCATTTTTGTTTGGGGTGTACCTCCAGGAGGTTCATCCAACCCCAGTATCACATCATTTTTTGATTTTTGTAATGATAATGCCATGAATTTAAAGTTCACTATGCAGGATCATGGTACCTCTGCTCCCTTTCTTGATTGTACACTTACAGGGGATGCTGAGTCTGGTAGGGTCATCACCAATCTTTATAGAAAGCCCATATCCGGCAACACATTACTGCATGCTGATAGTTGCCATTCTCCTCATACGGTTAAAAACTTACCGGTAGGAGAATTCATTAGAGCCAAACGCATGTGTACCCTAGAGAGTGATTATAATAAACAGGCTACTGACATAGAACAAAGACTGAAAACCAGGGGCTATAAAGGGTGGGTTGTCAATCGCGCCAAAAAAATCGTCGAGAGTAAAACCAGAGAGCAGTTGATGGACTGTCATAAACAACATAATCAACGTCCCTTATCTCAAAATAGGAAACAACCCATTACCTTTTCTACCCCATTTAGCACTGATTACAACGGCATCGTGGACATTTTACATAAATATGTTCCGATGCTATATCAAGATACATCATTGCGCAAAGTTCTAAATTATGGTTTCAGGTGCGTTGCTAGGAAGGGTCGCGATCTTGCCAGTCATGTGTCACCGAGTCTCTTTAAGCAAGTGGACTGCCACAGCAAACCCACTTGGCTACGATACACCGGCAATTTTAAATGTGGTCAACCTCGTTGTAATCTATGCAGGTACATGAAAAAAACAGATGTATTCCAGGATAGGTCTAGCGGTAGAATTTATAAAATAAAAAATTACATTAACTGTGCGACCACCTTTGTGGTTTACATGGCTTCTTGCATGTCCTGCAATTTAGATTATATTGGTTGTACCAGTCGGCCTCTAAGAAAACGTATCTCAGAACATATATCAGCAGCCAACCCTTCATCCTCAGGGAATAGACGCTCTATGTCAGGCTTATCTAAGCATTTTTCTGAATATCACGGTGGCGACACCAGCAAGTTGTCTGTTAAAGGATTGGAGGTGGTGAGGAGCTCAGTACGAGGAGGGGATCGAATCCGAGATATGTTAAATCGTGAAAGTTTCTGGATATTATGCTTGAACAGCAGATTTCCAGGGGGAATGAATTATAGGAGCGATTTGATGTATTTTTATTAATACAAGTGTTTTTTGTTGAAATCAACTAGTCCTGTTCATATACATCCTTATATCAGGACAGGCTCCTATTGTTTCTTCCTAATCCAAGTTATATCCAGTACATCTAACAATTTTGTATAATATTTTGCGTTAAGTGTATCCCCTCTTCCTGTACATTGCCACTATTCATTTAATCTATTGCCTTTTTACATTATACATATGCATATGTTCTTGTATCTTTGCTGCTATCCTTCATGTTGTAATATAAAGTAGTTCCTTTGCATTTTAGTGAACTCTTTTCCTATATTCTATAATGAGACCATTCAAGTCATTGTTTTTACTTAACCCATTCAGGTGACACTCGTTTGTAATCTCACAGGTGTAATGTTTTTTGTATATATATTGCATGTTGTTTTGTTGCCTCTTTGTCATTGATAAAGATTTTTATCGAAACGCGTCTGACGGGGCATGCTCAGCCACCAAGATGCTTTTATTTTAATGTTGTGAATTACATAATAAAGTAAAAACTTTTTCATCGGATGAAGGTGCCAGCATCTCTTCATTATACTTCTGCTTCTGCTCAGTGCAGAGATGTGCATGATCACATCTGCCACACAAAGCACACAGGTTTGCAGGGAGATGAGAGAAGAGGAGAGGCGAGGGGGGTGAGAGTGGGGGAAGAGGGGGAGGACACAGCACACAGGGAGCCGGGACACTGAGTCAATGCAGTGCACAGTATGTCCAGTGCTCTGCTGTGGGTCTGGTGCTCTGCACAATATGTCCAGTGCTCTGCTGGGGGTCTGGTGCTCTGCACAATATGTCCAGTGCTCTGCTGTGGGTCTGGTGCTCTGCACAATATATCCAGTGCTCTGCTGTGGTTATGGTGCTCTGCTGTGGGTCTTGTGCTCTGCACAATATGTCCAGTGCTCTTCTGGGGGTCTAGTGCTCTGCACAGTGTGTCCAGTGCTCTGCTGTGGGTCTGGTGCTCTGCACAATATGTACAGTGCTCTACTGTGGGTCTGGTGCTCTGCACAGTGTGTCCAGTGCTCTGCTGTTGGTATGGTGCTCTGCACAGTATGTACAGTGCTCTACTGTGGGTCTGGTGCTCTGCACAGTTTTTCCAGTGCCCTGCTGTGGGTCTGGTGCTCTGCACAATATGTACAGTGCTCTGCTGTGGGTCTGGTGCTCTGCACAATTTGTCCAGTGCTCTGTTGTGGGTCTAGTGCTCTGCACAGTACGTCCAGTGCTCTGCTCTGTGTCCAGTGCTCTGCTGTGTGGGTCTGGTGCTCTGCACAACAGGTCGAGTGCTCTGCTGTGGGTCTGGTGCTCTGGCTAACTTCAAAATGGCCGTTATGGTCACCATCCATCTGGAAAAGTTTCCCTCTCCCATACACTAATGTGCCACAAACAGGAAGTTGATATCACCAATCATTCCAATTTATTTAGGTGTCTCCACATAAATGACCAACCCTGTATACACACTGGACACTAAATAGTCTCTGCTCCTGGTATATATGGCCTCATCCTTCTGCACATAGTAAAAAAAAAAAAAAAAACGATTATACTCACCTTCCTTTGGCTCCCCCAGGGCCATGTCCAATTCAGATGGTTTCCCCAGGAACCTGCCACATCCTTGCCACAGACTCCAGTCTGCGCTTCCTTCCTGCAAGTCTGCACCAGTGTGATGAGGTCACAGGATGACGACTCATCCCTCTGCTGCAGTTAGCAGAGGAGGAAGCTCTACTGTCCCTGGGAGCCAGCACATGGCTAATCTCCATTGCATGCAAATTAGCCATGTGCACTGGTACTGCTGTAGGTTGCACTCAGTTGGTGGCTGAGTGTCCCTCATGGGGCCCTCCTTGTAAGGGCTGCCAGTCCCTGATGGGCACCTGGCTGTTAGTGCTGCCTGTTTCTGATGGCCAATGGGTCCTCTCACTGTCCAGGGCCCTGGCACTTGTCCAGGAATGCCGGATGTTGACGCCTGCCTTGCCCACGCATATCGCCACGATGCGGCTTCGTCAGGGACTGCTCCTTATAAAAAGAAGTTCAATAAAATTCCTACCTCTATGCAGGTTTTAACCTTAGTGACGAAGAAATTTGTCATTTTTCATTTTCGTTTTTTCGCTCCTCGACTTCCAAGAGCCATAACGTTTCTATTTTTCTGTCAACACAGACATATGATGGCTTGTTTTTTGTGGGACGAGTTGTACTTTCAGATGCAATAATTTGTTTTACCATATAGTGTACAGGGAAATTGGAAAAAAATTCTAAATGCAGTGAAATTGCAAAAAAAGTGCAATAGAACGTTTGTTTTTTTGGGTTTTGTAGCCGCCGTGTTCATTATATGGTAAAACCAACGTGACCATGTGATGCCTCGGGTCAGTACGAGTTTTTAGATACCAAACATGTATACCTTTATTGGTATCTAGGTGGTGGAAAAAAATTCAAAAGCATGAAAAAAAAAACATTGCACTTTTTGCGCCATGTTCTGCGACCCGTAGCGTCCTCATTTTTCGGGATCTGGGGCTGGGTAATGGCTTATTTTTTGCGTCTCGAGCTTACATTTTTAATGATACCATACTTGGGTGGATGCGCTGTTTTGATAGCTCGTTATTGCATTTTTTAGCATTGTTGCAGTGATCAAAAAAACGTAATTTTGGTGTTTGAACCATTTTTTGCGCTACGCAGTTTATGGATCTCATTATTTGATTATTTATATTGATAGATCGGGCGATTCTGAACGCGGCGATACCAAATATGTGGATTTTTTTTTTATATACTTTTATTGTGGATGGGAGAAAAGGGGGGTGATTTGAACTTTTATGTTTTTTGTTTTTTTTTCAACTTTGTAAAAACTTTATTTGTTTATTGATTCTTACTGTTACACAGCCCCTGTGAGAGGCATGCAGCTGCACAGTCCGACCACTTCTGACACATACAGAGGAGCTGCAGTTCCTCTGTATGTGTCAGAATCGCGGACCTGTTGTGGTTGGCAGCCCCTGCTAACCACAACCCGGAAATGCTCCATGACAGGTTCCAGGGTCAAGCCAGGACCCTGGCCTGTGACATCAGCACGGGAGATCCCGCGATACTATCGCGAGATCTCCCCTGGAGCCTGGTAAGCGCGCGCTGCCCGCTCCGGCTCCCTTAGATCCCGCTCTCAGAGATTGAGGGCGGGATCTAAGGGGTTAACAGCACCGATCAGATGGCGGGACCGATTGGTGCTGTTACTCCCACATCTCAGCTAGTGAGATCAGCTGAGATGTGGGAGGTTTGAAGTGAGCTCCACGCTGGAGCTCACTTCAAACACCGGGTAATGACAACCGACGTCTAGAGACGTATGGCTGTCGTTAAGAGGTTAAACCTATCGCTGATAGTGTTTTTAGTAGGCATCTACACATCCTATCCTAATAATGTAGCACAATATTTATTATTTTGTAAATATCAAAAAATGAAAAGGGAGAGATAGTCAAAAAAATATTTGGTGTTAAAACATATAGGCTTTTGTGGATTTTATATATTGAAATAAATTATGAATAAATAAATAAGAATTATGTGTAATGCAATCCATATGATGTTGATGTTGATGAATATGTTGTTTCATTTTGTGCAGGACTGAGATTGTTCCTGAATTATTCCCTTAAATATACTAATCCCTCAACATAATTATTTATGATCTAGTGAACATTGTGCTCTTATTTATATTTCACATACAACACACTCCTGGGTAAATACTTCAAGATGCTGTATGCTTATTACCCGTCATCCCACACTTCTTCACGTAGGCTCACATTTTTTCCCTATTACTTTTTCTCATTTTAATCCCAATACGAACTTTTTTCTATGTAGAAAATAAACATTACAGCTAACTCCGCTCATTTGGGAAGTGCATTAGACATTATCTCTCACCCAGAATCCTCTCAGGATATGGTCATAAGTTTCCCCTTTGCCCATACAGACCTTGCAAATCAGAGGTATCAGCTTTTTCCATTCTATTTTAAAGGTCCCTGAAATGTTATTTTATTTTTTTGTATTTTTCCCTCTCATGTCAATCTCTTTTCTGATTTCTCATGATCATAATATTCATCATACACACCTTTTTCATGGATCATGTAGTAATATTTAATATTTGAAACGGCCACTTATCCTGCTCACGTAGATATTTTATTATTTGTATTTTTCATCTTTCTATTCTTTTATAATTTTTTCAGGAATACACAGCGGAAAAGAAAAAGGGGCACACAATAGTGTGTATCTGTCGGCAAAATGTTTGTAAATAAATGGTGGATTTGGTCACCTGTTTAGGTTATGAGACGTCACAACCACCCTTTGGCTGGCAATGCTGCCCTGGACAACAAGAAGACCCGCATCATCCCCCGTCACCTGCAGCTGGCTGTGCGTAATGACAAGGAGATGACAGATATTACCACTATATTTTTTGTTTGGTGCATTATACTCTAGCTGTTATGACTCGCCCAGGGTTATACGGGGACTCGGGTATCTGGGCCCTCTGCTGAGGTTGGGATGTCACTGAAGGCCGGCCCAGGCCCGTGGCCCTGGTGGTTAACAAAAAAAGGATAGTTGAAATGGGAATAAAGTTCAAAGTTCACGTGACGCCACCCGCAGATTCTGGTGATTTAGCACCAGGGCCGCTTCAGACCTCCAGAGGGCGATGGTATAGCAGCCGAGATGGTACAGCTCCCTGCAGGTGGAGCTGGCCCTCCGGAGCAGGGATGCACCTGTAGTGATGGAAGTGCTGATGATGGAGATAAACAAGTTGCGGTGCAGCAGTGAAATAAGCACACGGAGACTCTGTCAATCTACCCGGGTACTTTACTGGAACAATGCTACTACAGCTCTTTAAAGAGCTAGATCGTGCCCCTACTTGCTGAGTTTAGTGTAAAGAGAATTTTTGGAGCAGGGAAAAAGAAAGCAGAGTAGCAATCCAGTACCTGCAGATTAGTCCAACAGCTCTGTTTAGTGCTAAATTTTCACTACACATTGCATACTCTATAATAGAGCACTCCAATTTTTTCTCCATTCCCAGGTGGTGCAGCAGCTACAACAAATTGCTGGGTACCTGGCCTCAGCTCAAGCTCTGGCTGTGCCAGAACCCAATATTTCTGTCTCGGACATATTTTCAGGTGGGAGATATACATTTATGGTGTTCAAAGAAAACTGTAAATTATATTTCAGGCTCCACCCTCATTCTTGAGAGAGTGAGGAACAGCACATGGGGATTATATTTTTCATTCTTAAAGGGGATCCCCAGGCTTGGGAATTCTCTCTGCTTACCGATTCTCCATCTTTGTGGTTGATGTATTATTTTTTTTGTGGCTCTGGCCTTGGTGTATGATGACCCCGATGGTGTCTCCTTTGCTGAGTCTAAACGTTGTTAGCTAAGGCAAGGAGCGTGTTCGAGTATTGCTCGAAGTTCAGGAGATGAGCAACTGACACAGTGGAATGACCTTGTCCTTAGGAGTCATTCATGTCTTGTTCTGTCATCTAGGCTTCAAGACTCTCTGACCCAGTATGATGCTTTGCAATCATTAAAGGCTGCCAGGTCCCTTTCCATCAGGCTGGACAGATGCCTCAGAGAGTGACCTACACCACATACACCACCCCCTTTGGTCTCCTCTGTTAAGGAGGTTCCACAGGTTATGTTTGATACACCAATGCAGTTTGGAACTATTTATGCTAGATCACACACGGTTAGTCGTCATAAAGGGGTATGGTTACTATTGCGGTTGTGGGACCATTATATTAAGATCTGTCCATTCCATCCCAAGTTTTCTGCTCAGCCTTTTGAGCAAAGTTCCTCTAGTCATGTGGATGGAGATGACCAGTGTGCATGTTTCCATCATCTTCATATCTCAGTCCACCATTTCTGCTGAAATAGTTATTGCTGGAAAGACAGTTACTATTCCTGTCCTTGTGGATAGTGGAGCAGGAGGCAATTTAATAGATTCTTGCTTTGCACAGACCCATAGTCTAAATCAGAGGTGGGGAACTCCAGGCCCCAAGGGCCACCAACAGATTATGCTTTCAGGATTTCCTTAACATTGCACAAGGGTTGAAATCATCACCAGTGCTGGTGATTATATTATTAACAAAGCAATACTAAAGAAATCCTGAAAACATGACCTGTTGGTGGCCATTGAGGCCTGGAATTCCCCACCCCTGGCCTAAATGCATTAGCTAGATCCAATCTTATCTCGGTCATTGACTCTGCTCCTCACAGCCAGAGGTTAATTTGCAAAGTCGTATGTAATGTGAACTTGTGTATGGGAAATCTTTACAATGAGTTCCTGTCTTGTTAGGCTTTGGAGAATCTGCCTACGCCCATCGTCTTGGGCTTTCCGTAGTGAGAAAGTATAACCCGGTGTTTGACTGACGATTCAAAACAGTACTTAATTAGGGCAAATTTTGCAAAATAATTGCCTCAGTACTACTTTTGCTGCCATATTGTTCAAGTCTGCTCTTTTGTCACCAGTGAAAGTGGTTAAGAGTCTACCGGGCAATAGGGGTAAAGCTCGTCCTACTTCTTAGGTTAATTCTAGCCCTTTTCGCCATCTTGGAAAGAGTGGCTGGGGGAGAACTGCGACTCCCATTAAATTTCCTGAGGGAAAGAGTCTTAAGACACAGGGAAACGCTTCTGTTGTTCACCCTCCTAAAAGTGTACCCGCTGTCAGTAAGTGGATGCATGTTAATAAACATTCAGGTCCAGACCTGAGTGTGGGTATTGTCCACCCACACAAAATCATCCACATTCAGGTCTGGACCTGAATGTTTATTAACATGCATCCAGTTGCTGACGGGTGGTACACTTTTAGGAGTGTGGCACTGGTGATGTCAGATGGAGGGGTGCAGCTGGGGCTCCTAGTCCTGAGTTTATTGATCTATTTATGGTATTGGCCATTTTCAACCCTGTGTTGTTCCAGCTAGAACTACCCCCAGTGCTAAATATCTGTAATATTTTCCACAGAAGAAATTTGGATCTCTTCCCGACAAGCCAAATTTATGGTCCAAAGGACCCTCATAAAGTGGGAGTACTGTCACATGTAAACTGCCCTATAGTATCTGTGAACTGCTCTGCAGCATTTAAATGGAGCTAATTTCCTTTAGGGTTAACTTCTGTGGCTCTGCAGTATTAGTTGGCTGTGACTCTGCAGTATCATTTGCTGTTGTTGTGTGTATCAGGTGATATAATTGACCACACCCCCAGCCTTTATGTAGTCACATGACCCATTACCTGATGTTGCTTAAAGAGTTATTTCTCTGCTAAGACCATGGGCTATGTAAATATTGTTTGCAGTACCTGCTGAAGCCAACCTCTAGCTTTTTTTGCAATTGCTATTGTGTATGAGAGTTGAGGTCTTTTTCCTGGTCCTTAGGTGAAGTTGAGGAAGTGTTAGCCTAGGGATGGTCAGGAGCAGAGCAAGGGTGGCCCAGACACCCTCACCTTTAGAGGTACTTCTGGAACAGGGACCCCAGTCTAAGGGTCAGACTAGTTTCCCTGATTGCCTTTTGCCCATCACTGCCATCCTGCTATCATACTACTTCGTCCAGTATAGGAACCCATGACACCTATGAATGGAGAAACCTTTGTAATGGCCCCATTTAGGTCATTACATAGACATCCGTTAAACAGTGAAATTCTACATAATAACTTTTTTACTATACATCAAATGCTGCTGACATATGCAGCACCCCAGTACGTGGATGGAACACATTGGCAACAAAACTGTTAGTCACTGTCACTTTCCCTGTGTTTCGCAGTGTCCTTCACAATATTCTGTTCAAAAAGCAGCACTGAGGCTTCCTGCCCACAAACTGCAGTTTCACATACACATCTAACATTAAGCAACCATGTCCACTTTTTGGTCCTAGCGTAGTGTTCAGTTTTCCCTCTTCAGCATATATGTTTTTTTCTAAATTGTTACTTAGATACATATTTAATAGCAATTTACAGAAACCGTTGTTGGCAGAATAACATCCTTGGGTTGTCCATTGTCCAAAGTGAGATAACTGTCTCTTTTTCCCTAAATCATCACTTTTCTAAAATTTCATCCAAACTTTTGGTGGGTGGTGTACACTCCTTTTTAAGGACATTTTGTTCTCGGCCTGAGAAATAGGGGTAGTATGCTTCGCAGACCTATTCAGATCGCAGCCTTATACTTATTGGACCAAGTCCATTTCCACACTGGGCTGTTTGGCTGAGCACTGGATCAGTGGCAATCCTTTGGGTAATATGTGTGATACCAATGTGATAAGAATGGTGTGTGGATGTGATAGAACAGGTAATCATAATTAGAATATAGTGACCACAGGTCTTGTCATTCATTATTCAATATAAATGATCAGTACTTGGTTGTCATACAAAAAGGGTGACTTCCTCTTTTTCACATTATGCCGTTATGATGAAACCATGAGCTGAGCTGAAATTAAACCACATCCTCAGCTAGGGAAACAGATGGGGGTATTGCACAGGAAAGAAGTGAATATCTTGTGGTTAATGGTCACGGATGGATCATGCCATCAGCGCATGATCAGAGATATTTTAAAAGGTATAAATGGAGCTGGTCACATTCAGTGAGGGGGGAGGAAAACCTTTCCAGAGTCCAACATGAATGGATGTCTCTGTGAAGCAAGCCGTGGTCCCTTCTCGCTGATCGTGACTTCCCCAATGACAAAGGGGAAGCAGCTACAATACACGGTAACAGTATTAATGCTTATTCGCTATAATTAAGTCTAGGTATAATTAGTATACTTTATCTTAAGCCTGTATTCAATTGATGACCATTCATGTGCTACTTTGTTAACAAATAAATTTAATCTTGCTATAAAGAATATTTTTATTCATGCCTGATTTGTAAGTCAGTGAACGCTACGTAAGTACGGGCTTTGCCCCGATCCAGGTAAATTTAGCAAGACATTAATTGGCGTAGCCGTCAGGATACCCCACAGTGGGGTATTTAAAGAACACCTTATTTTTGAGTAATATTTTCTTATTTGGCATTTTTCCAAATTTCTTGATCTTTTGGCAGAGTACCAAAATGTTTAGAAAACGTAACGAAACAGCTAAGGAAATTGTTATGGAGGTTCCCGGTTGGACCGAGACTCCATATAATATTATAGCACATGAATTGGTCAATTGTGGACTGGTGGGAAAATGGCAGGATAAGTTAAAAAATTCTGAACCCTATAATGTTGTTGATGTACTTATAGGAATCCCTGCTGCAAAGTCAGGTGATGTGATAACCCCTCGATGTTTTGAAGTTACTCGAGGGATCCTGCTGCAAAAGCAGGTGATGTGGTAACCCCTCGATGTTGTGAAGTTACTCGAGGGATCCCTGCTGCAAAGGCAGGTGATGTGATAACCCCTCGATGTTGTGAAGTTACTCGAGGGATCCCTGCTGCAAAGGCAGGTGATGTGGTAACCCCTCGATGTTGTGAAGTTACTCGAAGGATCCCTGCTGTAAAGGCAGGTGATGTGGTAACCCCTCGATGTTGTGAAGTTACTCGAGGGATCCCTGCTGTAAAGGCAGGTGATGTGGTAACCCCTCGATGTTGTGAAGTTACTCGAGGGATCCCTGCTATAAAGTCTGGTGATGTGGTAACCCCTCGATGTTGTTAAAATTACTCGAGAGTGTCCCTGCAAAGGCAGGTGATGTGGTAACCCCTCGATGTTGTTAAAATTACTCGAGAGGGTCCCTGCAAAGGCAGGTGATGTAGTAATATTGGGGAAGCAAAACTAGATGCTAGCCTCAGCCTATAGGACAGTTTATAATAAAAAATCTCAGCTAGTTAAGGAAGTGAAGCGCACGTTGTTGGTGTGCAATTTGAATCAGTTCGCATTCTGAAGTTTTCAAAGCTGCATAATTTTTAAATTAAAATAGATAGATAAATCTGTTTAAGGTATAGTGCAAACACATTGCATTTGTGTAAGAACATTTGTTTGTGGAATAATTGTGTGTGAAAGAACGTGACTGGTATGAGACTCCTTGATTGAACTGAATGACCGTATGCATGTAATAAGGATTTAAAAATAAAAATCCTGATTGTATAAAGGAGTCCACTTAGTCCAATTAGTTGTGATCCCTTGTCAACTGGCATCCGGGATACAACGGAGGAACGTTTAGTAAAGTGAAAAAAACACATAGTCACATGTGTGAGAATGAGATAAGCTGAAACCAAGTATTTTGTTAACATTGCGAAATTAAGCAGAAAGACTGGGAATACACGTAGTCGGGCATGTCCTGTCCGTGTTTTGCTGGTGTTCTATGGTTTTGCACTAAACTAACTAATATTTGGGGAGGCTGCAAGTGAAGCGATTGTGTTGAATGTTCTGCAGATTTTTGGGTAGGTTCTGCATGTTTCGGAAAAGTTGGATGTCCGAGGCTGGTCCAAGGCTCCCTACAATATTATAGTGCAGAAATTGTTACATAGTAGATTAGCTGATGCTTGAAATAATAAGATCAAGGATTTATAACCCTTCGATGTTGTGAATATACTTGAGGGAATCCCTGCCAAGGCAGGTGATGCTATACAGTTAGAAGGTGAAATTGGGTATTAGCCATTTTCTTAGCCCAAAAAAAATAAATATGAACAAGGTATAAAATGTTATTTGTTCACTGATTCATGGTTTGTAGTTAGTGGGTCAGCTATTTGGATTATAGGATGAAAAATAAAATGATTGACAAATTCATAGGGAAGAGTTGTGGTGGACAGAAGTTTGGCAAAATATTGAAGAATATGTCGAAACAACCAAAAATACTCTTTTCATGTTGATGCACATGTTCCTCTTGACTCATTGAAATGTTTGTTTAATTCCCAAGCAGATGCGGCAGCCTCAATGTCTGTCGCAGATACTGAACCTGATAAAGAAAAAGAAATATGGTTGCATGGACGCATCAGAAAAGTGGACACTTGGGAGAAAATGCCACTTACAGGTGGGCACAAGACAGAGGAGTGCCCTTAACTTTAGATGTCATTGCATAATGTCCCATATGTCAACATTCACAGACAAGGGCAGTACCACATACTGTAATGGGACACATAGGTGAATTGCCAGCTTAGATTTGGCAGATGGATTTCATCGATCCTCTGCTAGAGAGTAGAAGGTGTAAATCTATCTGTACAGCTGCAGACACATACTCAGGATTGATGGTGAGAATTCTTTGTAAATCTGCCACCTAGTGGAGTACTTTGAGAACACTGAAACTGATCACTGACTACACATAATCTGAGCATACAGTACATAAAGTACATGTAGATACATTGATCTATTGGAAATGGAATGAGGAAGCACAAATTCCTTTCAAAGCTATGGACCTCTACTCAGTAAAGGCAGTGTTCATAGCACCAGTTAAGGTAACTACCATTTCTACTGGTTTTGCATGTAAGATTCCTAAAGGACATTTTGGTGAAATTGCAACAAGATCTAGTTTTGCTTTAAAAGGTGCAATAGTAGTAGGAGGTGTTATTGATCCTGATTATCAAGGAGAAATTAAGGTTAATTTAGGGGATGAGCCCCTTATTTGAACAAAACACCAGAGAATAGCTCAGATGATGTTAATTCAAGTAAATGTATCTGAGTTGAGAGAAGGTAAAGCCCCTATAGAATTGACAGTCAGGGGAGATAAAGGTTTTGGGTCCTCCAATATCACTAATGTGGGGGCCAAAATATGGGTACAGAATACCCAAGGACCGCCATCTGAGGCTGAGGTCATTGCAGTGGGAAAATATAGAACACTCTTGATACTGAGACCAGGAGTAGAGAAGTGGGAATATGTCTCACAGGACAAATGTTATGTACGGGAATGATGCCATCTTTTATTGTACCCTAGGTATGACTGTTAAGTGGAATCCTTGGAAGCATATTTTTAGGCGTAGCTGATGGATGGAGCAACCTACACCGAGAGGGGCCGATAGCCAACAAGTTCCTGGTGCATCATCAAGTGACGGAAGCGATGAATAACACTCAACCCACAGATTGTTGGATTTGTACTCATTCGCCAGTGACAGCTACCAGTATTCCTTTCCTGGCTATACCGGTAACAATAGAAGAAATCCAGATGTGAGTCAATTGCTCAGACAGTTTGAAATCTGAGCGGGACAATTAAGAATTTGCAGTATATGGCCTTTAAAGGAGGAGTTTGGGTGCCAAGCAATAAACCTGGGTTGACTGATTTGGAACTGCTCCCTATGAATCATATATGTATAAGTTTTGGGACGATTACAAATACAGCAGATGCTTTCAAACCTAGTTTGCTGGAAAGGACAATTCATGATGTATTCTGGCCTTATGCCACTATTTTTATTAATGGAACTAGTGATACCTGTAGTAATATACGGTGTTCATTTTAGGACATGGTCATTTATCGAAGTCAAAGTAAAAAAAAGCTGCTCCTGATGGTTGATTATGACTTTGACTTGGACAAATGACCTTACTAAATGACTTTGACTTTGATAAATGACTCTGACTTTGATAAATGACTCTGACTTTGATAAATTACTTTGATTCTGACTTTGATAAATGACTATGACTTTGACTATGACTTTGATAAATGACTTTGACTCTGATAAATGACTTTGACTCTGACTTTGGTAAATGACTTTGACTCTGACTTTGATAAATGACTTTGACTTTGATAAATGACTTTGACTTCGATAAATGACTTTGACTCTGACTTTGATAAATAACTTTGACTATGACTTTGACTTTGATAAATGACTTTGACTTTGATAAATGACTTTGACTCTGACTTTGATAAATGACTTTGACTTTGATAAATGACTCTGACTTTGATAAATGACTCTGACTTTGATAAATGACTTTGACTATGACTTTGATAAATGACTATGACTTTGACTATGACTTTGATTAATGACTTTGACTTTGATGAATGACTTTGACTTTGATAAATGACTCTGACTTTGAGAAATGACTTTGACTTTGAAAAAATTTGATAAATTACTTTGACAAATGATACTTCACTTCTCAAACATCAAATTATGATTTATCACTATATCATGTGTCTATTCACTAACATAATGTATTAAAAAAAAATTCTACAGTGGTCCATTATGGATTAGAACCATCAACGCTCGCTTCCAAAGGCTAAAATGTTATCCACTAGCCCATGAAGCCAGCTACTATAACAGTCTGATCATTTTAGACTAAGATAAATAACCTGCACACAGCCTGTGTGCAGACATTTTTTGACAATGATGTCTGAGAGCTTCTGAGTTATCGTGGTCACACTCAAAGTCAGACCTCACTTTCATTTCTCATGGAAGTTAGCAGCATAATCAAACTACAAATCCCCAAGCAGTGCCAATGTTTCCTAGTTTGTTTTTCTTAAGTTATTATAGTTAATAATATTAATATTATCATCTGAAACAAAAATAATGTAAAAAAAATGTTTCCTTTGAAACACTAATTACTGTATTTACCATAGTCTGTAAATTTCTATAATTGTTTACGAAATAATTTAACATAATATAATAATAATATGTTTACCACTGACTGTACATTTGTATAACTTTTTAGGAAACTGTTTAAGAAAATATTATAATAAAAATGATTATTATTATTATTATTATTATTATTATTAAATAATTAATAATCCACTACATCGATTTGAACACCAAAGATGCAGACCTGCAAACATTTCAATTTATCACTATATTTTATGTCTATTGACTACAATAATTTATTAAAAACAAATAATCTATAGGAGGTCCAGCAGGGATTTGAACCAGCAACGCTGGATTCCAAAGGCAAAATGCTTTTCCACCAGACAACCAATCCAACTGTTACAAAACAGAGATTTTGTTCGCCTAAGAAAATGAACATCTAGGCAGCCTGTTTGCAACCTTAGTCTGATAATGATGTTTGAGAAGTCATTTCTCGTGGTCAAAGTCAGAATCACTTATGAAAATCACATGACCTCAATGTAATCTATAAAGGTTGAGAATGCGCAATAGGGTTTTATCTTTTTTAAGGTTGGAAAAGAAGATCCAAATCAGAATCGCTCACCTGGTAAGGTTGTGTCACACACAACCAGCTTGATCGCTCAGAAATGCAGCTGCCGCAGGGATCGCACTTCCACAGGTCACTGTGGTAAATAATCAATCATCAGGACGAAGTACCTTAGATCCGCGCTGCTGCAGGAAAGATGTAAGAAAACACCAGAAACACCGGGATGTCTGGTTAGCAGTGATGAACGTCTTTATTTTTCCTACGCGTTTCGGAGCTGCCTGCCGGGCTCCTTCCCTGAGGAAGGAGCCCGGCAGGCAGCTCCGAAACGCGTAGGAAAAATAAAGACGTTCATCACTGCTAACCAGACATCCCGGTGTTTCTGGTGTTTTCTTACATCTTTCCTGCAGCAGCGCGGATCTAAGGTACTTCGTCCTGATGATTGATGACCTCAATGTGTCACAGAGGCTTGCCAGTGTAAAGAAGGTTCACATCCCCAAGCAGGAGTTTCTAATTATTATTATTTTTTTTTTTTAAAGGTATTATTGTTTTTATTATTATTATTATTAGTATTATTATACTTTCCAACAAAAAAAATGTACAAGAACAAAGTGTTCACTTTGTGTTTCATTCTCATACCCGAGTATGATAAATCACTTTCACAGATGACACTTCACTTCTCACACAAAAAAATGAAAATATTATTTCCATACACAAAAGCTTTAACCCCTTTTTTCTGTGAGGCCGGACACAATGGACCTTGCTTTATTTAAAACCCACATTTCAACAATTTTTATACCATGATTTGTTTTCAAATAACAACAATAACTTAATGATAAACAATTTACATGTCCTGAACTGCACATTTTAACCCCAAAGTCTCCAACACAAAGCCCATTCCCCATCCACCACTAAACTATAGGCACTTAATAGAGGCAGAGACATCTTTTCATTGCTTATATGCCTTTCAATGCAGACATAAACTGTTCTGTGACCTTAATGTATGATTTTCACACGACACAATGATATCTCAGTAAAATACACATCAAGATCAGCAGATTTTTTGCACCTAGTCTGCACGTTTGGTCTCTTCAGCAAACAAAACCAGTGAAGTTACTCATCTAGCTGAGTGGCCTAATGGTTAAGGCTCCTGCCTCTGGTGCAAGTGAGACCTCCTGCACCTTGGGTTCAAATCCCCCCAGACTTACATTAATTATTATTTTATATATATTTTTTGTCTTCTAAATTTGGTTGTTTAATACACAATTTACACTAATGTTTTATTTGTAGTTTCTTAGATTATAATAATCATCATAACATAGTAATGATTGGTTTCTGCCATGTTGTCCATTTACAGGCCAAATGAATGGAAGGCAGTCATTTACTACTTATCTATTTCCAAGTGTCTGTACATTTTAACAATTTATTATCAAAGGTTCTAAACCAATTAGTTATTATTTATTTCCTAGAAAATGTCCTTTGCCATCTACCCAAAACTAGCTGCATTTTATTAAGCAGTACAGTTGTGACTTCACTAGTCCACTGAGTGTCAGGCTTGAGTCTCCTGTAAAAATTATTAACATATATAACATGTCCTAAGTGGGAACACAGTCCCTATCATGCACAAAGTACTTGGGTGGGCTACAAAAACAGCACATAAATAGCAGCAAATTACTAACAGGGGAACAGAAATAATATATTCACAGCACCAACACACTTATATTAAAACGGTCACAAAATGATCATAGGTTAAATACTAGGGTGTTCAAATTACCTGGTGCCTAAATGAACTCCTTTGGACCCCTGACTGCCACCGTGCTCCTGCCTCAATCCCACAGCCGACGTACGTTTCAACGTAATGTTTTCCTCAGGGCGTGCATTGTGTTATGTGGAGGTTTCCTATCTTATATAGTATCCACTACCTCGTTAGGGGCTGCACCTGTCAGCTCTAATCCCCCTGTCCGTCACAGTCAAGTCTCCCCCTTTGTTAACCATTTCCAGGTTACTGAGCCTCCTTCTATTTCTTCCCCCCCCGTCTCTATCTACGTTCGTGACATGACCGCATCATTTCCGGGTTAAAACAAAGTCACCTGATTATTTCATGTGATCTTTGTTACCAGGGCGACGCTATGAGTCCTCACAGAAACGTCATCTATCCAGCGTCTACCCTGGATGCGTACGTGCCGTGCGTCCCTATGACGCGACCGCGCCGCGCGTCTCCATGGTGACACAGGCCGGCGCTTCCACGTCGGAAGGATACAAGCTGCGTGTGTGCGTATTCATCGTCACCCGGAGAGCGCATGCGCTGTGCGTCAGTATGACGTAACCGCGCCGCGCATCCCCATAGTAACCCGGGCTGGCGTTTCATCAGTGACTATAACCTGCGCCCGCATTACCAGGGCGATGACGCTGTTAAAGACATGGGGGCACAGATAATATTAATAGGAGGTGCTCAAAATGCCAGTATTCAATTGAGGGGTTATGGATACCCTTTTTAAACATAATATAATACTGTAATCTTACTACAACATAATATAATACTGTAATCTTACTACAAAGATTTAAAAGTGCCAGTACCTATCTAGTAAACAATTTAAAGTGACAGTGCATAATTAAACAAAAAAGTGCAAATTGCATACATAATGCTAATTGTAAAAAAACTGCAAACAATGATGACCTTTTAAAGTGCAAAAGTACAAAATGCAAAAATTAAGTGTTACAAAACACACATACCATGCTATTATATTAAAATATACATTGATAAGAGACTGTTTACTTCTTAAAGTGACAGTGCATAATTGAACAAGGAAAAAAGTGCAAAATGCATGAATGATACTGAATATACAAAAACTGCAAGGACATTTAAAGTGCAAAATTACAAAAGTGCAGTGTTACAAAACACACATGCTGTGCTAATATATTGAATACTCTGTTTACTACTTGAAAATACCCCATCCATAAAAATTAATAATTCTATTCGGGCATTCATGTATTGATCTGTAATTAATTAAGGTACCCTGACCCAACCCCCCACCCCCCCCTCCCTTAACAATGTTATAAATAATTTTTGTAACCATATATTAAACTCTCTATACTATCAGCCCATAATCTATATATGAATGAACCCATAAACAATAAACACTAATCCGCATATAATCTCAGGTTACTGTATTCAATTCTCAAGATGAGATCATCTGTAAAAAGTTTTTTTCTTCCACAGTTCTTCATGCATGTCACCAAAGTTCTTGACAGGAATTAGGCACGAATGATGTCAAACCGGACACATTAAACTAGAATAAAGCTAAAAACAAAATAATTAATATCACAGATATAAGTCCAAATAAAACCTCCAACTATACATCTGAGTACACCTAAATTAAAGGAAAGCACTAAACCCTAAATTCTCATTGAGTCCCTGTGGTGTAAGGGTCCCCAAACGAAAGATCCATCTGCTTTCCACCTGCGCCAATCTCTTTGCTAGATTACCTCCTCTCACTCCCATGGATACCCAGTCTATAGCCTTCACTTTTAACTGTCTAGCATCACATTGGTGGAAACGTTTAAAATGTCGTGGGAGCGTTTTCAGCTGTTTTGGATCCTCCTCGGTTAGTGCTTTCTCTATGTCCCTCACGTGTTCACGGGTTCTTACTCTCAGCTCTCTGGTGGTCATCCCAACATAGAATTTTCCGCATGGGCATTCCGCCTGATATACCACCCCTTTTGACCCACATGAAAGAAAGTGTCGGATGTCAAAATTCCTAGATCCATCAAAATTAGAAAAGGTTTTAGATTTTACTATATTCAAACATCCTTTACACTTTCCGCATGGATAACACCCTTTAAGGTCCAACCAGGTCTGCGATATTGATCTTTTTTCTGGCTCGAAATGACTTCTTACCAGAAAATCGCGCAAATTTTTTGTCCTCCTAGCTGTCATTTTTGGTGCAGATGGCAGACATTTCTTCAGGATGGGGTCTGTGATCAACACCCCCCAATGTCTTCTCACTATTTCCCTAAGTTCCGGCCATTGTGTACTATAAGCGGTTATAAAGCGGACTATATCTTCTGTATCATCACTTTTCACAGGGGTTTATAGAGTACCTCATTACGGGATAACTTCTTCACCTTATTATACCCTTGTCTAATTACACGCTTGCTATAACCCCGTTCACCAAATCTCTGTTGCAAATCCGCTGCCTGTTCTTCAAATAGTTGATCGTTCGAGCAAATACGTTTTGCCCTCATAAATTGCCCTATCGGTATTCCCCTGATGGTTGAGGAAGGGTGACATGAAGCGGCATGCAAAAGAGAGTTGGTTGAGGTCGGCTTTCGGTATATATCAGTGATCAAATCTCCCTTTTCTGAGGTCCTGATTTGTATATCCAAAAACTCCAACTCCCTGCCCTCTTTATAAGTTAATTTTATGTTGATGTTATTGGAGTTTAGTCTCTCGAACAAGCCTCTTAGTTCAGCAGGAGTCCCCTCCCAGATGAACCAGAGGTCATCAATGTACCTCATCCAGTGGTGTACTTTTTCCATCTCAGGGAAGCTGTCATCAGAGAAAATTTCCCGTTCCCAGGCCCCCAGAAACAGGTTCGCATATGAGGGGGTTTTAACCCGGAAATGATGCGGTCATGTCACGAACGTAGATAGAGACGGGGGGGGAAGAAATAGAAGGAGGCTCAGTAACCTGGAAATGGTTAACAAAGGGGGAGACTTGACTGTGACGGACAGGGGGATTAGAGCTGACAGGTGCAGCCCCTAACGAGGTAGTGGATACTATATAAGATAGGAAACCTCCACATAACACAATGCACGCCCTGAGGAAAACATTACGTTGAAACGTACGTCGGCTGTGGGATTGAGGCAGGAGCACGGTGGCAGTCAGGGGTCCAAAGGAGTTCATTTAGGCACCAGGTAATTTGAACACCCTAGTATTTAACCTATGATCATTTTGTGACCGTTTTAATATAAGTGTGTTGGTGCTGTGAATATATTATTTCTGTTCCCCTGTTAGTAATTTGCTGCTATTTATGTGCTGTTTTTGTAGCCCACCCAAGTACTTTGTGCATGATAGGGACTGTGTTCCCACTTAGGACATGTTATATATGTTAATAATTTTTATATGAATTATTTTTAATTTTAATTAATAAAGTAATTTTTGCCATAAAATATTGGTTGTGCTGATTCACTACAAAAATATCGACACAGTTTAATCTGTTGCGATATTTTGCAAGGTAAAATGTATTTGAGGTGAAGCACCTAATTTTTAGGGGGACCTTTTTATGTGTATGTTCCTTTCTGTTTTTAACAGATAGTCCCAGGTATTTAACCAGTTATGGATTTTAGAGCAAGAGAAGAAAAATGGCAAAATAAGGCATCAGACATGTTTAGGAGGGACTCCGTCCATTCATCTGGGGAGACACCTGTCCCTATAAGAGAAGCTTTAAGGAAATATAGGACTGCTCTCATTAAGAAAACTAAGATCTGGTGGACCAAAACTGCATTAGAGAAATATATTGAAAATAAAATCATACCCCGAGGGCTGCGAGTACAGCTATACCCGTCCTTCAATATGGAGGATGAGGAGCTAACTCGGAAATGGAAAGAAACAGCCGCAGGGTGCTCAGAATCATTCATTAGGATAATTATTGAAAAGAATACGGCTTTTATTAACCAACTGAATGAGGAGATCAATCAGCTACATAGGAAATTAGTAGAGGAGTTGGGGTTGGAAAATTTCAACAAACATCTCAAAGAAATTGATGAGGAGATTGATAAGTGTCAGAAGGAGATTAGTGAAAGGAAACATAAAAAATTCCTGAGGGACATCTCCGACTATGAGAATGACAGAGTGTATCGTTGGCAAATAAGAGGACCGGAACAACAGAGGGGAATGCAGAGACAAATCTCCAGCAGTTCATTATCTTCAGCAGCTGGTATGCAATCTGATGTAAGTGAAAGAAGTTTTTCCATGCCATTGGGACCAAGAACTCGCTTGGCAGGAAAACGAAAATTCAATGAACCGAGGGACGGAGCAGATAGAGCAAAAAACCAACGAAGCGATCGCTTCAAGGTAATTAACCTCTCTGCTCATGTCATGTCCCCGGTACAATTAGAACTGCTCGAGAAAGGTCTCACATTCTCCCCTTCATCTCATTTAGACACGTTTCTAACGATCAAGGATCTCCATCTATTTTCGAGAAAACTTTTGTTGAAAAAATTACATGCCAAAAAAGACCAATTAAGTCCTATGTTTACGGAGGAGGAGAGGAGTGCTATTGAGATGTTGGAAACAATGGAAGAGGGGGAAGAGTCATCAAAAGAGGTAAGCCCGCGGTCTGACCTTTTGATTCCCTCTAAGAAAAAATTTGTGAATTTTAGCATATGTCCAGCAGTAGAAATTTTCACTAAATTAGTAACGGAGGAGGTGGAACAACTGGCCTCTAAATTGAGTTCACGGTCAAATATTACCAGGCAGGAAAAACAAGCATTGAAAGAGATGCAGTCATGGCAGGATGTGACCTTTAAGCCCTCAGATAAAGGGGGGAACCTGGTAATATGGCCGAATAACTTATATGTGAAACAAGCTAGGAAGTTACTGAATGACACCAACTGCTATGCTAAATTATCATCAAACCCACTCCCTAAATTCCAAGCTGATTTGATGGAGATAATTGAAGATGCATTTCAAAAAGGGATTGTATCAAAGAAAATGTTGGACTTCGTGGAGAAGTTTCAACCCCGCATGGCTACTTTGTACCTGATACCCAAGGTCCATAAAGATCATTTGGACCCGCCAGGGAGACCCATAGTTTCGGGTAACGAAGGTCTATGTGAGGTCATTTGCAAAGTGGTAGACTATTATTTAAAACCAATTGTCCTGACCTTACCATCGTACATCAAGGATACTACAGCGGCTCTGCGGAGGCTGGACCATATGCATTTGGCGGACAATATGGTTATGGTCACAGCCGACGTGGAGTCGCTGTATACGTCCATTAGACATCAGGATGGGTTGGCGGCAGTCAGATGGTATCTCACCAATCATAATGTGGAACAAGGGTTGGCGGACCTATTGATGACCTTGTTGGAGTTTGTACTCTCACATAATTGTTTTGTTTTCTCAAACCAGGTGTACCTCCAGAAGCAGGGAACCGCTATGGGGGCGGCATGTGCCCCCTCATATGCGAACCTGTTTCTGGGGGCCTGGGAACGGGAAATTTTCTCTGATGACAGCTTCCCTGAGATGGAAAAAGTACACCACTGGATGAGGTACATTGATGACCTCTGGTTCATCTGGGAGGGGACTCCTGCTGAACTAAGAGGCTTGTTCGAGAGACTAAACTCCAATAACATCAACATAAAATTAACTTATAAAGAGGGCAGGGAGTTGGAGTTTTTGGATATACAAATCAGGACCTCAGAAAAGGGAGATTTGATCACTGATATATACCGAAAGCCGACCTCAACCAACTCTCTTTTGCATGCCGCTTCATGTCACCCTTCCTCAACCATCAGGGGAATACCGATAGGGCAATTTATGAGGGCAAAACGTATTTGCTCGAACGATCAACTATTTGAAGAACAGGCAGCGGATTTGCAACAGAGATTTGGTGAACGGGGTTATAGCAAGCGTGTAATTAGACAAGGGTATAATTAGGTGAAGAAGTTATCCCGTAATGAGGTACTCTATAAACCCCCTGTGAAAAGTGATGATACAGAAGATATAGTCCGCTTTATAACCGCTTATAGTACACAATGGCCGGAACTTAGGGAAATAGTGAGAAGACATTGGGGGGTGTTGATCACAGACCCCATCCTGAAGAAATGTCTGCCATCTGCACCAAAAATGACAGCTAGGAGGACAAAAAATTTGCGCGATTTTCTGGTAAGAAGTCATTTCGAGCCAGAAAAAAGATCAATATCGCAGACCTGGTTGGACCTTAAAGGGTGTTATCCATGCGGAAAGTGTAAAGGATGTTTGAATATAGTAAAATCTAAAACCTTTTCTAATTTTGATGGATCTAGGAATTTTGACATCCGACACTTTCTTTCATGTGGGTCAAAAGGGGTGGTATATCAGGCGGAATGCCCATGCGGAAAATTCTATGTTGGGATGACCACCAGAGAGCTGAGAGTAAGAACCCGTGAACACGTGAGGGACATAGAGAAAGCACTAACCGAGGAGGATCCAAAACAGCTGAAAACGCTCCCACGACATTTTAAACGTTTCCACCAATGTGATGCTAGACAGTTAAAAGTGAAGGCTATAGACTGGGTATCCATGGGAGTGAGAGGAGGTAATCTAGCAAAGAGATTGGCGCAGGTGGAAAGCAGATGGATCTTTCGTTTGGGGACCCTTACACCACAGGGACTCAATGAGAATTTAGGGTTTAGTGCTTTCCTTTAATTTAGGTGTACTCAGATGTATAGTTGGAGGTTTTATTTGGACTTATATCTGTGATATTAATTATTTTGTTTTTAGCTTTATTCTAGTTTAATGTGTCCGGTTTGACATCATTCGTGCCTAATTCCTGTCAAGAACTTTGGTGACATGCATGAAGAACTGTGGAAGAAAAAAACTTTTTACAGATGATCTCATCTTGAGAATTGAATACAGTAACCTGAGATTATATGCGGATTAGTGTTTATTGTTTATGGGTTCATTCATATATAGATTATGGGCTGATAGTATAGAGAGTTTAATATATGGTTACAAAAATTATTTATAACATTGTTAAGGGAGGGGGGGGTGGGGGGTTGGGTCAGGGTACCTTAATTAATTACAGATCAATACATGAATGCCCGAATAGAATTATTAATTTTTATGGATGGGGTATTTTCAAGTAGTAAACAGAGTATTCAATATATTAGCACAGCATGTGTGTTTTGTAACACTGCACTTTTGTAATTTTGCACTTTAAATGTCCTTGCAGTTTTTGTATATTCAGTATCATTCATGCATTTTGCACTTTTTTCCTTGTTCAATTATGCACTGTCACTTTAAGAAGTAAACAGTCTCTTATCAATGTATATTTTAATATAATAGCATGGTATGTGTGTTTTGTAACACTTAATTTTTGCATTTTGTACTTTTGCACTTTAAAAGGTCATCATTGTTTGCAGTTTTTTTACAATTAGCATTATGTATGCAATTTGCACTTTTTTGTTTAATTATGCACTGTCACTTTAAATTGTTTACTAGATAGGTACTGGCACTTTTAAATCTTTGTAGTAAGATTACAGTATTATATTATGTTGTAGTAAGATTACAGTATTATATTATGTTTAAAAAGGGTATCCATAACCCCTCAATTGAATACTGGCATTTTGAGCACCTCCTATTAATATTATCTGTGCCCCCATGTCTTTAACAGCGTCATCGCCCTGGTAATGCGGGCGCAGGTTATAGTCACTGATGAAACGCCAGCCCGGGTTACTATGGGGATGCGCGGCGCGGTTACGTCATACTGACGCACAGCGCATGCGCTCTCCGGGTGACGATGAATACGCACACACGCAGCTTGTATCCTTCCGACGTGGAAGCGCCGGCCTGTGTCACCATGGAGACGCGCGGCGCGGTCGCGTCATAGGGACGCACGGCACGTACGCATCCAGGGTAGACGCTGGATAGATGACGTTTCTGTGAGGACTCATAGCGTCGCCCTGGTAACAAAGATCACATGAAATAATCAGGTGACTTTGTTTTAACCGGAAATGATGCGGTCATGTCACGAACGTAGATAGAGACGGGGGGGGAAGAAATAGAAGGAGGCTCAGTAACCTGGAAATGGTTAACAAAGGGGAGACTTGACTGTGACGGACAGGGGGATTAGAGCTGACAGGTGCAGCCCCTAACGAGGTAGTGGATACTATATAAGATAGGAAACCTCCACATAACACAATGCACGCCCTGAGGAAAACATTACGTTGAAACGTACGTCGGCTGTGGGATTGAGGCAGGAGCACGGTGGCAGTCAGGGGTCCAAAGGAGTTCATTTAGGCACCAGGTAATTTGAACACCCTAGTATTTAACCTATGATCATTTTGTGACCGTTTTAATATAAGTGTGTTGGTGCTGTGAATATATTATTTCTGTTCCCCTGTTAGTAATTTGCTGCTATTTATGTGCTGTTTTTGTAGCCCACCCAAGTACTTTGTGCATGATAGGGACTGTGTTCCCACTTAGGACATGTTATATATGTTAATAATTTTTATATGAATTATTTTTAATTTTAATTAATAAAGTAATTTTTGCCATAAAATATTGGTTGTGCTGATTCACTACAAAAATATCGACACAGTTTAATCTGTTGCGATATTTTGCAAGGTAAAATGTATTTGAGGTGAAGCACCTAATTTTTAGGGGGACCTTTTTATGTGTTTGAGTCTCCTGTAGCAGCAGGAAGACACATTAAGGCTGGCTTCACACTTGCAGATGCATCTGCAGCGTTTTGCAGATGCATCTGCAAGTATCAGCATGCAGACCGCGGCCGCTATGTTTATAATGGGGCGCACCGCGGTCTGAAAGCACTCATTCATTCCTATATGTGAACCGTCCGCAGGCGGATGCCTGCTTACAGATCACAAACTCCCGCCCGCACCATGGACGCGACATCTCAAAGTCATAATCAACCATCAGGAACAGCTTTTTTTTACTTTGACTTCGATAAATGACCATGTCCTAAAATGAACACCGTAGTAATATATCAGGTGGTTTAATGTGTACTGAATCAGCTGAATATCAAGCTAATGAAGCAACGTGTAGTAACCCTGGTGCAGGATATTGAAGTCCTATTGGGCAAAAAACCGGGGTGGTGTATGCTAACCAATGTGAGTATCTTTGTTGATTTAGTACACCGACTAGTTTTACAACACTCAGCTATATGAGATCTCTCCAGAGGGATGTAGTGGATATGTGGGCAAAATGCTTAAAAATATCAGAAAGATAATAATGACCACAAAGATAGCTGGTGGGCCAATACGTTCTCTTTCCTAAATACAGCAAATTGGTTTAAAGGAAGTGGAGGATGGTTAATGGGGCTTCTGCAAGGGGCCTTCCAGGTCATATTGTTTTTAGTTTTAATATATGTATCGGTTAAAGTGATAGTATTTCAATGTTGTTTGAAAAAAAATCAAGGAAGTTGAAATCAGATGTAAAAGTGATTTCTTATTGATGTATTGATCACATATAGTTGCAGACGCAATTTCTCATCATTGGCATAATATTCTCATGGAATGTTCACCCTCTGCTGGAAGAATTTTGAATTTCTTGATTCACCTTGCCTTGGTGATTGCTGTTATGGTAATTCCACTTTTTAAACTGGAATTGTTATATAGCATACAAAATGTTGTGTAGAAGGCCAAAACTACTGATGTTTTTTTTATGGAAAATGAAGATAATTCCTGTGCTCAAGGACCGATTGTGATACCAATGTGGTAAAAATGGTGTGTGGATGTGATAGAACAGGTAATCATAATTAGAATATAGTGACCACAGGTCTTGTCATTCATTATTCAATATAAATGATCAGTACTTGGTTGTCATACAAAAAGGGTGACTTCCTCTTTTTCACATTATGATTTCACTGCAACCAGAGATCTATTCAGAAGTTGGTCACAGAAGTTGGTGTGTGTAAAGCGGCCCTTAGTTATAGCATTGACATGTTTAAAGTGAACAACTCTATATAAACACACACGTGACTACAAGTCACTGGAATAACGGACTACACCCATGATTAATAATCTAATATATAAAGCTGAATGTGTGTATGTATGTATGTATGTGTGTGTGTATGTATATCCGGGATTGACATCTGCACCGTCGCAACTACAGCCACAAAATTTTGCACAGTCACACGTCTGGACCCCGGGAGCGTCATAGGCTATGTTGTGAGGCGAAATTTTAACCCTGTGCGTCCCAGTTCACCAAACAATTTTGCCCTTATCTACATAATGGAGAGAAAGTGAAAGGAAAAGTATTGGAGGAAAATCAACAGCTGCCAACTATAGCCAAAACATTTTGCACAGTCACACGTCTGGACCCCGGGAGCGTCATAGGCTATGTTGTGAGGCGAAATTTTAACCCTGTGCATTCCAGTTCACCAAACAATTTTGCCCCTATCTACATAATGGAGAGAAAGTGACAGTTACCAGTTGACAGTTGTGAATGAGAGGGGCTTAATGACAGCGCCAAAGACTAACAGCATATACCAGCATATAGTCACTAAGCTGGGGCCCCAACATTGGATACTCACCACGCACCCGAACACAAACATACACACCACAAAGAGACACACACAACACAGAGACACACACCACACAGACACCCCCCACAGGGACACACACACATACACACCCTATAGGGACACATGCACTCACCCCACAGGGACACACACACCACAGGGACATACACATATACACACCCCACAGGGACACAGAGACACACACACACCCCACAGGAACACACAGACCCCATAAGGATGGACATGCACCACAGAGACACCCCTCCCCCACAAGGACAGACACCACAGGGACACCCCTCCCCCCCAAAATGACACACACCACAGGGACTCCCCCACAGGGACAAACGCACGCCACTGGGACACACACACACACCCCAGGAACACACAAACCCCAGGGACACATACCACACAGACAGACACAGATGTGCACAAATCACCTCACACAGCTCGCCTCATACGTCTGGTGTCTTTAATTTCCAAAAATAAACATCTGATTAAAACAGGCAATGTGCAACACATGTGCCATATAGGGAATTAAGGCAGATGTCAGTCACATGAGCTGTCTATTATGTGTATGTGCTAGGTAACATATACTGCCCGGCCGGGGGGAGGGTTTACTGTTGGCTGGAGATTTATTAGGCTGCCTATAGCAACCAATCACAGCTCAGCTTCTATTTTCCTACAGGTCATTAATATGACATATTCAAATTCTATTTTGTTAAAGCTAACAACAGCTATTTATTAACCCGGGCGTAGCCAGGTACTACAGCTAGAATAACATACTTGTGCACATGCAAAAAATCTCTATTCTAAACGTATGGAAGGAAAGGGAAAAAGGGATTGCACATGGACAAAAAGGAATATCCATAATACAGTGTTTTATGAACAGTGTGACAGTGTATGTTATAATACAGGGTTACTCACTTGTTTAGCCGGTTGTCAAGGTAGAAGAAGGAAACATTTCTCCACTTTATATGTTCATACGGTCTATTTTGCTCCATAAGCCAATATAATATAGATGAGCCTGAAATCAGCTTTATCATAACATCATCACTTAGTCCATATAAAGTACATTACCATTCACAGATTCATAGACAGACTGTTTTCAGAACTGCATTCCTCACTGGAGGTTTGGGCAACATTCACACACTGAGTTCAATCAGCTAGTTCCAGTAATCTCACAGAGGCTGAGTCTCAGATTGCTGCATCCTGCAACCTTGCAGGATTGTGGAAGACTAGTCTTACCCAGAACCAGTCACCTGATATCCCACCTGACACAGTCACAGGTGGGGATCTAGGCTTAATCTGAAACACACAGAGTTACATGCACTTAACTCTTCTGCGCACTGCTGAAAGACACAGTAATGGTGGGTTTACACGCTTCAATATCATTCCGATATTGCAACTCAATGGCGCGGGAGCGCACAATTAGTGCACGTTCCTCCCGCATCGCATTGAATGTTTAGACGCTGCGATATCGGAATACAACGTCCGTGCGATGTCTACGCCCCCCAACCCAGGAATGATCCTTTAACATGGGAGTGAATGGGTGACGTTTCAAATCGCATCGTAGTTGAGCGTTTACACAGCACGATCCGACTCCAATCTCCCTTCAATATCGGGGCATTGAATAGCACGCTCATTCAATCCCCGATATCGCATTGACATCGTTCCTGCATCGTATTGGACGTTCACACCATACAACGCAGGAACGATTTCGGCTCCAACGTGACTGTTCATTGAAATTGGACGCCGATATCGCAACGTGTAAACCCGCCATAACACATTCACATTGCATCAGACCTCTGCATGTGCACTGTATACCAGCCATTCACACCGTGGCTGGCCACCATATCACAGTGGGAACAGACCTAAATGACCATGTATGTTAAGTATATGCTGTTTTTATCTGAATTGATAGCAGATAAGTATACAAGAGGTGACTTGCACCCTGCTGACCCTCTGCAATAATAAAGGTTTTCTTTCTCTAAAAAAAATTAAAAGTTCCCTTAAAGGAATCTATAAACTAGATTTTCAGTTTCATAGAGTTCATAGCTGCTGGCAGATCTGGCACTCTTCTAGAGGTTCACAACCTACAAGTGTCACAACACTTGGTAACTCGAGGAAGCTTTAAAACATTTTTTTAAGGCTCCCTTAAATTCACTAATTAGAAAGCTACTGGTAGACCCGATGGCTGTGAACTCAAGTAACATATATGTTCACAGCCACTGGATATTTTGGCCCCAAACCTTCAAGCAATGTTTTAGGGCCATTTTTAAGCATCCAAACAGTTACTGAACAAAGTCAAGTTCACCAACTTTAAGATCCTGAATCCGAAGTGGCCAGGTTCAAACCGAATTTGATATGGGTGAACCTTGTTCAGGAAAGTTTACTGAACAGTAGTGAAGAATAGCCACACAGTGCCATTTTTAGATATACCAACCACTGTAGCATAACACTGTCCCTCACTCCAGTGGAATCCTATACCTGCAATATTCACAGCAAAATGGCGGCACAACTTGTGGTCTTGCCATTGAACAGACTGGGTCCCATGGTGCACTTGCCAATCACAGTCATGCCAATACTCTGCTTGACTATGATGGCTGTGAAAATTGTCACAGCTAAAAATCTTGTGGATTGGTTCCAATGCAGTCTTCCAACAAGCTTTATTTGAATGGCAAACAAGAATAGGAATGTACAGTTGGAAGTCCTTGTTTGGGGCTCAGCACCAAACACTAAGTGTCCGGTACAAACCCCAAACTTTACAGTTTGGGTTCATTTATCCTTACTCATTTTTGCAACATGGTCTTTAATTAAATCATTTGTTAGAAAATTAACTTTTTTGGGTGTGCAATATATTAATTCTTATTTGCAATCAATAGCCAACTGTCAGAGTGTTTTGCTCAAAACTTGCATAGTGTCTGAGCGGCATCTGGCTCTGTTCACACTTTAAATTCTGACACTCCACACTGAGTTTTTTGTCATGTTTCTGAGTTCCACAGGCAAGTTTGGGCATCGATCAGCTGTGCTCTCTGGAGCTATCAGGCTACCAGGAGTTAATCTCTGCATGACTCCTGTTTACCTCTAGGATCACATGTTCTGAGCAGGGCCGCATCATCCATGAGCCAGTATGAGTACAAAGGCTCAGGCGGCAATAATGAGTCAGAAGACAGGGGGGCGGCACCGTGACCTGCAGTCAGTCAGATAATGTGCTGCATGCGGATGTGCCCTGATCCTGCAATACAGTGTTTGCGGTTAGTCACTCACTGTGTGCTCTGAAGATAAGAGCAAAAGCTGTGTGTGATCGGGACGAGAGGGAGGAGGAGGGCTGGGAGTGTGAGGCTTGCCTGGGCTGGCTGTACACTGTACACTTTCATTTCACTTTCTTTATAATATAAGATCAGCAATTGGCTCTGTGACTCTGTCTCCTCTCTCTGTGTCCACCCCCTGCAGCAAGGGATGTGAGATGATTGGTCAGATCCAGTTAGTCACTCTACCTCTGTACACGTGTTAAGTCTTGTGACTTGTCCCAGAACAGCCAGTGCTGAGTGCAGATTGTTGGAGAAGAACTTGGAGAACATTACATCAGTGATTGCAAGCTACAGGACTGTAGCTAGCAGGTGAGGGGGAGACAGGGTGGCAGTGAGCAGTGACCAGTAGCAGCACATGACCCTTGGTGTGTAATGTTGTGACAGGGAGTGTGAGTGACCAGTAGCAGCACATGACCCTGGGTGTGTAACGTTGTGGCAGGGAGTGTGAGTGACCAGTAGCAGCACATGACCCTGGGTGTGTAACGTTGTGGCAGGGAGTGTGAGTGACCAGTAGCAGCACATGACCCTGGGTGTGTAATGTTGTGGCAGGGAGTGTGAGTGACCAGTAGCAGCACATGACCCTGGGTGTGTAATGTTGTGGCAGGGAGTGTGAGTGACCAGTAGCAGCACATGACCCTGGGTGTGTAATGTTGTGGCAATGAGCAGTGACCAGTAGCAGCACATGACCCTTGGTGTGTAATGTTGTGGCAGGGAGTGTGAGTGACCAGTAGCAGCACATGACCCTGGGTGTGTAACGTTGTTGCAGGGAGTGTGAGTGACCAGTAGCAGCACATGACCCTGGGTGTGTAACGTTGTGGCAGGGAGTGTGAGTGACCAGTAGCAGCACATGACCCTGGGTGTGTAATGTTGTGGCAGGGAGTGTGAGTTTGAGTGACCAGTAGCAGCACATGACCCTGGGTGTGTAACGTTGTGGCAGGGATTGTGAGTGTGAGTTACCAGTAGCAGCACATGACCCTGGGTGTGTAACGTTGTGGCAGGGAATGTGAGTGTGAGTGACCAGTGGCAGTACATGACCCTGGGTGTGTAATGTCATAGCAGAGAGTGTGAGTGTGAGTGACCAGTAGCAGCACATGACCCTGGGTGTGTAACGTTGTGGCAGGGAGTGTGAGTGTGAGTGACCAGTAGCAGCACATGACCCTGGGTTTGTAACATTGTGGCAGGGAGTGTGAGTGACCAGTAGCAGCACATGACCCTGGGTGTGTAACGTTGTGGCAGGGAGTGTGAGTGACTAGTACCAGCACATGACCCTGGGTGTGTAATGTTGGGGCAGGGAGTGTGAGTGTGAGTGACCAGTAGCAGCACATGACCCTGGGTGTATAACATTGTGGCAGGGAGTATGAGTGTGAGTGACCAGTAGAAGCACATGACCCTGGGTGTGTAACGTTGTGGCAGGGAGTGTGAGTGTGAGCGACCAGTAGGAGCACATGACCCTGAGTGTGTAATGTCGTGGCAGAGAGTGTGAGTGTGAGTGACCAGTAGCAGCACATGACCCTGGGTGTGTAACGTTGTGGCAGGGAGTGTGAGCGTGAGTGACCAGTAGCAGCACATGACCCTGGGTGTGTAATGTCGTGGTAGAGAGTGTGAGTGACCAGTAGCAGCACATGACCCTGGGTGTGTAACGTTGTTGCAGGGAGTGTGAGTGAGTGACCAGTAGCAGCACATGACCCTGGGTGTGTAATGTCATGGCAGGGATGTGTGAGTGACCAGTAGCAGCACATGACCCTGGGTGTGTAACGTTGTGGCAGGGAGTGTGAGTGTGAGTGACCAGTAGCAGCACATGACCCTGGGTGTGTAATGTTGTGGCAGGGAGTGTGAGTGACCAGTAGCAGCTCATGACCCTGGGTGTGTAACGTTGTGGCAGGGAGTGTGAGTGTGAGTGACCAGTAGCAGCACATGACCCTGAGTGTGTAATGTCGTGGCAGAGAGTGTGAGTGTGAGTGACCAGTAGCAGCACATGACCCTGGGTGTGTAATGTTGTGGCAGGGAGTGTGAGTGACCAGTAGCAGCTCATGACCCTGGGTGTGTAACGTTGTGGCAGGGAGTGTGAGTGTGAGTGACCAGTAGCAGCACATGACCCTGAGTGTGTAATGTCGTGGCAGAGAGTGTGAGTGTGAGTGACCAGTAGCAGCACATGACCCTGGGTGTGTAACGTTGTGGCAGGGAGTGTGAGTGTGAGTGACCAGTAGCAGCACATGACCCTGGGTGTGTAACATTGTGGCAGGGAGTGTGAGTGACCAGTAGCAGCACATGACCCTGGGTGTATAACATTGTGGCAGGGAGTGTGAGTGTGAGTGACCAGTAGCAGCACATGACCCTGGGTGTGTAACGTTGTGGCAGGGAGTGTGAGTGTGAGTGACCAGTAGCAGCACATGACCCTGGGTGTGTAACGTTGTGGCAGGGAGTGTGAGTGACCAGTAGCAGCACATGACCCTGGGTGTAATGTCGTGGTAGAGAGTGTGAGTGACCAGTAGCAGCACATGACCCTGAGTGTGTAACGTTGTTGCAGGGAGTGTGAGTGTGAGTGACCAGTAGCAGCACATGACCCTGGGTGTGTAATGTCATGGCAGGGAGTGTGAGTGACCAGTAGCAGCACATGACCCTGGGGGTGTAACGTTGTGGCAGGGAGTGTGAGTGTGAGTGACCAGTAGCAGCACATGACCCTGGGTGTGTAACGTTGTGGCAGGGAGTGTGAGTGACCAGTAGCACCACATGACCCTGGGTGTGTAATGTTGTGGCAGGGAGTGTGAGTGACCAGTAGCAGCACATGACCTTGAGTGTGTAACGTTGTGGCAGGGAGTGTGAGTGTGAGTGACCAGTAGCAGCACATGACCCTGGGTGTGTAACATTGGGGCAGGGAGTGTGAGTGACCAGTAGCAGCACATGATTGCGGCCCTGAGTGTATAACATGGTAGCAGTAAGTGTGAGTGTAGCTAGGGGAAACAGGTGAGTACGGCCCCCAGGACAGCATGAATGTTTTCTTTAAAGGGAACCTATCACATAGTTTAACTATCCTACCGGTCCCTGCATCTTCCCAGCACATCCCTAACCATCCCTGTTTAACCTAAATGTGAATTATAATTGTTGAAAAAAAAAAAACTATTTACACACTTACTTTTGTCCCCTCGTTCTGTGGGCGCTCCTAGACGGGTGGCTGGTGGGTGGGTGGTCTACCCGGCCGGGTCCATTTCCTCTACCTAGCTGCTGGTATCATGCCCCAGTGGGTGTGAAAATTCTTTCAGGAATGTGGTCCAAATTTCATATTCATGGCTCCTGCTTCCGGATATGACACGCTGCCAGACAGTTGTCATTTCTGGTCCGGTGCATTGTGGGGGTGTTTTTGTTATATAGGCCGCCTCTGGAGCATGTGCAGTGCGCATTCCAAAGCTGGCCCGCACCCGATAATCACCTACAATGCACCGGATCGGAAATGACAACCGTCTGGCATTGTGTCATACCCGGAAGGAGAAGCCATGAATATGAAATTTGGACCACGTTCCTAAAAGAATTATCACACCCACTGGGGCATGATACCAGCAGCAAGGGGGAGGAAATGGACCCGGGAAGACCGTCCATTCGTCTTCGACCACCCACAGAACGGTGGACAAAAGCAAGCGTGTAAAACACTTTTTTTCCCCACATTTATAATTCACAATTAGGTGAGACAGGGATGGCTAGGAAGGTGCAGGGACAGGTAGTGAAAGGTTAGAGGGTATAAACTAGGTGACAGGTGGTTCCTTTTAAGTTTGCACACAGGGCCGCATTAACCATGAGCCAATATTAAATGTTCGCTCAGGCGGTGCTATATAGGGGGCAGCAAAGTGGCAGGCGCCCTGCAGTAGCTTCTGCCATGGGAGCCGCGGCTGCTGCCCGCGATATATACTAAAGCAGCGCAGCACGCCGGCCGCTGCCTGCTTTTAAATCTCCCGCCCCCTGCAGCTCTGCTCTGCACGGAGAGGGCGGTGACGTCATCAGTGAGCGTCCTGCCGTGCAGAGTGCGGGACACATGCTGGAAGAGGCCGGAGCTGCGCGGGGAGCAGAGGAGGAGAGTTGCTGGAAGGAGAGCGGGGATGCGATAAGAAGGAGGTGAGAGGAGAGTGGAGGAGAGAGGAGCTGGCAGGAGAGAGGAGGTGCGATTAGGAGCTGCGAGGAGAAGGGGTTCGATTAGGGGTCAGAGGAGGTGAGAGGGGGTGTGAGGAGAGAGAGGGGGTGAGAGGAGCTGCAAGGAGAGAGGAGATGAGATTAGCTGGAAGGAAGAGGGTGTGCAGGGAGCGAGGGGGTGAGAGGAGCTGCAAGGAGCGAGGAGGTGAGAGGAGCTGGAAGGAGAGAGGGGATGCGAGAAGAAGGAGGAGAGCGGAGGAGAGAGGAGCTGGAAGGAGAGAGGGGGTGTGATTAGGAGCTGCAAGAAGAGAGGAGGGGAGAGGAGCTTGAAGGAGAAAAGGGGTGCAATTAGGGGGTCTGAAGAGAGAGGGGTGAGAGGAGCTGGAAGGAAAGAGGTACGTCAGGAGAGAAGGGGTGCGAGGAGAGAGACGGGGTGAGAGGAGCTGCAAGGAGAGAGGAGGAGAGAGGAGCTGCGAGGAGAGAAGGGGTGCGAGGAGAGAGATGGGGTGAGAGGAGCTGAAAGGAGAGAGGAGGTGAGATGAGCTGGAAGGAAGAGGGTGTGCAGGGAGCGAGGGGGTGAGAGGAGCTGCAAGGAGCTAGGAGGTGAGAGGAGCTGGAAGGAGAGAGGGTGTGTGATTAGGAGCTGCAAGGAGAGAGGAGGCAAGAGGAGCTTGAAGGAGAGAAGGGGTGCAATTACGGGGTCTGAGGAGAAAGGGGGTGAGAGGAGCTGGAAGGAAAGAGGTGTGTCAGGAGAGAAGGAGTGCGAGGAGAGAGACGGGGTGAGAGGAGCTGCAAGGAGAGAGGGGGGTGCGAGTGGAGGGGAGCTGCGAATGGAGGGGAGCTGCGAGGAGAGGGGAGGAGAGAGGAGGTGGAGGAGAGGGGAGCTGTGAAGAGAGAGGAGCTGCGAATAGAAATGGGTGCGAGGAGAGAGAAGGTGCAAGGAGCTGTAAGGAGAGAGGGGCTGCGAGGAGAGGAGGTGAAGAGTATGCTTTTATTCTTTTAAACAGTGACAATGTGCATTATAATATAGGAGGATTATGGGGTGCTGTCATCTATATGGGGGTGCTGTCATCTATATGGGGGGTGCTGTCATGTATATTGGCAGTGCTTTATGGTATATGAAGGTCTATGGGGTGTATTATACTATATGGAGGGCTATGAATGGTGCATTATAATATATAGAGGACTATGGGGAAGCATTATAATATATGAAGAACTGTGGGGGGGAACATTATACCATAGGGTCCTGTAGAGGAATTCACTGTGGGGGGGATCATGCAGTGTTTGTGGGGCACTTTTGTTGATATTATACTTTATGGGGGTAATGAAAGAGGAATATAGGGGCTTCAATAGGAGGAAAATTACTTTGTAGGGGCTGCAGAGTTGTGAGATTTTTACCTATGTGACCCAGCCAAATATTCTGTTCTTTTTTTGGGGAGGAGACCCAATTAGAATGTCTGCTATGGGGCCCTATGATTTGTATGTACGCCCCTGGTGCAGGATGCATTGTCCCTTTCACATATGCCTCTGCTGCAGGGCTGATTGGCCATAACTTACACACCAGATCCAGTGCCGCCCTCGGTACATACAGGCATCCAGCCATGTTTCTCCCAAGCGGCGGTTGGTCAATGTTGCTCGTCCCCCTTCCCCCTCCCACAATCCTTCCTTAACCCACTTGTTCGGCACCTGCTATTAACTCTGGACAGCCCCATGTGCAGCACTTGCGATTGGCTAAGTATTCTGGGAGGAGACATGGTCTGTTGGAGAAGACGCGCCATTTTACCAGCTTAGTGCAGTGGCGGCTTGTTGATGCTCAGACTGCAGGTCGTTGCATGTGGTGTGTGGAAAGTGTGGCATGACGGACATGTCTGACTAGTCAGTGCCAGGCAGCGCCACATTGGAGCTGCCCAGAGGTTTGTAGGCGTGTGCCAGAGATAGTAGATTGGCAATCAGTGCTGCCTCCTGTGCTATAAGGATGCAGGGCTGTGTCTGCTACAGGACCACAGCTCTGTCGCCACCATTGTGTGTCTGTAGCCACTATTGCCGTTAATGACCCTTGTTCTGGATTCTTCTGTGTGGTTCTTCTATATGCGTGTGATGGCGCTGAAATCCTTGAGTTGGGGAGGGGGGGCGTCGTTTTGTAGTTCGCCTCAGGCAGCAGAGAGGCTAGGTTCACCCCTGGTTCTGAGAGACCTATCACAGTTGTTCCTGCCTTTTTAAGATGATGAAATGTGTTCTCTGATGCCGACTATAGCTTCAGAGTTGCTCCAGCAATACCGGTCCTTTTTGTGGTTATTCGTAATCTCGTATCAGTTTTCACTTGTTTGGGGAAAACTTCCTTGTTGTATTTTTACTCCTGGTTGAATTTGCCTCGTGACACCAATATTTTGATTGCACATTTTGTAGTATTGTATCCAATTCTGTTGGGCTGTACTGACTTATGCTGAGCACTATATATAATAAACAGAAGGCATACTTTAATAGGGGCCAGGTAGTCTTCTATAAGGATTATTTTTATTGCTTTGCATATCTTTAAGGTAAATCACTGCTGTAAGAGGCACCAATGTAATTGGAAAATGAAATACAATATAAAAAATAGTTCAAAGAAAATAAAAAATCATTATTTGTCATTTATTTTTTAGCAATCAGAAATAGTGAGCCTTACTAACAGAAAAAAGTTCAGAAACCAGAAGATTTATATCACATCAGTTTATACTTTTGAAGAATTAGCTTACTGTTTCTCTCAAATATGAGTGCTCAAGAATCATAAAAGAAAAGATTATTTTTTACAAGAGAAAGAAAATTTAAGAAGTACCGTACATTAAAAACAAATAAGGCAGCCCCGAAGCAAAAATATTATTTTCAATAGGACTCTTCTTTTTGTTCTCTTGAAAGAGATTACACTTTAATGCCATTGTGTATGAACAGTAAGCTACAATTTTTTGCAATTAGAGCTGCTAAGTAATCACAACTTTTGGAATTTTGTCATTACCCTACCCTTTTACTGAATCGTGATATTCTTTAAATACAAGTATTAAAAATATGTAGATATTAAGTTTCAAATAAATTTCAAAATTTTACTTCCTAAATATGACCATTCACAGAATATTTCACATTGAACTGGATACAGGGTTTAATTTTTGCTGCAAAGTTAAATAAAACAATTGTTTTCTTTGCCTCTCCATTGTGGAGATATTGTCAAGCCCCAGGCCTTGGGGTACTCGGGTATCAGGCTCAGTGGTTGTTCTCACGGGAATATCATGGGTGGCAACGTCTGAGCCCGTGGCCTGGGTGACACTTCAATAAGGGGTATATGTACAGAGGATTATAGTTTGTCATGTGACGCCACCTGTTGTACCTGGTGATGGGTCACCAGTGCCGCCACAGTCCTCTGGAGATCGATGGTAATGCGGCTTAGATGGCAAAGCTCCCTACAGGTGGAACTGGTCCTCCGGGGCAGCATTCCTGTAAGCAAACAGGTCGATGCAGATAACTACACACAGGCAAAGTCACTTTCTCCCGTGTACTTTACTGTAAACGTTCAGCAGCAAAATACAGAGTCCACAGTTCAGCAAGTTGTTAATCAAACAGGTAGCCCTACGGGTGGCTGCAAGTGGATGCTAGTTGGTATGGTGGAACCCGTGGCAAACTTTAGTTGATGAACCTGTGTCCTTTCTTCCCCGCCTAGGATGAGTCTATACCCAATGGCTCCGTGTAGGTAAACTTGGGGCTCCCCTCCCTCGTGGTGAGGAAGCAGGCAGACCGCTCCATCTGCCAGGGTGCCGCAGCTGATAAACAAACCGCATCAGCCCGTTGACGACTGCAGAGGTAGACTCTGGCCATTTCCTTGGGTCCGGCGTTCCCGTGGTGGACTAGGGAATTCCCTGGAATATGGTCACTCCAAGCTGTGGTTCCCCCATTCTCTCTGGGGTCCAGACTCCGCACATCAGGTGCTCTCTTCCAGGATTCCCTCAGGATCCCTTCTTTCCTTTCCTCCAGATCAGCGTAGAGCCATCCGGGTAATCCTTCAGCCTCACTCCACACTCTTTCTCCTCTCCTCCGACTGTCCCGACTCTCAGATGTCCATTGTCTGACTATTCTGTCCTACTGACTGACCTCCTTTGTTACCCCTAGAGGTGAATGTATCTCCCTCCCGGATAACCTCCCACTCCTATTCTAATGTGAGAGTGCAGGAATGAGTCCCACCTACCAACCTAGTGTCCACTGCAGCTGGGGAAGTTACACCTCTTATATGGGTGCAATACCCCACTGTGACACCTGACTATGTGGGGCTCAACGATATTAGCAATCACATCTAATGAGTCAACTTTTGTAAAGTAGATGTTATCAGATACAGTAAGTGAGAGTAATCAGATAGCTGCTCATATAGAGAGAATTAGAAGCCCAAAGTGAAAACACCCACTTGGACTTCAAGTTAAGTATGTGAAGCATATATATTTGTAGAAGAGATGGCCTTGCATGCTGCTAACCCTCTGGAATAACAAAAGTTTGTTTGAAAAAAAATATTTATAAAAATAATAAATAATGGAATAAAAAAAAATTATAAAGCTTTCTTAAGCTAGGGTCACACTTGGAAGGGTAATTGCGGTTACCCCATCCAGATCCGGATGCGGTAAGCGCAATTGCCTTCAGACACATTTTTTTTCACAAAATGTGTCCTGCAAACTGCAATGCGGTAACCAGATTGCGCAGGGATGAACAAAGGGTTAATGTTAGTAATATATGTAGGCAACATGTTTCTAGGGGGTGCCCACCCTGCCTAGAGGCATGCTGTTCCCTCAGGTGGCCATGTGAGGGGTTAATGTGGGCATTTATAGTGTTGGCGGCTATTGTTGGCATTTTCAATTTTATGAATGAACCCGGCGTCTCCTCGCTGTATAGCAGCTACAGTACGTAATGTATATACTGTATGAGCTGCTAGCCTTGGTCCTGAAAGCATTAAAGGGAACCTGTCACCTCCAAAATGCATCATAAGCTAGCCAAACATGTCCCTTCAGCATATTATCACTAATCCACTCTTTTTGTTTCAAAAAAGCATCCTGTGAAAGTGCATAAAATCGTTTTATAACTTACTCATTAGCGATGTTAATTAGCTGTGGCTATATTCTTTAGCCCCTTGGGCAGGCTCTCTTTGTCATAAGATCATGCCCTAATAGGCGTGATCTTCTATTCATATTGTATTCAGCGCCTCCCTGCTCTCCTCGGTGCTGTAAAGGCTGTAATGGGGCTGTAATGACGCGAATCACATAATTTCCGGCATCGAGTGACATCAGTACACCCACGCCGCATGCGCAATGCGTTGCAAGAAGCCTACAGAGCGGCGCAGCATCGCAGCTTGCACCAGTTCACACTATATCTTGAGTGCTGTGCAGTTTTTTCTATTTATGTTTAATATGTGGAGTTGCTTGCTCCGCAGCTGCACTTAGCACCCTCATTGCCCCCAGGTGGTCTGAGGTTGAGATGGTGTCCACCCACTTAGAAGTGGGATAGGGAGGACAAGGAGGACAGAGATGTCAGCGTAGGACTCATCAGATCTGGGGTCACCGTGGAGTGGTTGATGAGCAAACAGATATTGGCCAATATATGTACCAAGAACCCCAGCAAATAAAAAGATAAGAATATTGAGTTTTTTGAAAAAATGTAAGTTTGTAAACTATTTCCTCATATATAAACCGCTTATTAGCATGTGTACAGTTTTGGCAGTAACTGAGTGCTGCAGTGAATTCTTTCTGCTTTCATATACATAAGTATATATATATATATATATATATATATATATATATATATATATATAAAAATGTTTCATATGGCCAACCTCTACATGTCGTCTAGAGTGTACCAGAGTGCCTCCTTTTCATTTTTGGCAACCCTTGCACATAGTGGATTGGCTTTACTAGTATAGGGTTGCCACTCTTTCTAAATGTTAAAGAAAATGCTTTTGGTGGCCCTGCTCTATGTCTCGACCAGCGTTTTCCGGAATCCAGCCTTCTAATTTTTGGCAGCCCTTGCATATAGTATACTGGCATTACTAGTGTAGGAGTTCCACCCTTTCCAAATTGAAAAAAAAGTTTCTATTGCCCTCCTCTAAGTCTTGTACAGGGTGTACTAGAGTGCCTCTTTCTAACTTTTGGCAGTCATAGCACATAGTGCAGTGGCTTTAATAATGAAAGAATCTCACTCCTTCCAAATGGCAAAAGGATACTTTCTATGGCTCTCCTCAATATCTCATCCTGGGTGTATTGTAGTTCCTCCTTCAAAATTTTGATAGCCCTTGCTCAAGAAGTCTGACACCTTCCAAATAATAAAGAATAATTTCCTGTGGCCCTCCTTTAAATTTATTCCAGGGTGTGCTTGACTGTCGCCTTCTAATTTTGTTAGCTTGTACACTGAGTGCATAGGCTTTACCAGTGTTGGAGTCAGAATGCTTTTAAAACTGTCTGAAAATTTAGTCAGAGGCCCTGCTCTACATCTCTTGCAGCATATATTGCAAGCTCAGACTTGCACTGACTTTACCAGGGTAGGAGTCAGAATATTTTTAAAATTATTCCAAAATTTACTCAGATGCCTCTTCTATGTCAGTTAGGGCCCTTTCACATCAGCGTTTTTTTCAAATCGCGGCAGATGCGGTGAAAAAAATGCATCTGCCGCGATTACCGCATACCGGCTGCACTTGCGGCAACCGTGCCGCATGTGCAGCCGGTATGCAGTAATCGCGGCAGATGCGTTTTTTTCCACCGCATCAGCCGCGATTTGAAAAAAACGCTGATGTGAAAGGGCTCTTACTGCATGTACAGGGTGAGCCATTTATGTGGATGCACCTAAATAAAATGGGAATGTTTAGTGATACATTGTTTGTGGCACATTAGTATATTGGAGGGAGAAATTGTTTTCAGATGGGTGGTGACCATAATGGCCATTTTGAAGTTGGCCATTTTGGATCCACTTAATTATAATCTGTTATACACTGGAACTAGTCTTTTTAAGGTATCACTCACGTGGTATTGCTGCTAGAAAGCTGCAAGAAAAACACCATGTTTATCCCCTTTTTTTGGATATCTTGTCATATATTTATAAGGGCCCAGCGCAATACAACCTCTATACAATGCCTTACTAATTAAATAATGCACTAATTTTTGTTTTCACCATACATCACTTTATTAAAAATTAATGATCAATAAAATTCATATCATTATTAAAACCATAGTACCATAATATATGTACTTTGTGCAATTATTTTGCTAAAATTAGCAAAGTTGCTATTAAGGTGTTTCTTCTTAATATCCTTAGACACCGATCTTTTATGGGTCAAATTTCTTCATTCTACATGAAGGATCCTAAAAAGATACATTTAATTACTATTTACCGTTAATCTCAGGGCCCTATTATAAAAAAAAATATAATTGCTTATTTGTCCCTTACCATAATATAGGGTTTCTTTCGCTACTGCTACTATTAGCTGGATTTACCTTCTTATAATTCCTTTAATATTTAAGTACCGTATATACTCGTGTATAAACGACCCGTGTATAAGCCGACCCCCCTACTTTTGCCCCAAAAATCTGGAAAATCTATTGACTCGTGTATAAGCCGAGGGTGGACCCCAGCACAGGTATACAGCCCCCAGCAGTGTGGTATACAGGCCCCCCCCAGTGGTAGTATACAGCAGCCCCAGTGGTAGTATAGAGCAGCCCCAGTGGTAGTATATAGCAGCCCCAGTGGTAGAATACAGCAGCCCCAGTGGTAGTATACAGCAGCCCCAGTGGTAGTATATAGCAGCCCCAGTGGTAGTATACAGCAGCCCCAGTGGTAGTATACAGCAGCCCCAGTGGTAGTATATAGCAGCCCCAGTGGTAGTATAACAGCAGCCCCAGTGGTAGTGTACAGCAGCCCCAGTGGTAGTATACAGCAGCCCCAGTGGTAGTATACAGCAGCCCCAGTGGTAGTATATAGCAGCCCCAGTGGTAGTATAAAGCAGCCCCAGTGGTAGTATACAGCAGCCCCAGTGGTAGTATGTAGCAGCCCCAGTGGTAGTATATAGCAGCCCCAGTGGTAGTATATAGCAGCCCCAGTGGTAGTATACAGCAGCCCCAGTGGTAGTATATAGCAGCCCCAGTGGTAGTATATAGCAGCCCCAGTGGTAGTATACAGCAGCCCCAGTTGTAGTATATAGCAGCCCCAGCAGCCCCAGCAGCCCCAGTAGTAGTATACAGCAGCCCTAGTGGTATACAGCAGACCCCCAGGGGTACATATAGCAGCCCCCTGGGGGTACCCAGCAGCCCCCAGGGGGTCCCCAGCAGCCCCCTGGGGGTCCCCAGCAGCCCCCAAATGCTGGCACTCGCCCCCCCTTGCAAGGGCCCCCCCCGCTTCTCTTACCATCCCGGTCTTCTGATCAGCGCTGCTCCTCGCCGCTCCGTCCTCGCCGCTCCCGTCCTGCTACATCCGGGATCCCCGGCCGTCGCGCGATGACGTCATATGCCTGCGACGGCCGGAGATCCCAGATGTAGCAGGATGGACGGACGGAGCAGCGAGGAGCACCGAGGAGCGGCGCTGATCAGAAGTCCGGAATGGTAATATAACCATCGGGGGGGGGGGGCCCTTACAAGGGGGGCGAGTGCCCGCATTTGGGGGCTATATGCACTGCTTCCCCCTGCCGCTGATTGACAGGGGGAAGCAGTGCATATTTAATGAGCGGCCCCACGTGACGGGGCCGCTCATACAGCAGCCTCCCCCCGCCTCCTCCAGCCTCCACAGCCCCGGGACACAGCCCCCACCTTATACCGTATATGACCCGTGTATAAGCCGAGGGGGAGACTTTTCAGCCCAAATTTTGGGCTGAAAAACTCGGCTTATACATGAGTATATACGGTATACTCTTGTTGTGCGGTCTTTGTATGCTTATAAAATTTGAAAATTTATACGTATAATTCACTATAAATCACCTTTATTTGTCATTTTGATACTTTATTATAAATCATTACCCTACCCCATATACTACTCCATGATGTGGATACCCTTTGTGACCCTCTCTCTTAATAATGGTTTCTTTTACCTATAACAATGTGAATTGAAATTACATTGATATGTGACACCTTAAATGTGCTGAAATATTGCTTTAATTATAAAAGCTTCATTACTTACTACGTGCTATTTTTTATAAAGTTATCCTGTGATCTGTCAATTATTTCCTTGATATTACTCATTATATCATTAAACTATACCATTTAATGTGCACTTCCTTCCTTAGCCCTACCACCTTATCTACTCTATCATGAACCTTCTAATGCCACACATTTACCCTAAACATGTCTTTGCACTAGGATCGCTTTCAGTACACTCTCCCGGCTTGCAATCAATCAAAAGCTTGGTTTACCTTGCTAAGTTGTAGCTCCGGTTCCCTCTGGCCTGCTGCTCGCTACTGTCCTCATCCACGCCGGCTCGGCGTCTTCTCTTTGCATGTGCGGTGTCTCTGCAGCTGACAGGGATTTCCTCTTCCTGATGACGTTGCCACCTGCGTCAGTAAGACATCGACATGTGGGTGGGGTGAGGCAGCGTCTCAGCGGCTATGTTGGGACCGTAATAGCTTCAAGTTCTATAGCATTTAGTCTGTTGTGTTGGGTCTGTCTGTTGGGGTAGGGTAATAATTTATAATAAAGTATCAAAATGACAAATTAAAGGTGGTTTATAGTGAATTATATGTATACATTTTCAGATTTTACAAGGATACAAAGACCGCACAACAAGAGTATACTTAAATATTAAAGAATTATAAGAAGGTGAATCCAGCTAACAGTAGCGGTAGCGAAAGAAACCCCTATATTATGGTAAGGGACAAATAAGCACTTTTTTTTGTTTAATTTTAAATATAGGCCCTGAGATGAACATAAATAGTAATTGAATGCATCTTTTTAGGATCCTTCATGTAGAATGAAGAAATTTGACCCATAAAAGATCAGTGTTTAAGAATATTAAGAAGAAACACCTTAATAGCAACTTTGCTAATTTTAGTAAAATAATTGCACAAAGTACGGTACATATATTATGGTATTATGGTTTTAATAATGATATGAATTTTATTGATCATTAATTTTTAATAAAGTGATATATGGTGAAAACAAAAATTAGTGCATTATTGAATTAGTAAGCCATTGTATAGAGGTTGTATTGCTTTGGGCCCTTATAAATATATGACATTTTGGATCCAACTTTATTTTTGTTAATAGGAAGAGGATCATGTGACACATTCAACGTATTGAGAGTTTCATAAGAAAAACAATGGTGTGCTTGGTTTTAACCTAACTTTATTTTTTCATGAGTTACTTACAAGTTTATGACCACTTATAAAATGTGTTCAAAGTGCAGTGCATTGAGTTGGATTGTAAATGCAACCCTCTTCTCCCACTCTTGATACAATGATAACAACACCACAGAAGAAATGCGAGCACAGGCTTCCAGTATCTGTTGTTTCAGATGCTGCACATCTTGTATCTTCACAGCTTAGACAATTGCCTTCAGATGAGTGATGAGGCAAACTTTTTTGTGAATGGTGAATTTAACAAACAAAACCACTGCTATTGGTCTGACACTAACCCACAGTCTCTAAGACTGTTGGAACACAAAAATTGATGGTATGGTGTGGTATTTGGGGTACAAAGATAGTGGAGTCATTCTTCATCAATGGAAACCTCAAAGCCAATGGATATCTGAAATTGCTACTTAATTCAGATATCCATTGGCATTGAGGTTTCCATTGATGAATAATGGCCCCACCATCTTTTTTATCCCAAATACCACACTATACCATCAATTTTTGTGTTCCAACAGTCTTGGAGGGATCTATCCACTGTGGGTTAGTGTTAGACCAATAGCAGTGGTTTTGTTTGTTAACTTCACCATTCACAAAAAGTTTGCCTCATCACTCATCCTAAGGCAATTGCCTATGCTGTGAAGATACGAGATGTGCAGCATCTGAAACAATGGATACTTTAAGCCTGTGCTAGCATTTCTTCTGTGGTGTTGCTACCAGTGTATCAAGTGTGGGAGAAGAGGGTTGCATTGACAATGCAACACAACGGGCAGAATTTTGAACATATTTTATAAGTGGTCAAATACTTGTAAATAACTCATGAAAGAAGAAAGTTACATTAAAATCAAGCACACCATTGTTTTTCTTCTGAAATTCTCAATACGTTTGATGTGTCACATGACTCTCTTCCCATTGAAAAACATTAAGTTAGATCCAAAATGGCCAACTTTAAAATGGCCACCATGGTCACCACCCATCTGGAAAAGTTTTCCCCTCCCATATACTAATGTGCCAGAAACAGGAAGTTGATTTAACCAACCATTCCCATTTTATTTAGGTGCATCCATATAAATGGCCCGCACTGTATATTGCAATCCCTCCTAGGAATTTAAGCTAGGCCTTGCACTGAATGCATAGATTTTACCAGACTAGGAGTCACAATGTTTCTAAAATTGTCCCAAAATGTAGTCATTTTCTACATCTTTTACAGCGTGCATTGCAATTCTTCCTTGCAATTTAAGCTAGGCCTTGCCCTGAGTGCATAGGCTTTAAGAAGGTAGTAGTCACAATGATTTTAAACTTCTCCTAAACTGTAGATAGAGGGTGTCCTCTATGTCTCTTGCTGCCTGTAAATCAATTTCTTCTTGAAATTTAAGATGGGCCATATCTAGAGTGCATTGGCTTTACCAGGGTATTTGGTCCGTATTATTTACAGAAAATTGTGCATCAAATCTGTATTCAGTTTGCAAAAAAAGGAAAAAAAATGCATCAAAAACACATTGTGATTTTGACACATATTTGATCTGTTTTTGGTGCATTTTTTTCAGTCGCCTATTTTAGAATGAAGGAGCATCATTTGACTTTTCGAAAGGAAAATTACCGTATATACTCGCGTATAAGCCGAGTTTTTCAGCCCAAAAATTGGGATGAAAAGTCCCCCCCTCGGCTTATACGCGAGTCAATACGGCGCCCCCACCTCACTGGCGCCCCCACCTCACTTTCTGGGCCCCCCCGCATGCAGCGCTGCGCATATACATTACCTGTCTAGCAGCTGTCACCCTCCGATGGCAGATCGCGGCTCCCGGCTCCGGGCTCCATCTTCCTCGCTGACTTCCTGCTTGTCATGTGACCGGCCGGCGTCGCGATGACGTCATCGCGCTGAGCCCCGGTCACAAAGCAGGAAGACAGCGAGGAAGATGGAGCCCGGAGCCGGGAGCCGCGATCCGCCATCGGAGGGTGACAGCTGCTAGACAGGTAATGTATATGCGCAGCGCTGCATGCGGGGGGGCCCAGAAAGTGAGGTGGGGGCGCCAAATTATGAGGGGGGCCCTGCTAGGGCCCTGTATACTACCACTGGGGCTATATACTACTACTGGGGCTGTATATATACTACCACTGGGGCTATATACTACCACTGGGGCTGTATACTACCACTGGGGCTGTATACTACCACTGGGGCTGTATACTACCACTGGGGCTGTATATATACTACCACTGGGGCTGTATACTACCACTGGGGCTATATACTACTACTGGGGCTGTATATATACTACCACTGGGGCTATATACTACCACTGGGGCTGTATACTACCACTGGGGCTGTATACTACCACTGGGGCTATATACTACTACTGGGGCTGTATATATACTACCACTGGGGCTGTATACTACCACTGGGGCTATATACTACTACTGGGGCTGTATATATACTACCACTGGGGCTATATACTACCACTGGGGCTATATACTACTACTGGGGCTGTATACTACCACTGGGGCTATATACTACTACTGGGGCTGTATATATACTACCACTGGGGCTATATACTACCACTGGGGCTGTATACTACCACTGGGGCTGAATATACCACTGGGGCTGCTGTATACTACCACTGGGGCTGTATACTACTACTGGGGCTGTATGTATACTACCACTGGGGCTATATACTACCACTGGGGCTGTATACTACTACTGGGCTGTATGTATACTACCACTGGGGCTATATACTACCACTGGGGCTGTATACTACCACTGGGGCTGTATACTACTACTGGGGCTGCTGTATACTACCACTGGGGCTATATACTACTACTGGGGCTGTATATATACTACCACTGGGGCTATATACTACCACTGGGGCTGTATACTACTACTGGGGCTGTATGTATACTACCACTGGGGCTATATACTACCACTGGGGCTGTATACTACCACTGGGGCTGTATACTACTACTGGGGCTGCTGTGTACTACCACTGGGGCTATATACTACCACTGGGGCTGTATATTACTACTGGGGTTGTATGTATACTACCACTGGGGCTATATACTACCACTGGGGCTATATACTACCACTGGGGCTGTATACTACCACTGGGGCTGAATATACCACTGGGGCTGCTGTATACTCCCACTGGGGCTGTATACTACTACTGGGGCTGTATGTATACTACCACTGGGGCTATATACTACCACTGGGGCTGTATACTACTACTGGGGCTGTATGTATACTACCACTGGGACTATATACTACCACTGGGGCTGTATACCACCACTGGGGCTGTATACTACTACTGGGGCTGCTGTATACTACCACTGGGGCTGTATACTACCACTGGGGCTGTATACTACTACTGGGGCTGCTGTATACTACCACTGGGGCTGTATACTACCACTGGGGCTGTATATACTACTGGGGCTGCGTGTATACTACCACTGGGGCTGTATATACTACTGGGGCTGCGTGTATACTACCACTGTGGCTGCTGCTGTATACTACCACTGGGGCTGCTGTATATACCTCTGGGGCTGCTGTATACTACCACTGGGGCTGCTGATGTATATACCACTGGGGCTGCTGCTGTAACACTGCTGGGGCCTGTATATACCACTGGGGAGGCTGCTGTATACCACACTGCTGGGGGCTGTATACCTGTGCTGGGGTCCACCTCGGCTTATACACGAGTCAATAAATTTTCCCAGGTTTTGGGGGCAAAAGTTGGGGGGTCGGCTTATACACGGGTCGGCTTATACACGAGTATATACGGTAACTGGAATAGGTAGCAGGCATTATGTTGCGTTTGGAGAATCCCTGGAGTGTCCAAACATGGGAAACCCCCAAAAAGTGACCCCATTTATGAAACTAGACCCCCCAAGGAATTAATCTAAATGTTTGGTGAGCACTTTGAACCCCCAGATGCTTCATACATTGAGCCGTGAATATGAAAAAGTACTTCTTTTTCCACAAAAATATTCTTTCACAATTTTTTTCATTTTCACAGGGGCAACAGAATAAAATGGACCTCAAAATCTGTTTGGCAGTTTGTCCTGAGTATGATCTATTATATAATCACGAATGGGTTTTTTGCCCCTTTTGAGACCGCTCTCGCTGCGAGTCAGCGTGGTCATGTGGATACGAACGAAGCATTGGCCGCGCAGCAGCCATTGCGAGCAGCTCTAAGGCGACTCACTATGCCCGCGCAGCGGGCATGACGAGTCGCCTTAGCAGCGCGAAGCATTGGCCGCGAAGCGGCCATTGCGAGTCAGAGACTCGCTCTGCTAGAATCCCGATGCATTGTGCATCGTAAAGAAAAAACAACAACAGCTTGTAGTGCGCCTTGTGGATACGAACGAAGCATTGGCCGCGCAGCGGCCATTGCGAGCAGCTCTAAGGCGACTCGCTATGCCCGCGCAGCGGGCATGGCGAGTCGCCTTAGCAGCGCGAAGCATTGGCCGCGAAGCGGCCATTGCGAGTCAGAGACTCGCTCTGCTAGAATCCCGATGCATTGTGCATCGGGCACCCATCTAGTGATAGCATAAATGTGACAGAAAACCACTGTTTAGGTGCACATCTTGGCTCAGAAGGGAAGGAACAATGTTTTGGAGCCCAGATTTTGATTAAATAGTCTGCGTGTGTCATTTTAGGTTTGGTTAACCCTTGATGTACCTAAGCAATAGAATTTTCCCACAAATGACCCTAATCTGCAAACTTGACCCCTTAAAGAAATGTATCCAGATTAAGGATGGGCGAATCTATTCGTTAGGACTCGTTACTCTGCGAGTAGTAGTGAACTCGCAGGACTTGGTACTTCAGTACTCTGCGAGTTTCCAAGCGATTACTTGCAAAGTAACGAGTCCAATGTAAATGAATGGGAAAGCGAGTGATTGTGAGTAATTCCTCTGCTGCTGGACCCTATAAGGTCTGGCAGCAGAGGAAAAACCTGTAATTTCCCCATTTCATTGTTTAAAAGCCAGCGGTAAAAAGCGCTGACAGCTTGCAGAGGCTGTCACTATTGTTCGGGAGGGGGGGGGGAGCGTCACTCACCGTCCTCTGCGTCTTCTTCCCTGCATCTTTGCGACAGCAGCCTTATAGAACGGCGGCGGCCGCAAAGCACTGCAGCCGGATTCTCCCGGATTGCCATGGTCCGGAGCAATCTGGGACCATAGAGCCCCATGTTATGGGGGCGCAGGATTGCACCGGACCAGTACAATCCGGGAGAATCCGGTTTTCTATTTTTGACCTTCCTGCCTGGATTTTCAAATGCACAGCTGTTCATTTGAAGTAGCAGTGCTGGCAGGGTTCATGTGAGTTCATGCTTGCCTGCATGAACTCACATAACTTTCCCAGGGTGCACAGCTCTGCTACATCTCTGGTGGAGCTTCTCTACCAGAGATGTAGCAGAGCTAAAGAAGAACCCTGGATTGGACTACGGCAGACGGAAGAGGATTATTTTAAATAAAGTTGGAGTCCCTAAGTGTCTTTTTGTTTTTTTTCAAATAAAAATATTTTTTCTGTGTTGTGTTTTTAAAAAAAATTCAATAGAAATTCATGGCATAATGTCTACTATTGGTGTGACCGCCATGAATTTCGGGCTTGGGGCCAGATGAGAATACAAAGCTGGCCCTAACCCTTTTATTACCCAGAGAGCCACTGCACCAGGGCCCTAGAAGAGTTGGGTCCAGCACCAGAAAATGCTGTTTCAATGAACGCGCCATTTTCTGGGGCGGCTGCAGGCTGCCATTCGCAGCGGGGGGGTGCCCAGAAGGCTTGGGCCACTCTGCGCTGCGGATTCCAGCCCCCAGCTGCCTAGCTGGACCTGGCTGGACATAGAAATTGCGCGGATCCCCACGCATTTTTTTTTAAAGTTAATGACTTCTGGTTTATTCACTGATCTTCCGGCGGTCGACAATCTCCGGCAGCTGTCGGCAGAATTCGGCTTTGACAACAGGGTTCACCTCAGGTCATAGCCTGAGCTATGACCTGAGGTGAACCCTGAATGTTTTAATTTCTCAGCCTGCAATCACTCTGCATAGACATGTGTGTCTATGCAGAGTGATGTAGCAGTGCTGAGATTGTTATTTCTCAGCCTGCAATCACTCTGCATAGACATTTGTGTCTATGCAGAGTGATGTAGCAGTGCTGAAATTGTATTTTGGGACTACGGCGGATGGAAGAGGATTTCTTTTAAATAAAGATGGAGTCCCTAAATGTCTTTTTGTTTTTTTTTCAAATAAAAATATTTTTTCTATGTTTTTTGTTTTTTTTAAAATTCACTAGAAATTCATGGCGGTAATGTCTATTATTGTCGTGACCATCATGAATTTTGGGCTTAGGGTCAGCTGATAATACAAAGCTGGCCCTAACCCCTTTATTACCCAGTGAGCCACTGCACCAGGGCCCTGGAAGGGTTGGGTTCAGCGCCAGAAAATGGTGCTTCAATGAACGCGCCATTTTCTGGGGTGGTTGCGGGCTGCCATTTGCAGCGGGGGGTGCCCAGAAGGCTTGGGCCTCCTTGTGCTGTGGATTCAAGCCCCCAGTTGCCTAGCTGGACCTGGCTGGACATAAAAATTGCACGGAGCCCCACGCATTTTTTTTTTTATTATTTCATGAAATTCATGAAATATAAGAAAAAGGGGCTCCCCTATATTGTTGTTTCCAGCCAGGTACAGATAGGCACCTGGGGGTTGGTGGCAGCCCGTCGCTGCCTGCTGTATCCGGCTGGATACAAAAAATACGGCGAAGCCCACGTCAATTTTTTTTCTGAAAAATGCAAAAACAATAAGAATGAAAGGGACTGCATCTTTATTAATACCTCAACCATGGTCAATGGGTTAATAAAGATGCAGTCCCTTTTTAGAGGATTGTTTAATAGATTTTTCAGAAAAATTCTGACGTGGGCTTCGCTGTATTTTTGTATGCTGCCCCCAACCCCCAGCTGACTATTTGGACCTGCCTAGACACAGCAATACCGGGAAGCCGTTATTTTTTATTATTTCATGAATTTCATGAAATAATAAAAAAAAAAATGAGTGGGGCTCCGCACAATTTTTATGTCCAGCCATGTCCAGCTAGGCAGCTGGAGGCTGGAATCCACAGCGCAGGGAGGTTCAAGCCTTCTGTGCACCCCCCACTGCGAATGGCAGCCCACAGCCGCCCCAGAAAATGGCACGTTCATTGAAGCGCCATTTTCTGGCGCTGAACCCAACTCTTCTAGGGCCCTTGGTGCAGTGCCTCACTGGGTAATAAAGGGGTTAGGGCCAGCTTTGTATTATCAGCTGGCAGCAAGCCTGAAATTCATGGCGGTCACGCCAATAGTAGACATTACCGCCATGAATTTTTATTGAATTTAAAAAAAAAAAACACAAAACAGAAAAAATATTTTTATTTGAAGAAAAAACAAAAAGACACTTAGGGGCTCCAACTTTATATAAAAAAATCCTCTTCTGTCTGCCGTAGTCCAATCCAGGGTTCTTCTTTATCTCTGCTACATCTCTGGTAGAGAACCTCCACCAGAGGTGTAGCAGAGCTATGCACCTTGGGAAAGTTCATGTGAGTTCATGCAGGCAAGCATGAACTCACATGAACCCTGCCAGCACTGCTACTTCAAATGAACAGCTGACCTGAGTCAGCTGTTCATTTGAAAATCCAGACGGGAAGGTCAAAAATAGAAAACCTGATTAAAAACTGGATTGCTCCGGTCTGATGCAATCCGGGACCATAGAGCCCCATGTTATGGGGGCGCCGGATTGCACCGGACCGGTACAATCCGGGAGAATTCGGCTTTCAGTGACAGCAGCTGTGCTTTGCGGCCGCCGCCGTGCTATACGGCTGCAGTCGCAAAGACACAGAGAAGAAGACGGCGGGCCGTGCAGACGACGATGAGTGAACACCGGTGCTCCCCCCCCCTCGCTCCCGAACAATAGTGACAGCCTCTGCAAGCTGTCAGCATTGTTTAAAAGCCAGTGGCTTTTTACCGCTGGCTTTTAAACAATGAAATGAGGAAATTGCAGGTTTTTCCTCTGCTGCCAGACCTTATAGGGTCCAGCAGCAGAGGAATTACTCGCAATTACTCGATTCCCCGTTCATTTACATTGGATTCGCTAGGCTCGCAATGATTAGCGAGTCCCGGACTCGGACTCGTTAGAGTCTAGCGATTCCGAGTAATTTAGGATTCGCCCATCCCTAATCCAGATGTATAGTGAGCACCTTGAACCCCCAAGTGTGTCACAGAACTTTACAGCGTAGCAATTTGAAAATGAAAAAAAAAGTGATTTTTTTTTTCCCACAAAAATGTTGCTTTAGTACCAATTATTTTCAGGTTCACAAGGATAGTACGAGACACTGGACCCAAAAATTTGTTGTGAAATTACTCATGCATATGAGAATATTCAATTTGTGGTGGAAAACCTCTGTTTGGGCACAGGACAGGGCGTGGGAGGGAAGGCGTGCCAATGGATTTTTTGAGCATAGCTTTTCTATAATACAGTTGTGCTTTAAAGTTTACATACCCCAGCTGATTTTTTGCTTTCTTGGCCTTTTTTCAGAGAATATGAATGATAACACAAAAATGTATTTTTCCACTCATGGTTAGTGATCTGGTCAAATTATCGTGTTTTCTCTTTTTAAATCATAATGACAACCAAAACATCCAAGTGAACCTTATCAAAAATTCACATACATTTTGACCTGATAACCTGATAACATGCGCAGAAGTTGACACAAATGGGTTTGAATGGCAAATAAGGATAACATCCTCACCTGTGACCTGTTTGCTTGTAATCAGTGTGTGCATAAAAGCTGAGTGAATTTCTGGGATCCAGACAGACTCTTGCATCTTTCGTCCAGGCTCTGACATTTTAGGATTGTGAGTCAACATAGTAACATAGTAACATAGTAACATAGTTTTTAAGGTTGAAGGAAGACTTTAAGTCCATCTAGTTCAACCCATAGCCTAACATGTTGATCCAGAGGAAGGCAAAAAAAAAACCCCATGTGGCAACACTAAGCTCCACATTGGGGGAAAAAAATCCTTCCTGACTCCAGATACGGCAATCAGACTAATTCCCTGGATCAACGCCCTATCAAAGAATCTAGTATGTATAACTGGTAATATTATAGTTTTCAAGAAAGGCATCCAGGCCCTTCTTAAATGTTAGTAGTGACTCACTCATTACAACATCATGTGGCAGAGAGTTCCATAGTCTCACTGCTCTTACAGTAAAGAATCCACGTCTGTGATTATGATTAAACCTTCTTTCCTCCAGACGTAGAGGATGCCCCCTTGTCCCAGTCTCAGGCCTAAGAGTAAAGAGATCATTAGAAAGGTCTCTGTACTGTCCCCTCATATATTTATACATTATTATAAGATCACCCCTAAGCCTTCGTTTTTCCAAGCTATATAACCCCAAGTTTAATAACCTGTCTTGGTATTGCAGACCCCTTAGTCCTCTAATGACTTTTGTCGCTCTTCTCTGGACCCGCTCTAGTTCAGCTATGTCTTTTTTATACACCGGAGACCAGAATTGTACACAGTATTCTAAGTGTGGTCGCACTAGTGACTTGTATAGAGGTAAAATTATGTTCTCCTCATGAGCATCTGGTCAAGGGTAAAGCAAAAGAATTGTCAATGAATCTACGGGAAAATATAGTTGAACTGTTAAACTGTATAAAGCAGGAAAGAGATACAAAAAGATATCCAAGGAATTGATTATGCCAGTCAGCAGTGTTCAAACAGTGATTAACAAATGGAAAATAATAGGTTATGTAAAAACCAAATCACAATCAGGTAGACCAAAAACATTTTGTCTACAACTGTCAGGAAAATTGGAAAATTGTTCTGAATGCAAGAGACACCCACAAATAACGTCAGCTGAAATAAAGGACTCACTGAAAATTAGCGGTGTAGTTGTTTCAAGATGCACAATAAGGAGGCACTTGAAGAAAAATTGGCTGCATGGTTGAGTCACCAGAAGAAAGCCATAATTGTGCAAATGCCACAAAGTGTCTCACCTACAATATGCTTTCTCATATATTGAAATATTGAAGGTGAGATAGTGTGTGGCATTTGCACAGCACAGAGAAAAGCCTCAGAACGTCTGAAACAAGGTAATTTGGAGTGATGAGACCAAAACTGAACTTTTTGGCCACAACCATAAATGTTACATTTGGAGAGGTGTCAACAATGCCTATGATGAAAGGAACACCATTCCTACTGTAAAACATGGAGGTGGATCACTGATGATGTGGGGATGTGTGAACTGCAAAGGCACAGGAAGCTTCGCCAAATTTGAAGGAAAGATGAATGCAGCAAAGCTGTGCATGGGACGTACATGGACATTTCAATATGACAATGATCCAATGTTCGTGCAAGAAAGTCAGGAATTTACAGAAAATAATTAGCCTCTTCCAAAATGATCACAAAAGACTTCAAGCTGTCATTGATATTAGAGGGGGCAATATATGGTATTAATAACAGGGGTACTGAACTTTTAATCAGGGTAATTTGGATGTTTTTGGTTGTCATTATAATTTAAAAAGAGAAAATATAGTAGTTTGACAATAAATGGATTCAACCAATCATTAGTGGAAAAAAAGGATTTTGTGTTGTCATTCATATTCTCTGAAAAAAGGCCAAGAAAGCAAAACATATGTTGACTTCCTGACTTTAATTGCAAATCCCCTAAAGTGACCACATTTTTTAAATTACACCCCTCTGGGAATTCATGTAAGGCTGTAGTGATGATTTCATTTATGGAAAACACCCATGGAGTCAAGCGTACTGAATTTTGCTTTAATAAAGTTGCAAATAAGCCTTTGCTGTGTGCCAAGTACATTGTAGTGTTTGTACTTTGTGCTTGTGTTTCTGGGGAAACACACCCGTTCTCTCCTAACTACAATACTAATGTTAAGTCGACTTTAATTGTGGTTTAGAATTTGTGGAGCTAGAAAGGGAGGAGGCATTTTGATTTGGGAGCACATATTTTCTTTTGTCGGTGAGGAAACAAGTGATTTTCCAGAGCCTTTGTGCTTCATTAACGTGAAAACCGTCTATATTTCCATTAGCAGTTAATGGGCCTTGGTTGGGACTTACTTTTTTGTGGGTTTAATTGAATGCTATGGGTGGCAATTTGGGCACAGAACATTTTAGATCAGTTCACATTTATTCTGTCCTCTCTGCTTAGCACTTACATTCTGGTTTCCAGCTACATCTCCAAAATTTGGGATTCAGGTGAAACCCCCCAATAGATACATTTACTAATAAAACAGTAGAGTTACTCCAGACTCAGTTTGGCCTCTGTTTAGTGATGTCCTGCTTTTCAAAGGTTGACCACACTTTTGTGCACACACAAAAAGATTAGCAAAAAAATGGACACTCCAGTTGTCTCATTACAGTGAATTTTCCATTCATCACATTTTTCAGAGATGTACACTTAATCGCTGATGAGACCGCCCATCATAGAGTACAGGATAAATGTGAGTCAAGGCTGACTGCAATCTTTAGGAGGCAAAATAAACTAACCAACAGCAGTTACAGTATTTACTTTATTAGTAGAGATGAGCGATGTTTGATTAGAAATGTTCGTCAATCTCAAATTCAAGCTTTTTTGGGCAGTGTTCGAGTCATTTGGCGAAAGCGAACAATTTACTTAAAATTCGGCAGTTCGAGGTTAGGTTCAATAAAGCTTCGATCACCAAAACCTTAACCCTAACCCTAATACTGTTGTAATGAATGCAGAAATGAATGTTAATATCCAGTTTCAGTGTATAGTGTGCGGGGGGGGAGGGGCGGGGTTTAGATCAGTGCTGCTGAAATAATGCCAATCTCCATTTTTTTTTCTCCTACCTGCATATACAGTGGGGCGGTGCAGGCTGTCAGCCAATGACACACACACACACCAAAGTGCATTTTTTGCACACAAGCAAGGGCATGTGGCTGTGTATGTCACATGTCCTTGCCCTATAAGACCCAGCCATTTTCCCCATCGCCACCATTTCCTCAGTGCTGCAGTTGAGCATCAGTCAGGCACCGGTACTGCTGCTGTGGGCACTATAAAGAGTTAGTTAGATAGATAGTGAGCGAATCTCAAGTTAGATAGACAGATAGGTTTAGGGAGTAGGGACTAGTTAGAATCTCAGCCTTTTTGAGGGCTACCTCATAGAAGTAGGGCCTAGTTATAATATCAGCCCTTTTGAGGGCTAGGTTACAGCAGTTCCTATTAGTTTTTGCCAGGCAGATGTGTGCCAGTGCTGTGCAAGTGTTTTTCATAGCATCTGGCAAAATCTAGCTCAGGCAATCCTTTAGGGCAGGTAGTGTAGCACTTCTGTGAAGAAAGCTACACCGCCTGTCTTTAGTAGCCAATTTTTTACTCCAGCTAGTCCAGGCAATTTTTTTGGGCTGGTAGCAGTGTCTAGTAGTCAGCGGTGAAGCCCAGCTGTTAAGTAAGCTAAACCGCTTGTCTATCCAGTAGCCAATGTTTTACTGCAGCTAGTCCAGGCAATTTTTTGGGGCTAGTAGCAGTGTCTGGTTGTCAGCGGAGTAGCCGAGCTGTAAAGTAAGCTACACCGCCTGTCTATCCAATAGCCAATTTTTTACTGCAGCTAGTGTCGAGCCCAGGCTTTGGGATACTTGGGTATCAGGCTCCACGGATAGCGTCTACTGTGTCACGGGGAGTGGTGGCCGCGCCTGATCCCGTGTTCTGGGTATATCTTCAAAAAGGGGTTATTATTTTCAGGGGATTTTATATTCAGTTTGTCATGATACCACCTGTAGTTTCTGGTGCAGAGCCACCAGCGCCGCCACAGTCCGTTGGAGGTAGATGGTATCGCGGCTAGTTGGCAAAGTCCTCTACAGGTAGGGCTGGACCTCCGGGGCAGCGTAGTGTGAATGGGGCAGCTTGTAGTGGAGTTGTAGATGGGATGGGGAGTGCAGGAGCAGTCTATGAGGGGCACCGGGAACGGAGAGGAATGACACACGCACACTGCAGAAGTCTCTTTTACCTTTTAACAGGTTGTACGCAGGTAAAGATGTCCAGGGCACTGACAGGTAACCAGGTTGCACAGTGGGTCCCCACAGCAAGTGGGTATAAGGCCTCCTCTGTTCCTCTGTGGTTGCTGAAGCCTAGCTTGCATGCAGCCAGACTGGTTCTTCCTGACTCTGATATCTGTCCTCTCCTCCTGTGCGGTCCGTGGGTTACCCTCTCTGATCACTGTGGTGTAACTCTGCTGTGTCTGGCTCCCTCTCTTCGACCAACAGGGGGACCAAGTGGCTGAAGCCTCCACGGTGTGATGGGGTTCTGTGTGGTCCTGGAGTATCCCACAGGTGCGGATCCCTGATGTCCGGTACATTTTAGGGCGAACTCCCACAAGTTCTTCACTCCCTTTGGGCTTGCTACTCCTTGTCTTCTCTCCCCATTCAGGCTTGCGGGACGTCAGAAGGGCCACTCCAGGTCACTGGTTCGGGCCTAACTGCGGCACCGACCACCAAGACGTCTTCGCAGCTCTCCAAGTGTCTGCACACTCTGACTAACTCCTCCCCCAGCAGCAGTATTTATATGGAATCTTGCCTAAGGTCAACAGGTGGAGCTCCCCTGCTGTGCCGGGGTGGAAGGTGTTGCATGTAGTAGGTACCTGCTGTGGAAACCCAACTGTGCATTAGAGAAGTCTGTGGGTACCTGCGTGAGCAGGGTGCCACACTAGTCCAGGCAATTTTTGGGGGCTAGTAGCAGTGTCTGGTAGTCAGCGGTGTAGCCCAGCTGTAAAATAAGCTACACTGCCTGTCTATCCAATAGCCAATTTTTTACTGCAGCTAGTCCAGGCAATTTTTTGCGACTAGTAGCAGTGTCTGGTAGTAAGTGGTCTAGCCCACTTGTGAACCAAGCTACACCGCCTGTCTAGTTCAGACTAATTTTTAACTGCATCAAGCCCAGGTAATAGTTTGGGCCTAGTGGCAGAGTCATTTAGACAGTGGTGTGTAGCCCACTTGTGAAACACACTACACCACCTGTCTAGTTCAGACTAATTTTTAAGCTGCAGTGAGTCCAGATGAGGAAATGATCTGCACTGATGCCCAGAAGCTTTGTGAGTCAGATCCATGCCCAGATGAAGAAGGTTTTGAGCATAATGTAGACCCTCATTCCCAAACTGTAAGTCCTCTTGGTGGAGACAATGAGGAAGATGCTGATGAGACCTGATTGGACCGACAACTTAACTTTTTGGTCCAGGCAGGAAGAGGTTGTCTCTGAGGACGAGGGGTTTGATAACACACAGGGTGATGATGAGGTTGGAGATCCCACTTACTGTCAACCCACAGTCAGCGAGTCAATGAGGTCAGCAGAGGAGGTGGAGGAGGATGCTAAAGACGAGGTTAGTTTGCGACTTTCTGGACAGAGACGGAGCACTGGAAGCACATCAACAACAGCATCCGTAGCCACAACTCTGCATCTGAGCAGAAGTCGTCGTGGCTCTGAAGGTTGCATGGGCTCATAGCCTTGCCTAGTCTGGGCCTTTTTTGACATCTCCAAGTTTCAGCCAACTCATGTGATCTGTAAGATTTGTCACCAATCTCTGAGCAGAGGCCAAAAACTCAATAGTTTGAGTACTTCATGCATGAACCGTCACATGGATATGAAGCACAAGTCGCAGTGGGAAGCTCACTGTGCTAGCAGGGCGGGCTAACCACCGTCTGCCCCATCAAGTGCTCTTCATACTCTGTGACTGGGAACAACTCTTGCTTTTAGTTTGCCGGGGACACCCTACTCAACCCTGTCTCAGCACAGCAGCCAGCCCTCCGTCCCTCAGATGTGGACAAGTAAAAGACCATTTCCTCCTAGCCATGACAAAGCGGTTGAATTTCACCATCTGCATGCTGTTGGCTACAGAAATGCTGCCTTACCACCTGGTGGACACAGAGGATTTTAGCGACCTTATGTCTGTTGCACTGCCCCAGTACCTGATGTCCACTTGCCACTAATCCTCCAAGAAGGGCGTGCCTGCGCTACACCAGCATGTCACAGTCAACATCACTGCTTCCTTGAGAAACTCTGTGTGTGACAGGGTGCATTTCACCACAGACACTTGGATCAGTAAGCATGGACAGGGGCGTAACATGTCGCTGACTGGGCACTGGGTAACTATGGTGAGAGCTGTAGAAGGGTCTGCTGTAAAAGTCTTGCTGTCCCTATGAGTTGTGCGAGTATGTAGCAGTTCCTTCACAGCATCTGCCTCCTCAACCTTGTCTTGGTCCTCCACCTGTGCCCAAAGCCTGTCTGGTAATGCCACCCGCATTGTAACTGTGCACAAGGAATCCAGCACACCTCCTTACTATGCTGGCAGCAGGGCTCAATGCCATCAGGTGGTGTTTACCTTGAAATGTCTGGGAAATGCGAGTCACACAGCTGAGGAGTTGTGGTCAACTCTGGAGACCGAATTTCAGCATTGGTTGTCTCCACTCAACCAGCAGTCAGGGAAGGCCGTGTACGATAATGATGCAAACCTGGGTGCGGCCCTTCGCTGAGGCAATGTGACACACGTGCCTTGTATGGCTCATGTATTGAACCTGGTTGTCCAGCAATTTTTAACACACTATCCCAGCCTAGAGGGGCTTCTGCAGAGGGCATGGTCGCTGTGTGATCACTTCCGCCGTTCGCATCCCGCAGCTCAACGACTTGCATGGCTCCAGAAGTCATTCACTGTCTAAAATGCGATATGCCGACACGCTGGAATTCCACTCTGCACATTTTACAGGGACTGTGGCAGCACCGTAGAGCCCTGGTGCAATACATTATGACGTATAGCCTGGACCAACAGATCCAGAGGTGGGGCAGAATATGCTGCTGGCGTGGTCTCAGATCAAGGACCTCTGCACCCTTCTGCACACTTTCGATAGGGCGACGAAGATGTTTAGCGCTGATGATGCCATTATCAGCATGACTATTCCAGTCATCTGCATGCTGGAGCACACACTAAACAGTATTCGGAGTCAGGTGGTGGGACAAGAGGAGATGGAGCAAGTACAGGAGGAGTCCTATGCGAAAAGGAAAATAAGATCACCAAGGTCCTCACGGTCAGCAGCAGCAAGACGGCAGGCATAGCAGGGTGGGGGAGATATATTAACAAGGGCGCATGGTAGCAGACAAACTGTTGAGGAAGGTGCAGGAGCCCAGGAAGAAATGGAGGACGAACTGGCGATGGGCATGGAAGACTCAGCAGATGAGGGAGACCTTGATGACATTTCTGTTGTGCGAGGTTGTGGGGAGAGGGCAGAAGACTAGTGATGAGCGAATCCTAAATTACTCGGAATCGCTTGACTCTAGCGAGTCCGAGCACAGGACTCGCTACTCGTTACGAGTCTAGCGAGTCCAATGTTAATGAATGGGGAAGCGAGTAATAGCGAGTAGTGTGCGATTTACAAATCGCAGATGTGTCTCGGAAGCTTCAGCCTGAAGCAATCCTAGTTTTGCCATTGATTTGCATTGGACTCGTTTACTTTGCAAGTAATCGCTGGGAAACTCGCACAGATAAGAGTCCTGTCTGCTCTGTGTGCTGGCTGCCGCAGCTCCAGGCATGGCCCTAGAGCCCGCCTGCTGCCTGATGTAGCAGAGCTGAGATTCTCAGTCTGCTCATTCCCTGTGCATAGACATCTATATCTATGCACAGGGATGAGCAGAGAGGACATCGCGTTTTGGACTACATCGGGCGGAAGAGGATGTTTTTAATTAAAGATGGAGTCCCTAATGGCTTTTTTTTTTATTTCTAATAAAAAATTTTCTCTGTGTTGTGTTTTTTTTAAAACAATTTAATAGAAATTCATGGCGGTCATGTCTAATATTGGCGTGACCGCCATAAATTTCGGGCTTAGGGCCAGCTGATAATACAAAGCTGTCCATAACCTCTTTATTACCCAGCGTGCCACCGCCACCAGGGCCGCTGGAAGAGCGGGGTTCAGCGCCAGAGGATGGAGCTTCAATGAACGCGCCATCTTCTGGGGCAGCTGCGGGCTGCAATTTGCAGCGGGTGGTGCCCAGAAAGCTTGGGCATCCCTGCGCTGCGGATTCCAGCCCCCAGCTGCTTAGCTGTACCTGGCTAGACATAGAAATTGCGCGGAGCCCCACGCATTTTTTTAAAATTATTTCATGAAATTCTGAGACTCTGAGGGTGAGACTCTGACTCTGAGGGTGAGACTCTGACTCTGAGGGTGAGACTCGGACTCTGAGGGTGAGACTCGGACTCTGAGGGTGAGACTCGGACTCTGAGACTCGGACTCTGAGACTCGGACTCTGAGACTCTGAGACTCTGACTCTGACTCTGAGACTCTGACTCTGACTCTGAGACTCGGACTCTGACTCTGAGACTCGGACTCTGACTCTGAGACTCGGACTCTGACTCTGAGACTCGGACTCTGAGACTCGGACTCTGAGACTCTGACTCTGAGACTCTGACTCTGAGACTCTGACTCTGAGACTCTGAGACTCTGACTCTGACTCTGAGACTCGGACTCTGACTCTGAGACTCGGACTCTGACTCTGAGACTCTGACTCTGAGACTCTGACTCTGAGACTCTGAGACTCTGACTCTGAGACTCTGACTCTGACTCTGAGACTCTGACTCTGACTCTGAGACTCTGAGACTCTGACTCTGAGACTCTGACTCTGAGACTCTGACTCTGAGACTCTGACTCTGAGACTCTGAGACTCTGACTCTGACTCTGAGACTCGGACTCTGACTCTGAGACTCGGACTCTGACTCTGAGACTCGGACTCTGAGACTCTGACTCTGAGACTCTGAGACTCTGACTCTGAGACTCTGACTCTGACTCTGAGACTCTGAGACTCTGACTCTGAGACTCTGACTCTGAGACTCTGACTCTGAGACTCTGACTCTGACTCTGAGACTCGGACTCTGAGACTCTGACTCTGAGACTCTGAGACTCTGACTCTGAGACTCTGACTCTGACTCTGAGACTCTGACTCTGACTCTGAGACTCTGAGACTCGGACTCTGAGACTCTGACTCTGAGACTCTGACTCTGAGACTCTGACTCTGAGACTCTGACTCTGACTCTGAGACTCTGACTCTGAGACTCTGACTCTGAGACTCTGACTCTGAGACTCTGACTCTGAAATTCATGAAATAATAAAAAAAAAATGCGTGGGGCTCTGCGCAATTTCTATGTCTAGCCAGGTACAGCTACGCAGCTGGGGGCTGGAATCCGCAGCGCAGGGATGCCAAAGCTTTCTGGGCACCCCCCGCTGCAAATTGCAGCCCCCAGCCGCCCCAGAAGATGGCGCGTTCATTGAAGCGCCATCCTCTGGCGCTGAACCCCGCTCTTCCAGCGGCCCTGGTGGCGGTGGCACGCTGGGTAATAAAGAGGTTAATACCAGCTTTGTTATACAAGCTGGTATTAAGCCCGAGATTCTTAATGTCAGGCCACGTTTGACCCAGCCACTAAGAATCTCCAATAAAGGGTTAAAAAAACACAACACAGAGAAAAAATTTTATTTGAAATAAAAAAAAAGCCATTAGGGACTCCATCTTTAATTAAAAAAATCCTCTTCCATCCGACGTAGTCCAAAACGCGATGTCCTCTCTGCTACATCCCCTGTGCATAGATAGAGATGTCTATGCACAGGGAATGAGCAGACTGAGAACAATCTCAGCTCTGCTACATCATGTCTGTGAGCAGGCGGGCTATAGGACCCTGGAGCTGCACAGAGAAGACAGCTGGACTTGGCTCGCAAAGTAACAGCAGTTACTTTGCGAGTTTCCCTGCTATCATTGGCACAGTAGCCGAGTCTAATGCAAGACAATAGCAATCCTAGTTTTGTCAGCGTTTGCCATTGATTTGCATTGGACTCGTGCGAGTAAACCGAGTCCTGCGAGTCCCTTACTACTCGCCGAGTAACGAGTCCTAGCGAGTAGATTCACCCATCCCTACAGAGGACGGAAGCATGATTCTCACCTAGCCACCACCAACACAACAAGGACTTGTTCCTCCTGGATGCACCAGACACGAAAGCGCCTTCTTGCTGCACTACCTGCAATATGACCCTCGGATTGTCCAAATTAGAAGTGACGCCGACTACTGGGTTGCCACACTCTTAGATCCCCGATACAAGACAACATTTGGCGAAATAATTCCTGCCATAGAAAGGGACGCACTCATGCAGCAGTATCAGCAGAAGCTGTTACGCAATCTTAGATCGGCTTTTCCACAAAACACCAGTGGTAAACAGAGTGAATCTCACAGGAGTATCTCCAAGTGAACATCAATGCCATGACTGTGGAACTGAACCCTTGCTCATTTTGGGCTTCCAATCTGGAAAAATGGCCTGTGCTCACCACTCACATCTTGGAGATCCTGTCGTGCCCCGCAGCCAGCGTTCTCTCTGAAAGTGTCTTCAGCGCTGCTGGTGGTGTGCTGACAGATAAACACAAGCGTCTGTCCAGCCATAATGTGGACAGACTAACGTTCATCAAGATGAACAAGTCATGGATCCGCAAGGACTTTTCTACCTCTGTGTCATCCTGGGGAGACTAAAGGCTTGTGGATTTTTGAATGTGCTGAATGACAGTCTCCAATAATTAATTAAGCTTGCAACTGTGGGGCAATTGATGCCACTTAAGTGGTGTCTGTGCCCCAATTTTTGGAATAAATGGAGACTCTTGTTGGAGTCCCCTTGCTGTGTTTTACATGATTTTAGAAGGGCATGACATGCCTATATCTGTGTCTTCTCCTCTTTTTACTCGTCCACCTCTTTTCTTTTCGCATTTTTATATGTACTTATCACTTTTCCATGTGTTTGTTGTGTCTTCTGAGTAGTCACCTTTTGGATACCTAGAAGGTGTTTTCTATGTGTTTGTATATGTTTGTGTTTGCTTGCCATTGTTTTCAATGGTATTCGATGGTGTTTGACAGTGTTCGACGAACATTTGACGAACATTCGACGAACACACCCCCAATTCGATGAATCGAATTGAATTCGAACACTAGTGTGGTGGCTCATCTCTATTTATTAGTATTTTTACACTGTTTACCTTGTGATATAAGTGATTAGGTGGCTTATTCCTCAGGCCGGTATGATCACAGAGATACCAGATTTATATAGGGTTTTTTTATGTTTGGCTACTATCACACTAAAAACAAGTTTTTAAAAAATAAAGGATTTTTGCGTTACTGAATTTTGAAGACTATATTTATGACAACACTGCTTTTTTCAATGCGTGTCGTGGGGTAATATCCTTAATTTTGACAGACTTGTTCTTTAGTTTGTTAGCTCATGTTTTTTAACTCATTGTTTCTTGCCAGACTACTCTGAGCCCCATTTTAGAGGTTTGTGGATTGCAAACAAAATGTAATTTACCTCAGTCCCCTTCTGTCTACATTACCTGAAGGGAAATTATGCAGTCAGATTGAAATGCCAACCAATAAGAAAACAACCTAATGCCATGATGAATTCTGTAAGACCACAATACCCAGAGATGGGGGCTCGGGTAATAAAAAGGACTTTCTTCACTCACCAGCAGTAAATATGCTATGTGGCCTCAGTCTAGGAGTTTCGGATCTGACTAGAGGAGCACCAGTATTGGATTATATTCTGCAAGAATTCAGCCTTGGATTCTAGGTTTAGTCTGAAAGATCAATGTCTTTTTATGGAACCCAGGTTGGGACAATTCGGTCACCTGGCTACAGACTTGCTGTTTTCGGTTAGCTTCCTAAGCTTGCCATTATTCCTTTCTCAGTGGGTGCCTGCCAAAAGCGGGGTGCCAAAAGCTGCTGGATTGGGGTAGTTGACCCTGGAAGCACCGAAGGCACGAATATTTTACTCCCTGACAAGCCAGTGGAAGGGTGAGACTCTGTTGCCTGTGACATTGTGTATTCTTGTTTAATTTGTGTTACATGCCTTTGACCTCACCCTTTGTTGTCTGAGTAGTGTTCTGCCTATGGTTAATGAATTCAGATGTTTGGTGGGATGTTCCCTGGTGCATGCGGTCTTTCTAAAGGCAACCGGTCCAGTGGACAAGAGCACCCACTGACCCCTGTGTTTCCACAATATTTTTTTTTATTTTTCTGCCAACAGAGTCATGTGAAGACTTTTTTTGGGGAGATTAATTAAAGTTGTTATTGCTCCCATTTTGGGCCACAAAATATGATTGCCTTCTATTCCACTTTTTGTGAGGCGGAATCAAGAATAAACAGCGAATAGTAATTCTTAAATTGTTTTTAACGACATTTACCATGTCATAAAATTGATAAGATAACTTTAGTCTCTGGGTCAGTACAGTTACAGCGATAGCACATTTATATATACCGTATATACTCGTGTATAAGCCGAGTTTTTCAGCCCAAAAAATGGGCTGAAAAGTCCCCCCCTCGGTTTATACACGGGTCAATACGGTAATCCTATGGTGGGAGGGGGCGCGGGGGGGGGGGGGGCGCTGCGCAGTATTTCTTACCTTGTCCCCCGTTCTGCAGTGTCTTCCGTGCTCCGTTCCCGGTCTGCTGGGCCTTCTGGTTCCTCCTGGTTCCTCCTCCTTCGGTTTCATCATGGGGGCTGCCATCTTGCTTCTTCTCTCCGCCCCCGGCCAGTGATGTCAGAGCAGGCCGCGCTGTGATTGGCTAACAACCCTGATCACATGTCACAGGTGCTAGCCAATCACAGCGTGGCCTGCTCTGACATCACTGGCCGGGGGCGGAGAGAAGAAGCAAGATGGCAGCCCCCATGATGGAACCGAAGGAGGAGGAACCAGGAGGAACCACAAGGCCCAGCATACCGGGAACGGAGCACGGAGGACACCGGAAGGCACTGCAGAACGGGAGGACAAGGTAGGAAGCTGTGTGTATGTGTGTGTGTATGTGTATATATGTGTATGTGTGTGTGTGTGTGTATATATGTGTGTATGTATGGGTATGTGTATGTAAGTAGGCTGGCTGCCAATATAAGCCATACCTCTGGGGCTGCTGTATATACTTCTGGGGCTGCTAGATACTACCACTGGGGCTGTATATACCTCTGGGGCTACTGTATACTACCACTGGGGCTGTATATACCTCTGGGGCTACTGTATACTACCACTGGGGCTGTATATACCTCTATGGCTACTGTATTCTACCACTGGGGCTGTATATACCTCTGGGGCTTCTTTATACTACCACTGGGGCTGTATATACTTCTGGGGCTGCTGGATACTGCCACTGGTACTGTATATACCTCTGGGGCTGCTGGATACTACCACTGGGGCTGTATATACCTCTATGGCTACTGTATACTACCACTGGGGCTGTATATACCTCTATGGCTACTGTATACTACCACTGGGGTTGTATATACCTCTGGGGCTACTGTATACTACCACTGGGGCTGTATATACTTCTGGGGCTGCTGGATACTGCCACTGGGGCTGTATATACCTCTGGGGCTGCTGGATACTACCACTGGGGCTGTATATACCACTGGGGAGGCTGCTGTATACCACACTGCTGGGGGCTGTATACCTGTGCTGGGGTCCACCCTCGGCTTATACACGAGTCAATAGGTTTTCCCAGATTTTGGGGGCAAAAGTAGGGGGGTCGGCTTATACACGGGTCGGCTTATACACGAGTATATACGGTACATTATTTTTAGGTATTCACTTTTACACCATAAAAATTATTTTATAGAAAAAAATGTTTTTGCATTGCTGTATTCTGAGTTATTTTTTTCTTTTTTCTGTGATGGAGCTGTACGGTGGTTTGTTTTTGTCTGGAAAAGATGGAATGTTCAGCAGTACTATTTGTATGTATACATGACTTTTGTATTGTATTCCATTTTTTGTCAGCTGTATGATGAAAAAACATTGTTTTTGCTGCATTTTTTATTTTTACGATGTTTACTGAAGGGGTTAAATAATGTACCAGTTTTATAGGGCAGGTTGTTATGGATGAGATAACAAATATGTGTAGATATTTATGGTTTTTTTACATAAATATAAGTCTTTATTGAAATATTTTGTTGTTTTTATTGCTTATTTTTTAAAGTATTTAATTTTCTTTTTTTTTTAATTAGTCTCTTTATGAAACATAATCTTCTGCTGCTCTGATTGCAGCTGTATTGTATGGAAATTATCGATCATTGCCATGCAATGCAGCTGTCAGGGTACCGTCACACCAGGTGACTTCGCCGGAGATATTGGCGGTGACGCATGGGAGCGCGCATATTTTTGGCACCCCGCCAGCGTCGCCACCGCATGTTTACATGCGGCGATACCTCCGGCGACGCTTTGGCGTTGTTACAGGCTGCATCGCCATTGGGGTGTCTACAAACCCCAGCGGCGATCCTGTAACATGGGAGCCTATGGCTCCCATCGCCTGTACCATCGCCAATCACCATGTTACATGCGGTGATGTGTACACATCACCTGAGAGTGGTCACCAGGTTTCAGAGCAGCGTAGTGAATCCAGGCCACCACTCTCAGCCGTTTTTTCGGCACAAAATCGGCACTTTACACGGGGCTACTCGCCGGTGATGACGCTGATGATAGGCCATGTCCCTGCGTCGCCTGGGAAATTGCCGGTGATGTCACCTGGTGTGATGGTACCCTCAGTGCTGCAGTGACACAAGACATCATATGATCCCTGAGGCTTGGAGTAAGGTGACTAGATGTTGCCATGGCAATGTTGGGTCACCATGATGACGATTGGGCCTAAAGGATTACATTGCGGTGAACTGACTGGAAGGGAAGATTGTGTGCCATTCTTCTCCCAATATTCTAACTGCCACGATTGAAACTGATTGCAGCATTTAGGGAGTAAAACAGCCAGACATTCAACGGATCATCTCTGGTTGTTTGAGGCAGCTCCTCCTCAGTCTCCAAGGACAGAATGAGGCTGAGGAGAGTGCTCACAGGTGGAACACACCGCCCCTCTGCACACTGATGGGAGTGATTGCATAACAGCCTGATCACTCCCAATAGTGGCTGGAGGGCGAGTGACACTGCCTCTTCTAAGCTCTATCCTTTGGTAGATGCTGTTGGATCATAATTATACAGGACATTTCTTTGCCTGATTCATTGCAATCACTGTGATTGGCTGTTCAGAAACGTTCAAAGGCCTTCCCCTACGAGCCTTCTAAGGTGCATTGAAGTCTTGCCTTACATTTTTTGTCAGCCCTTCCACTTATTTCATAGGCTTTATGAGTGTAGGTGTCCCACTACCTAGCAATTTTAACAGAATATGTATGAGGTTATCTTATTCTTCTATCTTTTTAGGCATTCTTGCATTATCTGAATAGGTTTTGTGAGTTTTAAAGCTCCTTCTTCATAAATTAAACAGGATGAATCTGATCATGTGATGCACACCATATGCTTAGTTACTGTAGTAAAATATTTAAATTACCTTTACCATTGAATGTATTTTTCACCATTGAAAGCAATGAAAAATTGTAAAAACTCTGCCAAAACACTAGATGTGAACATAGTCAAAGGGATTGAGAAGCCCTTTTTTCTCTTTTGGATTTTTTTTTAAATACCAGTCATACAGGAAAGAATTTTTCCTAACAATTTGTCCTGCAAAATTCAATTTATCTTGCTTTGTATGGTTCACTGTCAGTCTGTAAAATTGAAGTATTATTTTGAAAGAGTAAGAGTATGCTCACTGAAGAGTGGTGCTCAAGGGAAAAAAAGATCAATAATATAGAATAATCCCTGGCACACACAATTAAGAAAAAAGTAGACATGGTATTTGCAATTGATCCTTTATTTATTCATCAACTCCTGACGATCGTTTCAAACATTAGTTTTTCATCAGGGGATGGATCTATAACAGTCATATACAAGAGACATGACAATCAGAACACATTATAAATGTACAAAATTCATCAGAAATATCAAATGGGATACAAAGCATATTCTGTTCTACAGTACAATGTATGGAGACAACACATTGTCAGCATATTCTAGTCATATGTCACTCAAGAAAACAAAAAAAGGGGGGGGGGGAGACTATTACCTCATGTTCAATGATACGGATCTAATGAGGTCACACAGATGATACAACAAATGATGGGTGCATCAATCATTGCAACTTTTCAGCTAAGGAAAACTTCTTCATGTTTGGTGACTGTTTCTTTGTTCAGCGTAGGGGGACTGCGATGGGTTCCAACGTCGCACCCCCCTATGCTAACATATTTATGGCACATTTTGAGGAAACATTTGTTTACACTCATCCCTTATTTCAACAACATGTGTGTACCGTCGTTATATCGATGATATATTTCTTATATGGAAGGGGGATAGCTTAACTTTGAGAACGCTGATGTGAAAGGGCCCTATGAGCTATACATACAGAAATGCTAACTATATGATCCTCAGTGTAAAACACTATTTTTGTCCTAATCACTACTTGAATCCAAAATTTATGATAACCATCAGAGACATACAAGGGTTAAATCATGATGTCACATTCTTTATTAAGGCCATTAGGTTTGATAATCTGAAGTGTGTGAATCCAAAAGGCCTCCCTCATTTTGAGTCTTTTAACCCTATCCTGTCTTCGTCTGCCAATTGGAATCTGCTCTAGTACGAAGCGGGGATATATTGTGTTCATTTTCTATAAAGTGATGGGGGATAGGTGACATCTTTTGTCGACATCGTATTGTGGACTTGTGCTTGGATATCCGGTCTCGGATACATTGGGTAGTCTCCCCAATGTATCCGAGACCTCATGGACATTTAATAAGATAGACCACGTCTGACGAGTCACACGTAAAAAATCCCTTAATGGGATAGTGTTTACTCAGTCTTGGGTGAGTGATATGGGACCCCTTCGTTACATGTGAGCATTGGAGGCATATAGTGCTAAGAACAGTTTGTCTGGGAGTGGAAAGTAGTGAATCAATATCTGCCCAGACCAAACTGTTACGAAGATTAGGTGCTTTCTTGTGACAAACAAAGGAGGTTGGCTAAACTCAAGAACCTTCGGGTAGGCCTGTTGTAATAGGGGCCAATGGCGCCTAATCGAGTTGTGAATTAGACTATTAAAAGGATGATATGTATTTACAAAAGCTATACGAGGTTTCTTATCCCGAGAAGAGGCCTGAGTATTAGACTCTAAGTCCAATATATGTGGAGGATAGCCCCTCTCAAGAAACCTCTCTTTCATCTCCTCACAAAGTTGTTTGCAAACATCAGGATCAGATACGATCCTTTTAACCCTTGTAAATTGTGATTTGGGCAGTGCATGTTCCAAATGTCTAGGATGTGCACTACTAAACAACAACATACTGTTTTTGTCAGTAGGTTTGCGGTAAAGGTCGGTAGAAATTCGACCATCATGATGAAGACTGACCTGAGTGTCTAAAAAACTGACCTCTTTCTTGTCTTGGTGTATAGTGAATGTTAAACCACAACACATCCGATTGAGGTCAGAATAAAACTCAAAGTTAAGCTATCCCCCTTCGATATAAGAAATATAACATCGATATAACGACGGTACACACATGTTGTTGAAATAAGGGATGAGTGTAAACAAATGTTTCCTCAAAATGTGCCATAAATATGTTAGCATAGGGGGGTGCGACGTTGGAACCCATCGCAGTCCCCCTACGCTGAACAAAGAAACGGTCACCAAACATGAAGAAGTTTTCCTTAGCTGAAAAGTTGCAATGATTGATGCACCCATCATTTGTTGTATCATCTGTGTGACCTCATTAGATCCGTATCATTGAACATGAGGTAATAGTCTTCCCCCCCCCCCTTTTTTTGTTTTCTTGAGTGACATATGACTAGAATATGCTGACAATGTGTTGTCTCCCTACATTGTACTGTAGAACAGAATATGCTTTGTATCCCATTTGTTATTTTTGATGAATTTTGTACATTTATCATGTGTTCTGATTGTCATGTCACTTGTATATGACTGTTATAGATCCATCCCCTGATGAAAAACTAATGCTTGAAACGATCGTCGGGAGTTGATGAATAAATAAAGGATCAATTGCAAATACGACGTCTACTTTTTCCTTAATTGTGTGTGCCAGGGATCATTCTATATTATTGTAAAATTAAAGTATTAGTCTGACAACATTGATCCAAGCAGTGACCTGAAAGTCAGTGATGTGTCCAGGCATCTTCCCCATGCTGTTCCTATTCCCTTTCAAAGCTATTTCTGTCCATTACTGAAATGTTCCTGCCCACAAGACCTTCTGGGAGGGTTATTAGCAAAACTGCTTGCATTTCCCATGGACCACCATTATACTCATTACGCAGGTCAAGCACCTGAACAGTATGAAATCCTCAATTTGAATAGCAAGCACCCCAACATTTTAGTGCTCACTCATCACTAGTAAGCACTGCAAACAAAGAAAAATTAAATACCATAAGAAATACTGTAACAAACAATTAAAGTGTTGTATCTATATTAAAAAGGTAATAATAATAAAAAAAAATTGTCTTGGCCAGCAAAAATAAGGCATTACATGGTTCTATCGCCTTTAAAATAAAAACATTACAAATCTTGCAAAATAGTGACACAACCATCTATATTATTTTTTTGTAAACGTCTGATTTGTTTTTCACCACTTACAGTCATAAGAAAACATTTGGGCACCCCTCTTAATCTTACTCTTTTTTTTTTTTTGTTTAAAATTGTTTTTTTGCAACAGCTATTTCAGTGTGATATATGTAATAACTGATGGACACAGTAATATTTCAGGTTTGAAATGAGGTTTATTGTACTAACCGAAAATGTGAAATATGCATTACTTAAAAAATTGGCAGGTGCAAAAGTATGGGCACCTCAACAGAAAAGTGACATTAATATTTAGTAGATCCACCTTTTACAAAAATAACAGCCTCTAGTCGCTTCCTGTAGCTGTTAATGAGTTCCTGGATCCTGGATGAAGGTATTTTTGACCATTCCTCTTTACAAAACAATTCCAGTTCAGTTAAGTTTGATGGTCGCCGAGCATGGACAGCCTGCTTCAAAGCATCCCACAGATGTTCAATGATATTCAGGTCTGGGGACTGGGATGGCCATTCCAGAACATTGTAATTGTTCCTCTGCATGAATGCCTGAGTAGATTTGGAGCGGTGTTTTGGATCATCGTCTTGCTGAAAGATCCATCCCGGCGTAACTTCAACTTTGACACTGATTCTTGAACATTAATCTCAAGAATCTGCTGATACTGAGTGGAATCCATGCGACCCTCAACTTTAACAAGATTCCCGGTGCCGTCATTGGTCACACAGCCCCAAAGCATGATGGACCCTCCCCCAAATTTGACAGTGGGTAGCAAGTGTTTTTCTTGGAATGCTGGGTTTTTGTGGCGCCATGCATAACGCCTTGTTGTATGACCAAACAACCCAATCTTTGCTTCATCAGTCCACAGGACCTTCTTGCAAAATGAAACTGGCTTGTCCAAATGTGCTTTTGCATACCTCAAGCGACTCTGTTTGTGGCGTGCATGCAGAAACGGTTTCTTTCGCATCAATCTCCCATACAGCTTCGCCTTGTGCAGTGTGCTCTGTATTGTTGACCGATGCACAGTGACACCATCTGCAGCAAGATGATGCTGCAGGTCTTTTTGAGGTGGTCTTTGGATTGTTCTTGACTGTTCTCACCATTCTTCTTCTCTGCCTTTCTGATATTTTTTGTTGGCCTGCCACTTGTGGCCTTTACAAGAACTGTCCCTGTGGTCTTCCATTTCCTTAGTATGTTCCTCACAGTGGAAACTGACAGGTTAAATCTCTGAGACAACTTTTTGTATCCTTCCCTGAACAACTATGTTGAACAATCTTTTTTTCAGATCATTTGAGAGCTGTTTTGAGGAGCCCATAATGCCACTCCTCAGAGAAGATGCAACTAGGAGAACAACTTGCAAGTTTAAACCTGAAATAGCTTTTCTCATGATTAGATACCCCGGGCTATGAAGTACAAAGCTCAATGAGGTTACGAAACCAATTTAGTGCTTCAGTAAGTCAGTAAAAAGTATTTAGCAGTATTCAAATCATGAAAATCAGAAGGGTGCCCATACTTTGGCACCTGTCAAATTTTGAAATAATGCATATTTCACATTTTTGGTTAGTACAAAAAACCTAATTTCAAGCCTGAAATATTATGGTGTCCATCAGTTATTACATATATCCCACTGAAATAGCTGTTGCAAAAAAACAATTTTAAACAAAAAAAAAGAGTAAGATTAAGAGGGGTGCCCAAACTTTTTCATATGACTGTAAATATAAAAAAACTGGATATGTTTGGTGTATTTTTTAATTGTACTAATGAGAAGAATTACACTGCATGGTCAGTTTTACCATATAATGTACACCTTAAAAACAATGTCCCCAAAAGTCAGAATTGGGTTTTTCTCACAATTTGCCCCTTTTAATTTTTTCTCACAATTTCATCAGAAACTGTGTGCTAAAATAGAGCGTGTCATTCAGATGTACATGTCGGCCCATAAAAAATAAGCCCTAATAAGACAAGAAAAAAGTTATTGCTCTAGGAAGAAGTGGAGGAAAAAACAAAAACTTAAAAATTAAAAATGGCCACGTCGTGAATGTGTCTGGCTGTAATATAATGCATACATCTAACTCACCTACGGATAAAGTGAAGAATAAAAGATACTATACAGCAACCACTCAGCTGATTCCTGTACAAAATAGAAAACCCCTTGCCGCACAACCAAAAATACCAACACCAAAACTTGCATGAAGGACATTAATGGTTTCTTGTTGAGGGGTCAAATATCAAAAAACCAAGAGAGGGAAAGTGTGCAGTGCTAAACAAAGACTTAAGCTGAAGAATATTAGGGACTCGTCACACCAGGTGACATTGCCGGAGATGTCGGCGGCGACGGGTGGGAGCGCGCACATTTTTGGCGCCCCTCCAGCATCGCCGTCGCATGTTTACATGCAGCGACGCACCGGTGATCTTACAGGCAGCGTCACCGCTGGGGTGTCTAAAAACCCCAGCGGTGATGCCGTAACATGGGAGCCTATGGCTCCCATTGCCTGCGAGATAGCCGTCCCCTGTTTACATGGGGCGATGTGTATACATCGACCCAGAGTGCTCGCCTGGTTTAAAAGCACTGCTGTGAAACCAGGCAACCACTCAAATGCATCGCCCTTGCCCATTCACATTAGGCGACGCATCAGTGATATGGGCGGCGATAGGCCACGTCCCAGCATCGCCTATAAAATCGCCGCCGACATCGCCAGGTGTGACGGTACCTTTAAAGTATGTGTGCAAAGGGGAAAAAAAGCCATATAATAAATGAAAGCAAGAGAAATCTCCCACCAACCTAACTAAGGTGAGAGGAAAGGCAAAAATCCTTTGTTTTAGGGCTGGATCTCTTTTGCAAACATCCACCAAGAGCTACAGCCATCAACGGTGGTTGGTATAAGTTGAGCATAAATTGCCACACCCAAATTGTAATAGGACAGAGACAAAATATGAAAGTGAGAAACACCTGAATTGCAGCAAAGCAAGGGAAGAAAAGCAAAGGCAAGACAACCATTAGCAGTTGGACAGAGACTAACCAGGTTCAGCAGAGAAGGAAGCTGACCACACAACAAGACGTCACCTGATTGAATCATGAAACCAAGGCATGACAATGAGAAAAGTACCTGTGAATACTAAACCATTCTCCTTACACAAAGTTTTTAAGTTTGCAATTGCCTTCTTTTCCTCAAGTCTAATCACCTCATTGAAGTCCAAATTGTGATGAAAAAAATTAAAATTATTTTTTCTTGAAAATGAATAAACACCTTTTGTTGTCATGAACAGTTCTAACAAAGGAGAAGTGGGTTGTTAAATACATGGTTGGTTACCTCTGGTCACTGTCACTTTTCCTCTAACCAGATATGATGACTTCATTTAGACATTATTAAAGATGCCCTTGCATTTCAAAGTCATAAAATATGTTCAATGGACTTGACGGACAAGTCACTATGTTCTGCACAAATTTTCCAGGCAATTAGAGGCTTTTAATTATGCAATGTGTGCAACTTTATTGGTTGTGAAGCAAATTTTTGCTAGGAAAATATTGAAGTTGACGAATTTGAATTTCAAAATATCCGCTCTTCTACTGATGTATTTATATTTTCAGCATTTATTTTAAATATTATTACTTATATTTTCTTGACCAAAGTCAAAGGTTTGTAACATTGTTATTTTAGATGTTTGATGGGCATAAGGCACAGCAAAGGTTTTAGGTCTGATAACTTATTTGAACAGTGATTGCTGCATTCAGAGTTGCTTTATCAAAGTCCAGTTCCTTTTATTTCCTCCTGATGACCAACACCTTTATACAGGTATACAATCACTTGATGGCTTTCTGTATTTTTTTTTATCAACAACTAAGCTTTTTCAAAATCATCAGTCTATCTTTTCTTTCATAGCACTGACAATTTCAAAAGGCAATGGCTGAAAATACAGTGAATTGTGAAGTTGTGTTACCTTTACAGATTTTAATCTTTTAGGCATCCTTTAGATTTCAGGGATGCTTGCTCATGTAATGACCATAGTGGTATTGTTTCTAAAATGCAATTCCCTTCCTTATTAAAAATAAAAAAAGCTATTTTAAAGTAGTTGCTCTATGTAACATTAAATCAGACTTGAAAAGGAGGGAAAACAAACTAAATGTCAACTTTTCTTAGCATTTCAGGATCTAGTTACACACAGTCTGCACTGCAGTACTGCTTATTTAAACAAAATACATACTTTGGCTTATTTAATTTCTTACTTTGGAAAAGATGGTTTGCATATAAAGAAGATGTGCACAGTTAATTATTGGTACAATTGGGAAAAAACATGTCCATCAAGTTCTTCTGAATCATCTAAAGGACTAGAAAGAATGGGATATAGGTATCTTATAATGCATATTCTTGGCTGCTCAAGCAAGATATTTCCCTCCTGATCCTGTGTCAGCATTGACTAAATCAACCTTTTGAACAAGAATCTTATATGTGCATACGTTTTTGTTCTATTTTCTTCTAAAAAAAAAATCTCATTTTTTAAATTTATTGATGGTTTTCCACTTCTTGGATATACAGTTCCACAGATTTATAGTTCTACTGGCAGAAAATCCTTGTCGCCTCTGGATTTTAATCATTTTTACCTCCAGGTGGTGGAAATGTCCTCTTGCATTTTGATTTATAGAACAGAGAAAAAAAGAGAAAAGAATACTAATGGTGTTATGTCTGTCTGGAGACACAAGCACAAAAAGATTACCTTGGAATGACTTGGGGCAAGCCACTTTTTTCGGCATATTCCAGAGAGGCCCAAAACTCTTCTAGCCTCTATACAGGTATCTAGTCTTAAAACAAAGCCCATTGGAGTGCTACCACAGAAGGGCTACCATATATATTTGGGACCAACATCACAAAGCTCTCACTGATCTCAGGGAGACCAGTCGAGGAAAACACTGCGGGCAGCCGGCTAAAGTGCTCAAACACAGTGAAATCCATGGTGCTTTGCCCCCTGGGAATTTGAATATGCAAATGGAGTCCGTGGAGCCTCGTTTAACAGTCTCAGTGTTTTCCTTGACTGGTCTCCCTGAGATCAGTGAGAGCTTTGTGATGTTGGTCTACCAGGCATTGCTCCCACCTAGCCAGAATCCTACTCCACACTGATGAGGGGCAATAACCTGAAACAGCTGTCTGTGGATGGATACCTAGCTTTGGTAATTCCCTTGTCATATCCTTAAACTCATAACTGAGCGGGATAGTGACTGCAAGGGCCACTTAATATGGTGGTTATGGTGGTCTCTGCAAGGAGTCCACCCCAAGGCTAGGTCCTTCAATGGAAGGATATCTGGCTAGTCCCATGTTTGAGACTCTTAAACAGGCTCCACGGACTCCATTTGCATATGTAAATTCCCAGGGGGCAATGCACGATGGATTTCACTGTGTTTGAATGCTTTAGCCAGCTGCCCGCAGTGTTTTCCTTTACTGGTCTCCCTGAGATCAGTGAGAGCTTTGTGATGTTGGTCTACCAGGTATTGCTCCCACCTAGCCAGAATTCTACTCCACACTGATTAGGGGCAATACCCCAAAACAGCTGTCTGCGGATGGATACCTATCTTTGGTAATTCCCTTGTCATATCCTTAAGCTCATAACTGAGCGGGACAGTGACTACAAGGGCCACTTAATATGGTGGTTATGGTGGTCTCCGCAAGGAGTCCTTCCTTGGAGGGATATCTGGCTAGTCCCGTGTTTGAGACTCTTAAATGAGGCTCCATGGACTCCATTTGCATATATATTTGGGAAACAGAGGCAGTAAGGGTGTAAAGCCTTGGTTTTGTGGCTCAATCTTGGCTGCATGTTTGGTTTGTTTCCCTGCTAAGTCTCAACCTGGTCAGTCTTTGTCCAAGAACTAATTGACTTACATTGGGCTCAGTGCTTGGCTGAAACACCCGAGCATCTCGAGATGCTCGACCCGTGCATCGAGCACCCAAGCATTTTAGTGCTCGCTCATCTCTAGTAGGCACATAAACTGTGCCTGATCCACCCAGGGCAGATACGGACATAGAAAACCAGCATCTGCCTGTACTAAGGGTGATCAGTGAGTCAATTATTGACAGCAGCATTTGAACAGATCAATCAGTGAAGCCTTTGCTTGCAGGAGAAAGATTACTTTGACAGCAGAGGCTCCAGTCATATTAGTATTCCTCTAGAGCTTAGCTATAGTCAGAGCTTCAATGGAGACCATTTATACTGTATACTGCAATACTGTAATATTGCAGTAATAATAAACTTGATCAAAGAGTCACAGGTTAAAGACTCCTAGAGGAAGTAAAAATTTAAATAAAAATCTATAAAATCTATAGATTTTTAAATAACCCATTTTTCCAGTTTAAAATGAAAAAGACAAAAAAAACAAAAAAAATGATATTGCCATTGGTCATTTTTATTTAAAAAGGGACTCTAATAATAAAACCTGAAAAACAGAGGCAGAATTGCAGGGATCAATAAAGAATCCACAGTTTCACCTTTGAGCTGGAAGTGCTGCCTGTTTTTAATCAGATAGATAGATAGGTAGATAGTAAAATCAGTAGACCAGGTTTACCAGTCACTTGCTGCTGCTTCTGAGACCGCCCATTAAACTTGATGCATATTCACTTTATTGACTGGCAACAGCCAATCACAGGCACTCACACTCTGTAAAAACCTCTGTGATTGGCACTTGAAATCGGACTGCATTTCCATAATTTGGACAGTGATTGTGCTTGCCATCATGGTATGTTAAATAAATAACTCATTTAAAAAAACACGTGGGGAATCACAGTGTTTTTCAGTCTAGCCCAGTGAAAGCAGACAGTTGTGAGCTGCGTAATTTTACACTGGCTGGTAAAAAAAAAACATGTTCAAATCTGCTCTATTTTTAATTGCCAGCCAACTTAGTGATTCCTAGGAGCATTGCCCTCTGGGAATTATGAATATGCAAATAAAGTCTGTGGAGCCTCGTTTAGGAGTCTCAACACAGAGACAAATCATTGTATTATAAATAAAAACACAGAGACACTTATTGACTACATTTTTATTATCCCCTCCCCACCCTTTTACCCTTCCATGATCCTCGTCTTCTCTCTTCCTTGACTCACGCAGCTCTGCTATATCTGAGACCATGCTGAGGAAGAACACATCTGCTTCCGAGCTAAGGTGAGGTAGTGATTAGTGATGAGCGAGTACGCTCTGCGCTACTCGGTACTCGCACGAGTATCACTGTACTCGGGCTACTCGGCGAGCACCGAGTAATCTCGCGATACTCGTGCTGTGCTCGTGGTCCTCATCCCTGCATGTTGGCGCTCTTTTGAGAGCCAGCCCACATGCAGGGATTGGCTGGCAGACCACTGCAATGCCACAGCCCTGTTAGTTGTGGCATTGCAGTGATTGGCCGGCCTGCACAGCGTGACCGAGCCTTTATAAGACCCGGCCGCGCTGTGCTCTGCACACAGACATCCAGACAGTGAGTGTAGGGAGAGTGTCTGCTGCTGCTTAGGGACAGATTTGCGGCCCTCATAGGTAGATCGGGAGCAGGGCTGCAAACTGCTGCTGACCACAACAGTCCTTCTCAGGACTAATCTAGAAGGATATAGGCAGGGTGATACAGATCGGAATCCAAGCTTTTCTGTGACCATAGCAGTCACCAGACTGTTGTATTTACTAGCTTGATACAGGTTAGGGACTAAAATCCTACTCTCCTGTGACCATTACAGTCACCAGACTGGTGTACTTACTACCTTAATACAGGTTAGGGACTAAAATCCTAATCTCCTGTGACCATTACAGTCACCAGACTGGTGTACTTACTTCCTTAATACATGTTAGGGACTAAAATCCTACTCTCCTGTGACCATTACAGTCACCAGACTGGTGTACTTACTACCTTGATAAAGGTTAGGGACTAAAATCCTACTCTCCTGTGACCATTACAGTCACCAGACTGGTGTACTTACTACCTTAATACAGGTTAGGGACTAAAATCCTAATCTACTGTGACCATTACAGTCACCAGACTGTTGTACTTACTACCTTGATAAAGGTTAGGGACTAAAATCCTAATCTCCTGTGACCATTACAGTCACCAGACTGGTGTACTTACTACCTTGATACAGGTTAGGGACTAAAAACCTACTCTCCTGTGACCATTACCATCACCAGACTGGTGTACTTACTACCTTAATACAGGTTAGGGACTAAAATCCTAATCTCCTGTGATCTGAACAGTCACCAGACTATTGTCGCTGTATACAGGCAAAATGCGCAAGGGCGTTGGCAAGGGCGTTGGCAAGGAACAAGGAAGTGGATGTGATGGTGGTGCAGGCAGAGGCCGAGGTCGTGTGCAAGCACTAATTTCGCAACAACAAAGTGGCACATCTACTCGCTCGCACGTCCTGTCCCAAATTCTTGGGGCCCGCAGCAGTACACCGCTCTTGAACCAAGACCAGTGTCAACAGGTTGTTACTTGGATAGCGGATAATGCTTCAAGTCAGATGGGCACCTCCAAAAACACCCTGTCTTCCACATGGTCAAGTGTCGGTAGCCGTGATACTGCACCGCACATTTCCCAACCTGATCCTCCTTCCTACCACCAGGCCGAGTACACATCCACGGACATTACTGATCTCACACTAGGACACTCGGAAGAGCTGTTCACGTATCCATTCGCAGAATCTGGCCTCTCGCCAGCTCCTGTTGAAGTGGGTGATGAGGAGAGGGTATGTACAGATGCCCAAATATTTGAGCAGCCACTTTCTCACGAACGGAACGTTGGCAACGTGTCTCAACAAGGGGTGGACGATGATGAGACACAATTGCCAGGAAGTCAGGAGGAGGATCAGGGTGCCGACGAGGAAGACGACGTGGTGGATGATCCAGTAGCTGACCCAACATGGCAGGAGGATATGCAGAGTGAGGCCAGCAGTGCACAGGGGGAGGGAGGCGTAGCATCCCAACAGGCAGTACGAAGCAGGGTCGTGTCCTCGGCAGAAGGCAGGCAACCGTCCCCGGAACAACAACACGACTCAAGGTGCCTGTGCAAATGTTAGGTCTTCCCGAGTCTGGGAGTTTTTTAAGTTGGCTCCAGATGACTCTAAAAAGGCCATTTGCAACACCTGCCATGCCAGTATCAGCAGGGGTACGAAAACTAGCAGCCTGACCACCACCAGCATGATCAGGCACATGTCAGCCAAGCACCCGACTTTGTGGGAAGTACAACAGAGTCGAGGAGCGGTGCTTGCTGATGTCACTGCTACGTCTTCGCGTGTTGTGCGTGCGAGCCAATCCCCTGTCCATGCTGGCCGCGAACAAGCCTCCGGCCCTGCACCTGAAGTTGCCCGCGCACAAATAACACCACCATCAAGCACGTCCTTGTCCCAGAGCAGCGTTCAATTATCCATTCAGCAAACATTTGAACGCAGGCGCAAATATGCTGCCAACACCCCACATGCCACAGTCCAGAATTCTCACATTTCGCGACTCATAGCGCTGGAAATGTTGCCTTTCCGGCTGGTGGAGACGGAAGCATTCCGCGACCTGATGGCGGCTGCTGTTCCACGTTACTCGGTCCCCAGCCGCCACTATTTCTCCAGATGTGCCGTCCCCGCATTGCATAACCACGTGTCCAACAGCATCACACGTGCCCTGAACAATGCTGTTTCAGCCAAAGTCAACCTAACCACAGACACGTGGACAAGTGCTTGTGGGCAAGGCCGCTACATCTCCTTGATGGCACACTGGGTTAATATTGTGGAGGCTGGGACCCAGTCTGAGCGAGGGACGGAACACGTCCTTCCACACCAAGGATAGCAGGCCCTACCTCTGTCAGGGTTTCACCGACACTCTACAGCTCCGGAATGTCATGCTCCTCAGCCTCCTCCTCCTGTGCATCCTCATCCACTGTACCCTCCACACCAGTCCCAAGATGGAAGCACTGCAGCACTGCCTCTGCGAAGCGGCAACAGGCTGTGCTGAAGCTAGTCTGCATAGGTGACAAACCCCACAATGCAGAAGAGGTGTGGACAGCTCTGAAACAGCAGGCAGATCACTGGCTCACACCTCTGAACCTAAAGCCAGGAAAGGTCGTGTGTGACAATGGCCAGAACCTGGTGGCAGCTTTGAGGTGAGGCCAGCTGACGCATGTTCCATGCGTGGCCCATGTGCTCAACCTGGTGGTTCAGAGGTTTCTAAAGTCATACCCAGAGCTGTCTGAACTGCTGGTAAAAGTTCGCCGTCTGTCTGCACATTTTCGCAAGTCACCTGCTGCTTCAGCCGGCCTTGCCGGCTTTCAGCGCCGTTTGCGTCTTCCGGCCCACAGACTGGTGTGTGATGTCCCCACGCGTTGGAATTCAACTCTGCACATGTTGGTCAGGATATGTGAGCAGAAGAAGGCAGTTGTGGACTACCTGCATCACCTAAGCCGTCAGGAAATGGGTCAAACTCCACACATAACACCTGAGGAGTGGAGATGGATGTCCGACCTATGTACCGTCCTCCAAAACTTTGAGGACTCCACCAAGATGGTGAGCGGCGATGACGCCATTATTAGCGACACCATACCACTACTCTGCCTTCTAAAACGGTCTCTGCTGAAAAACAAAGAGGATGCATTGCAGGCCGAGTGCGATGACTTGGAGCAAGAAACAGTAGTGGGTGTGGGTGATAACACACAGCCCAGCCTCATCTCATCACAACGTGCAGTGGAGGACTATGAAGAGGAGGAGGAGGATGAAGATATGGAGCAACTCTCTGGCCAAATTGAGGATATGACATGCACACCAGTCATACCCTCGATTCAGCGTGGCTGGCCAGAGGACAGGGGAGATGAGGAAGAGGAGGAGGAGGAGGACAGCATGTTCAGTCATCGTGTTGGTCTGGATACTGAAGTGATGGCTGTTAAGAGTCTGGCGCACATGGCTGACTTTATGGTAAGCTGCCTGGCTCGTGACCCTTGCGTTCAGAACATCTTAGCCGACAATCAGTACTGGTTGGCAACACTGTTAGACCCACGCTACAAGGAGAACTTTATGTCTCTCATTCCTGAGGCGGAGAGGTCAGCCAAAATGCAGCAGTTCCAGAAGGCCATAGTCACGGAAGTAGACAAATGATTCCCCTCACAAAACGCTAGCGGCATAGGTCAGGAATCGGTGAACAACCAAGGCGTACGGCCGAGAGAGGCACAAGTCCAATCCGCCAGAGGTAGGGGAACAGTCTTTACGATGTGGGACAGTTTTCTCAGCCCCTCACGTACCACAGCCCCTGAGGTGCGGGGTAGTGCCACCAGAAATGCTAAGTTTGGGCAGATGCTGAAGGAGTACCTTGCAGATCGAACAACTGTACTGTGAGATTCCTCTGTGCCTTACAATTTTTGGGTCTCCAAGCTGGACACGTGGCATGAATTGGCTCTCTACGCCTTGGAGGTCCTGGCCTGCCCTGCTGCTAGCGTTTTGTCAGAGCGTGTTTTCAGTGCCGCAGGTGGAATCATTACTGATAAACGCACCCGCCTGTCAACTGAAAATGCTGACAGGCTGACTCTGATCAAGATGAACAAGGGTTGGATTGGGCCAGACTTCACCACACCACCAACAAATGACAACTGAATTTAAATTTTGTTCTGGGAATTTGCCATGTACCTCCACTCACCCATGGGTACACACTTCTGGACTTTGGCTAATCGCTGGACTGCTCCTCATTCTCCTCATGTGCCACCATGATGACCGTTACAATAGTTAGGCTGTTGTTTCAGGTATACCCGCAGTGGTACATTTTTTCGCCCATTTTTTTAGAATGACTATAATAGGATTCCACCCTGGGGACCTTTGCTATAAGGTACTAAGATTTACATACCATTCCTATTAGAAACCAGTATACATTTATAACCTTGTACATATATTGTGAATTCATAGATAGAACCTTGGGCAATCTACATCGCTTCACTAGTTTTGCACTAAACTACAGTGCCCTGAACCACCATTACACCGGATCTATTCCTATGCAAAATAAGCTTGCAGGTATCTGGACTTGAACACTAATAAATGTATGTGCATTTGTGGGAATATAAAATGTATAATCCCACATGTTATATTTTAGATTACCTTCTCCTATCTATATGGTATATCACCCAAAGGAAACAAATACAACCCCCTCCCCGCGTGGTGACAATCCTGTGTTGAAATACTGGCAGGTAAATGTGATAGCATTCTTTTACCTTAGAAAATCCCGATTCTACATACCCTCTACACTAGTACCACCTCTTGTATCTTAATATCACACCCCCTAAAATTACCCTAATTTTAAAGCAGAAAGATTCATAAAAAAAATCCAAAAAAATCCAAAACCAATCAATAAGTTCATTGACTGAATGTCTATGTAAATATTGTATATATTTCACCTGCACTGTATTCATCTTTGTATATTTCTTCTTATAGTGATTTTGTGAACAAGGCCACGAAAACCACGAAACGTCTTTTGTCCTGCATGTCACCTGACACATCTGCATGAACTGTAAATAAAATCACCTTGAGCAAAAAGAACAAATATATGAGTGCTGGGATTCTTCATTCATTAGTTACTACGGATCACTTGATCCTTTCCCGATAGCACCATAAAACCGCAAACGCTCTGAGTGCTGGTCATTTACGACTATTTAGGGTTATACTATAAACAGACTATGGCAACAGTGGCCTCACTGCTTACTATACTGCAGGTCTCATCACTGTCATATAGTATGCGGTGAGGTCACCATTGCCATAGTAACCACTAGTAGTGGTTGCTATGGCAACGGAGACCTCATTGCTTGCTATACCGCAGGTCTCAGCGCTGTCATTCAACAAGACACTGTACATTTCTACAATATAATCTATGTAATTTCCTTCATGGCTAGGTTTCTTGAGGAACCTTCAACTTCTGTGTACCACTCCTTCATGAAGGGCCCTCTAGTATAGAGTAGGGCATATTAAGGTGAGCTACTGGTGAGCAGATGCACCAGTACCATTTCCTTTAGGGTGCCAACTTCCGCCGCTTAGTAAGGGAGAGTATAGGATAATATTCTCTCTTCTCTTTTGCATTTTTTTTTAGCTTTGTTGCATGTTGTATGCATATTGCTTTATTAATTTTAAATAAAGTATTGTTGTATGGGTATAAGTTGCTTTGCTTTGCTTTTTAGGATGTTAGGATGGGTATTCTAGCATGAGAATGACTCTAAGCACACAGCCAGATACACTAAAAAGTGGCTCCTTAAGAAGCTTTTCAAGGTCCTGGGGTGGCTTAACCTGTCTACAGACCTGAACTCAATAGAGAATCTTTGGCTGGAGCTGAAACTCAATGTTGCCCAGTGACATCCTCAAGACCTGAAACATCTGGAGAAGATCTGTATGAAGTATTGGGCCAAAATCCCTGCTGCAGTGTGTACAAACTTGGTCAAGAACTACTGGAATCATTGGACCTCTGTCATTGCAATCCCAGGTTTCTGTACCAAATAATACAATCTGTTTTTCTATTGTATCAATTATCTCTTTCATGCAATAAAATGCAAATTAATTATGCAAAAATTATACAATTTGATCTTATGATTTTTTTTTCTTTAGATCCTGACTCCCACAGTTGAAATGTACATACGATAAATATTATAGACCCCTTCATTCTTTTGTAGGTGTAAAAACTTACAAAATCAGTAAATTATAATTTATATTATTATAATTTATATTATACTAGATGGTGGCCCGATTCTAACGCATCGGGTATTCTAGAATAGCTTGTAAACAGGAGGGAACTGTGTCACACTATGACTGACAGCCTTGTAAACAGGAGTGAACTGCGTGTCACTATGACTGACAGCCTTGTAAACAGCAGAGAAGTGCGTCACACTATGAGCGGCAGTTGAAATTGCGCCCAATATACCAAGCTGTGCTCAGCTTATTGGTCGCCGCCAGCCGCGACGACCAATCAGCACACTTGGTGCGTGTTTAAAAACACGCGTTGCTGATTGGTCGCCGCGGGCGGCGGCAACCAATCAGCAAAGTGGAGCATGGCATGGCAGGGGTATTGAATGCTGCGCCTCTGATTGGTCGCCGCTCTCAGCAGTGGCATGGAATTCATATTTCCTGCCAATCCACGCCACTTTGCTGATTGGTTGCCATGGCCGGCGGCAACCAATCAGAGAAGTAGCGCGGCTTGGCGGGGATTTGAATTCCGGCCGCCATATAGAAATACTCATAATGTGGGTGTTCCAATATGGCGGTCGGGGTACTACCGCTGCAAGCTGATGCCGGTCATCTCCAGGCCGGCTCGCTGCGGACCTCTGTGTGGCAGTAGATGAGCGGCAGCTATCGTCGGATCTCCCGACAATAGCCGCAGCCGGACGCGTGTATCCTGGACAGACAGACACGATTACACAATTATATAGTAGATACCTACAGCACTGTCAGTGTGCAGCAGTGTCAGTGTGCAGCAGTGTCAGTGTACAGCAGTGTCAGTGTGCAGCAGTGTCAGTGTGCAGCAGTGTCGGTGTGTGGCGGAGTCGGTGTGCGGCGCTATCAGTGTTGTGCGGCAGTGTCGGTGTGCGGTGGTGTCGGTGTGTGGCGGTGTTGGTGTACTGCAGTGTTAGTGTACAGCAGTGTTGGTGTACAGAAGTATGAGTGTTGTGCTGCGGTATCAGTGTGCGGCGGAGTCGGTGTACAGCACTATCAGTGTTGTGCGGCGATGTCAGTGTGTCGGTGTGCAGCGGTGTCTGTGTTCGGCGGTGTCTGTGTACATTAGTGTGGGTGTACAGCAGTATCAGTGTTGTGTGGCGTGTCGGTGTGCAGTGGTGTCGGTGTGCGGCGGTGTACGTGTTCAGTCGCCAGGTGAGACTAATCAGCGGGGGCAGAATGGAGCGGGACAGGATGGAGTGAGCGGGGCAGGATGGAGCCAGCAGTGCCGGTGTGAAGTGGTGTTGGTGTGAAGCAGTGGCTGCGGCGTGTGGCGGTGTCAGTGTTGTGCGGCGGTGTTGGTGTGCGGTGGTGTCGGTGTGCGGCAGTGTTGGCGTGCAGCAGTGTCAGTGTTCAATTGCCGGGTGAGACTAATCAGCACGGGCAGAAAGGAATGGGACAGGATGGAGCCAGCGGGGCAAGATGGAGCCAGCAATGTCGGTGTGAAGCGGTGTCTGTGGTGTTCAGCGATGTCAGTATTGCATGGCGGAGTTTGTGTGCATCGGTGTCGGTGTTCAGTGGCTGGGCATGACTAATCAGTGTGGGCAGAATGGAGCAGAGCAGGATGGAGTTGGGGGGGGCAGGATGGAGCCGGGGAGCATTATGGAGCCAGGGGGCAGGATGGTGACGGGGGGAGGCAGAATGGAGTGATCGGGGCAGGATGGAGCGAACGGGGCAGGATGGTGGTGGGGGGGCAGGATGATGGATGGGGAGGCAGGATGGAGCCGGGGGGCTGGATGGAGCTGGGGGGGCAGGATGGAGCCAGGGGGGGCAGGATGGTGGCAGGGAGCAGGAAGGTGCGAGCGGGGCAGGATGATGGTGGGGGGCAGGATGGAGCCGGCGGGGCAGGATGGTGACAGCAGGGGGCAGGATGGTGGCGAAGGGGCAGAAAGGAGGCGGAGGGCAGGATTGAGGCAGGGAAGAGCAGGATGGAGTGATCAGGGCAAGATGGAAGTGGGGGAGCAGGATGGAGCAGGGGGGCAGGATGGTGGCAAGGGGGGTAGGATGGAGCCGGGGGACAGGATGGAAGTGGGGGAGCAGGATGGAACCAGGGGGAGCAGGATGGAGCTGGGGGGGCAGGATGGAGCTGAGGGGGCAGCATGGAGCCGGGGGGGCAGGATGGAAGTGGGGCAAGATGGAGGTGGGGGGCAGGATGGAGGCGGGAGGGCAGCATGGATCCAGGGGGGCAGGATGGAAGTGGGGCAAGATGGAGGTGGGGGGCAGGATGGAGGCGGGAGGGCAGCATGGATCCAGGGGGGCAGGATGGAAGTGGGGCAAGATGGAGGTGGGGAGGCAGGATGGAGCCAGGGGCCAGGATCCCCTCACCCCCCTCTGTTCTCACCTGTGTTCTCCAGCTCAGTCACACAGTACAGGGGTCATGTGACAGGGCGGGCTGTGTGACATCACATCAGCCTGCCCTGTCACATGACCGCTGTACAGAGGGAGTTGGAGCAAGACGGCAGAAAATTTTTTTTTTTATTACTTTTACTGCAGGGGCCAGGAGGAGCAGGGAGTGGGGGGCCGCAGGCAGGTGGACCGGGGGGGCTATGAGTAAAGGCGCGCAGAGCGCAAATTTTGAATTTGTGCGCCGCACGGCTCTTCTGCATACTGGCCACTTCCGTCTGCGGCGTGCAATTTCGACCTCAGATGGAAGAAGCCATTAGGCAATTATATAGTAGATTAAATTATATAAATAATTATTTATATATATATACACACACACAGTATATGTGTGTTAGACTGTATTGCTGTATTACTGAGAGACTGTTCCTATGAATAGATGGTACTCATATTTAACACAATATTCATTTTTTTAGACTCTACATAAGGAAAACATCCATCTGTTTGTCCATATGTCAATGCGATGGATTTAATATCATCTAGGTACTGTCTGAACTAAAGCCAAGAAATATGTGTGAATATGAAAAAGATATGTTCTGTAGATGCCTAGAGATTAACAAAACAACAGACTGGAAATAGCATACTGATCCTAGATAATCACATATTTTCTCAATAAGCCCTAACATATATGATGTTAAAGAAACTAATACAGAGTGTCGTTTGAATCAAATGGTCATGTACTAAATTCTGTTGCCTGTATCCGTTCTTATGGTTTAGAATTTAGATGAGATCTTACTTTATCAAAAAGATACTGAATAATGTATAAAACGTATAAATAAAATACCTAGTTATATAGATTGAAAAATATACTTTTTCAGCTTAACGAAATTACAGCACATCAATCAAGGAGTCTGTGGAACTCAATACTTTTAACTTGTTTCACATGCCCGTAAAAGAATACTACATTTTTTGCTTTATAAGATGCACCTGATTATAAGACGCACCCCAAATTTGGTTAAGGAAAAAAGAATAAAATGTTTTTAATGTTAAATAGGGTCTGTCTTATAATGCCAGTGTCTGTCTTACATAGCCCCCCAAAGTTACATAGCCCCATGCTGCTGGTTTTACATACCCCCCACCCCCATGCTGCTGGTTTTGCATAGCCTCCCACCCTGCTAGTACATAGCTCCTAATTCTGCTGGTACATAGCACTCCATCCTCCCACATTGCAAAGACATACTGATAGGATGTTTAGATTGTGAGCTCCAAGAGGGACAGCATTACTGATGTATGTAAAGTGCTATGGAATTAATAGCGCTATATAAATGAATAAATATTTTTTATATATTTTTTTATCCTGCTGGTACATAGCTCACCTTTCCTGCTGGCACAAAGCAGCCCCCAATTCTGCTGGCACATAGCCCCCCATCCTGCTTTCACATTTCCCCCCCCCCATCCTATTAGCACATAGCCCCCATCCTGCTGATACATAGCCCTGCATGCTGAATATGGCCCAGCATCACAATATATGCCCCCCTGCTGCCCCACACACAAAAATAATAAACAATGTAATTCACCCTCTGTAGCTCCCTGCCTGCAGCATCATCGTTTTCCTGTCTGTATGCCTGGATTCCGATCATGTGATCGGTGCAGCACAGTGATGTAATTGTTGTGAGCCCCAATCACATGATTGGATGCCGGGCACACAGCAAGAAGATGGCGATGCTGCAAGCATGGAGCTACTGGGGGTGAGTTACATTGTCTATTATTTTTGTGTGTGCGGCAGCAGGTGGGCATATACTGTCTCAGAAGGGGCCATATCCAGGATGGGGGGGTGAATATAGGCTCATATATTATGTGCTGCTCACCTCTCCCACCTTTCAGCACTGGCTTCAGCACTGAGGTGAAGGACATGAGGATGCAGTGAATATTATATGATCCTAATGAGCAGAGGCACATGACCTCCTGCTGCCTCTGCAGCCCACACCAGCCTCCTTCAGCCGCTCCAGAGCCACTGCTCCCTCAGCACAGCCCCACAGTCATGCAGCCCCGTATATCCGGATCATAAATCACACACCCCACTTTCCCCATAATTTAGGAGAAAATAGTGCATCTTATGATACAAAAAATATGGTATATAACACACATCTCTCACACACTCACATATATGCATGGAAAGATTTTAATTGCGTGTTGCCAAAGTCAAAAAATGAAAGGGCATCTTTCCCCAAAGTGCAATAAAATTCAGCTGAAATTAAATTCAATTTTTGAATTTTGGCATTTTTTTAGGTAAGATCAGTACTATTACTGTGATGCTAATAGTTTTGTTTTTTTTTACACTTTTTTACAGTGAAATCTTACTAGGTGATGTCAATGAAGCTATGTGAATGTTTCTCTTTTTCATGGTTTTATGATAAGAGATGACTAAACCTTTTTAAGCTCGGGTCCAGCTTATTTTGCCAAAAAGTCATATGTTCACCGATATATCAACGAACAGTTTGCCAAACTTCTAAACCCCATTCAAATCAATGGGAGGAAAAATCAAGGGCCCAGAAAACACCTTCAAAGGGACCCAAAATCTGCCAAACACAGCTCAAACTGTGTTACAGTGGAGCTCACTGTTTTGGCACAGACATTATATTCCTACATTACTTAGCAAGCCGCAGGGCCACTATCACTATGCTTTAGAGCCTGCTCCTGAACCTCACACATATTCACTGCTTCCCCCTCTCCTGATTGGTTAAAGACAGAGTTAGCTTTGCCCACACACTCTCTCCTATTGTCTGTGATTAGTTGTCAATAAAGCAACCAAACTGACGTCAGATTACTTCAAAATCTATTATATAAAACCCGAAGGCCACTTCCGGAGGAGGCCACGCCCACTTCCGTGATGGCCTTCGCCCAGGCTCATCCAGTGCACTGTAGCCAGGCTGCCCCCCGGCTACAGTCACCGACACACGGAACGTTCCGATCTCGGAAGTTCCGTGTGCCCTCCTGCCACTCCCCTCCACCCTCTGCCCTCCAGCCAGTACCTACATACCGGGGGGGGCAGGGGGGCCCATTGCCCACCACCTCGGAGGGCCACACACACCCTGGGGGTACCCGTGCTCCCTGCCGTGTGCCTGGAGAGGAGGGAGGGCGGGACTTCCTCTCCTGCAGCTCTGCCCGCCCCTCCTCTCCTCCTACACCCGACCCCGGCCACCGGTAAGTCTGCAGCCATACACGCTGCTCTGCCCTCCAACCTGTGTGCCCCCTCTGCCCTCTGTCCTCTGCGTCCTCTGCCCCCTCTGCGTCCTCTGCCCCCTCTGTGTCCTCTGCCCCCTGTCCTCTGCCCCCTGTCCTCTGTGTCCTCTGCCCCCTGTCCTCTGTGTCCTCTGCCCCCTGTCCTCTGTGTCCTCTGTCCCCTGTCCTCTGTGTCCTCTGCCCCCTGTCCTCTGTGTCCTCTGCCCCCTGTCCTCTGCCCCCTGTCCTCTGTGTCCTCTGCCCCCTGTCCTCTGTGTCCTCTGCCCCCTGTCCTCTGTGTCCTCTGCCTCCTGTCCTCTGTGTCCTCTGCCCCCTGTCCTCTGTGTCCTCTGCCCCCTGTCCTCTGCCCCCTGTCCTCTGTGTCCTCAGCCCCCTGTCCTCTGTGTCCTCAGCCCCCTGTCCTCTGTGTCCTCTGCCCCCTGTCCTCTGTGTCCTCTGCCCCCTGTCCTCTGTGTCCTCTGCCCCCTGTCCTCTGTGTCCTCTGCCCCCTGTCCTCTGTGTCCTCTGCGTCCTCTGCCCCCTGTCCTCTGCGTCCTCTGCCCCCTGTCCTCTGCGTCCTCTGCCCCCTGTCCTCTGCTTCCTCTGCCCCCTGTCCTCTGCGTCCTCTGCCCCCTCTGTGTCCTCTGCCCCCTGTCCTCTGCCCCCTGTCCTCTGCGTCCTCTGCCCCCTCTGTGTCCTCTGCCCCCTGTCCTCTGCCCCCTGTCCTCTGCGTCCTCTGCCCCCTCTGTGTCCTCTGCCCCCTGTCCTCTGCGTCCTCTGCCCCCTCTGTGTCCTCTGCCCCCTGTCCTCTGCCCCCTGTCCTCTGCCCCCTGTCCTCTGCCCCCTGTCCTCTGCCCCCTGTCCTCTGTGTCCTCTGCCCCCTCTGTGTCCTCTGCCCCCTCTGTGTCCTCTGCCCCCTGTCCTCTGCCCCCTGTCCTCTGCGTCCTCTGCCCCCTCTGTGTCCTCTTCCCCCTGTCCTCTGCGTCCTCTGCGTCCTCTCCCCCCTGTCCTCTGCGTCCTCTCCCCCCTGTCCTCTGCGTCCTCTGCCCCCTGTCCTCTGCGTCCTCTGCCCCCTCTGTGTCCTCTGCCCCCTCTGTGTCCTCTGCCCCCTGTCCTCTGCGTCCTCTGCCCCCTCTGTGTCCTCTGCCCCCTCTGTGTCCTCTGCCCCCTCTGTGTCCTCTGCCCCCTGTCCTCTGCCCCCTGTCCTCTGCCCCCTGTCCTCTGCGTCCTCTGCCCCCTCTGTGTCCTCTGCCCCCTGTCCTCTGCGTCCTCTGCCCCCTCTGCGTCCTCTGCCCCCTGTCCTCTGCGTCCTCTGCCCCCTGTCCTCTGCGTCCTCTGCCCCCTGTCCTCTGCGTCCTCTGCCCCCTGTCCTCTGCGTCCTCTGCCCCCTGTCCTCTGCGTCCTCTGCCCCCTGTCCTCTGCGTCCTCTGCCCCCTGTCCTCTGCGTCCTCTGCCCCCTCTGTGTCCTCTGCCCCCTGTCCTCTGCCCCCTGTCCTCTGCCCCCTGTCCTATGCCCCCTGTCCTCTGCGTCCTCTGCTCCCCTCTGTGTCCTCTGCCCCCTGTCCTCTGCCCCCTGTCCTCTGCGTCCTCTGCCCCCTGTCCTCTGCGTCCTCTGCCCCCTCTGTGTCCTCTGCCCCCTGTCCTCTGCGTCCTCTGCCCCCTGTCCTCTGCGTTCCTCTGCCCCCTGTTCCTCTGCCCCCTGTCCTGCCTGCCCCCTTGTCCTCTGTCCCCTGTCCTCCTGCGTCCTCTGCCCACTCTGTGTCCTCTGCCCCCTGTCCTCTGCCCCCTGTCCTCTGCCCCCTGTCCTCTGCCCCCTGTCCTCTGCCCCCTCTGTGTCCTCTTCCCCCTGTCCTCCTGCGTCCGCTGCCCCCTCTGTGTCCTCTGCCCCCTCTGTGTCCTCTGCCCCCTCTGTGTCCTCTGCCCCCCTCTGTGTCCTCTGCCCCCTCTGTGTCCTCTGCCCCCTCTGTGTCCTCTGCGTCCTCTGCCCCCTCTGCGTCCTCTGCCCCCTCTGCGTCCTCTGCCCCCTGTCCTCTGCGTCCTCTGCCCCCTGTCCTCTGCGTCCTCTGCCCCTGTCCTCTGCATCCTCTGCCCCCTGTCCTCTGCGTCCTCTGCCCCCTGTCCTCTGCTTCCTCTGCCCCCTGTCCTCTGCGTCCTCTGCCCCCTCTGTGTCCTCTGCCCCCTGTCCTCTGCCCCCTGTCCTCTGCCCCCTGTCCTCTGCCCCCCTGTCCTCTGTCCTCTGCCCCCTCTGTGTCCTCTGCCCCCTGTCCTCTGCCCCCTGTCCTCTGCGTCCTCTGCCCCCTGTCCTCTGCGTCCTCTGCCCCCTCTGTGTCCTCTGCCCCCTGTCCTCTGCGTCCTCTGCCCCCTGTCCTCTGCGTCCTCTGCCCCCTGTCCTCTGCGTCCTCTGCCCCTGTCCTCTGCCCCCTGTCCTCTGCCCCCTGTCCTCTGCCCCCTGTCCTCTGTCCCCTGTCATCTGCGTCCTCTGCCCACTCTGCGTCCTCTGCCCACTCTGTGTCCTCTGCCCCCTGTCCTCTGCCCCCTGTCCTCTGCCCCTGTCCTCTGCCCCCTGTCCTCTGCCCCCTCTGTGTCCTCTGCCCCTCTGTGTCCTCTTCCCCCTGTCCTCTGCGTCCTCTGCCCCCTGTCCTCTGCGTCCTCTGCCCCCTCTGTGTCCTCTGCCCCCTCTGTGTCCTCTGCCCCCTCTGTGTCCTCTGCCCCCTCTGTGTCCTCTGCCCCCTCTGCCCCCTCTGTGTCCTCTGCGTCCTCTGTGTCCTCTGCGTCCTCTGTGTCCTCTGCGTCCTCTGTGTCCTCTGCGTCCTCTTCACCCTGTCCTCTGCTCCCTGTCCTCTGCGTCCTCTGCCCCCTGTCCTCTGCGTCCTCTGCCCCCTGTCCTCTGCGTCCTCTGCCCCCTGTCCTCTGCCCAGCCGCCTCTGCCCCTGTCCTCTGCCCAGCCGCCTCTGCCCCCTGTCCTCTGCGCTGACCACTCTGCCCACGTCGCTGCGCTGACCAATCTCACCGCACTCACTGCTAACCACTGAGCCACCGCACTCACTGCTAACCACTGAGCCACCGCACTCACTGCTAACCACTGAGCCACCGTATACTCTGCTACCCACTGAGCCACCGTATACTCTGCTACCCACTGAGCCGCCTGTATACACACAATTCATTTCACCGCACTCCCGTAACTATTAGTAAATAAACTATATATGGATTCTAGACTACCCGATTCTTTAGAATCGGGCCGCCATCTAGTAAATAAATAATTGAAAAAAATGTCACGGAGTCCCCCTGAATTTTGATAACAGCCAAAATAAAGCCACCAGCTTTGGTCTGCAGGCTGCATCTCTATCTATCTATCTATCTATCTATCTATCTATCTATCTATCTATGTGCCGCTTTACACACACCAACTTCTGTGACCTACTTCTGAACAGATCTCTGGTTGCAGTGAAATCATGGACATATTGTTACATTTGTACACAGCCACAAAATGGAACAATGTGTTCATGATTTCACTGCGACCAGAGATCAGTTCAGAAGTTGGTCACAGAAGTTGGTGTGTGTAAAGTGGCCCTATCATCTATCTTTATTTCTATCTATCTGTAAATATATGTATTTTGTCCACCCATCTATAACTCTATCTTAACGTGCATACATTTCTATACCCATACACTCACTCACTTGTACAGCTGAAAAGTTGAGTAATCTTTAAAAACTTAAAAGATTTTAAAATCTTTAAAAAAAATTAGCAGGCAGCAGTCACCCCAAGAATGATGCCCCCATTAGATGTGCCACTCATGGTGCTTCATTAAGGCTCTCTCGCTGCCCAGGTGCATTGGCAAACAGGTTAAAGGTATTTGGAGTTGAAGACAGATGGGTAATGTCAGCTGGCAGCAAGTCCAGAGGTTAGCAATGTTGAGGTATCAATCAGATACACAATATTATTAACCAAGTCAGTAGGGACACAGATAAACACACCAATAAATATTTAATTTGAAAATGAGGCCAATTCCTTTTTCACTTTTTTTAAAATTAAAATTCATTTGTTGAAAGTCTCCCATTCCATTCAACCCCCCCTCCCCCCCCAAAAAAGGATGTGAAAAATAATTAAAAAAAAAAATAATAAGGAAACCCAATTAAATGATGAAGTAGTCACAGCATATGGGGTAAAGATTAGTCCAAAATAGTGGGACAGTAGGCACTGAACGTCTCCCGGCAGTGTGACAAGCAGTAACTTCTCTGAGGATGACTCAGGTTACACAGTGGGTATCATGCACCAAAGAATCCTACTGTGTGACCTGAGAAGACCTGTCTCGTGAGAACCTCAATATTGCATGAGATGTAGTGGTGACTAGGAATGGGTGAGCATGCTCACCGGTACTTGGTGCTCGATTGAGCATTTCAGTACTCGAGATGCTCGGCACAAGCCCAATGTTAACCTAGGGGAATCCCAAGCATTTTTCTGGCAGCACCCCCGGCAGCCTGGATAAACCCTAAAAAAGTCACAAATGTATAAAAACAGTGCTCAAATGACATGGGAACAGCATGGGGAAGACCCCTTTAAGTATTTCTGACTCCCAGGTCACTGCTAGGAACAATGTTGTCTGAGTATTACGCCACTTTTACGGACTCACAATAAAATGTCCAAAAACGAAAGCAAAATGGAATTTCCTGGGGAAAATGCTAAGGGATCATACTCACTTGTGAGACAGTGTTTGTGTATAATATTTGTTTTATTACATTAAAGATTAAAAAAAAAATTGGGAGGCACTCCGATGCTCCTTTCAAGAGATGTGGAGGAGGGCCTCATTAAATATTGTATGTTCCCCTTATTAGGATGTGGGTCTCCCATAGTCTTGCCCTATGCAGGGCTGCCAAAAATTGTGAGGCACTCTTATGCCTCTTTTAAGAGACATGGAGGAGGGCCTCTTTAAATAATGTTCCCAATATTAGGAAGTGGGTCTTCCATAGTGTTGTCCAATGCAGGCTGCCAGAAATTTGGAGGCACTCCAATGCCCTTTTGAAAACACATGGAGGAGGGCCTAATTAAATAATGTTACCATTATTAGGAAGTGGATCTTCCATAGTGTTGCCCTATGTAGGCTGCCAAAAATTGGGAGGCACTACGTTGCCCCTTTTAAGAGATGTGGAGGACGGCCTCATTAAATAATGTTACCATTATTTGGAAGTGGGTCTTCCATAGTGTTGCCCGATGCAAGCTGCCAAAAAATTGTGAGGCACTCCGCTGCCCCCTTTAAGAGAGATGTGGGGGAGGGCCTCATTTGATATTGTATATTCCCATTATTAGGAAGTGGGTCTTCCATAGTGTTGCCTATACAGGCTGCCAAAAATTGGGAGGCACTCCGCTGCCCCATTTAAGAGACATGGAGGAGGGCCTGATTAAATATTATATGTTCCCATTATTAGGAAGTGGGTCTTCCATAGTGCTTCCCTATGCAGACTGACAAAAATTTGGAGTCTATCAGATGCCCCTTTTAAGAGATGTGAAGGAGGACATCATAAAAACAATGTTCCCATTACAAAGGAGTGGATCTCCTATACTTGTAATAAGGCTTGGACTGGCAATTGGGAGAGGCGGGACGTTTCCCTATGGGCCAATAGTTGTGGAGTGGGCAGGGCCACAGCACCTGCTTCTCCAGACGCAGGCCAGCTTTTAATCACTTTGCGGCCACCACGACCCGCAGGGCATAGGAGGAGAGCAGCAGGGGCCGGCAGATCATGACTGCTCTGCCCTGACAGCTGTGAGAGCCTGAGGAGTTTTACAGGAGAAGGAGCTGGAGGAGAGGTGAGATGGTGGGCCCCAATTTCCTCCAGGCCATGCCCCCTCACCACTTCGGTGGGCTCCATCTCCAGTAAATCTCTCTGGACCCCACCCCCTCATTTCTACTGCAGGCGTCGGAAGTTGTTACACAGTGCAGGATCCAGCAAGATGAGCTGCTGCAGCTGCTGGTTGTGAGTAGTGAATGTGTGTGTGTCTCTGTGTGTGGCTGGCTGTGTGTCTGTCTATGTGTCTGTGGCTGGCTGTGTGGCTGGGGCTGCGTGGCTGTGGCTGGCTGTGTGTCTGTGTGGCTGACTGTGTGTGTGTGTGGCTGACTATGTGTCTGTGTGTGGCTTTGGCTGACTGTGTGTGTGGCTGACTATGTGTTTGTGTGTGTCTGGGGCTACATGGCTGGGGCTGAATATGTGTGGCTGACTATGCCTCTGTATGTTGCTGGAACTGCGTGGCTGGGGCTGACTGTGTGTGGCTGTGGCTGGCTGTGTGGCTGACTGTGTGTCTGTGTGGCTGTGTGTCTGTGTGTGGCTGGGACTGCATGGCTGTGGCTGGCTATGTGACTGACTATGTGACTGTGTGCCTGACTATGTGTCTGTAGTAAATCGAGCATCAATGCACACGTGCGATGGAGGAGTTTGTTTCAAGTGAACAGTTTATTTACAAATTCAAGGTGAAGCGACAGGCTAACGTTTCGGCCAGAGTACTGGCCTTGTTCACAGAGTCGCCTATGTTGTTGCGGCTAGAGATATAGTAGTTCACAGTGTAGGACTACAGGGTACTCCTGTTTGGAAGGTTCCCCTGGGGAGCTGTGTTAAATATATACCAGCCTGCAGTAGTAGCTGGTCACCTATGGGGAGGTATGGTCAAGCTAGGTTCTTTGGATGGTGGCGCGGTGAGGGCAGCTGACACGGCCGTGTCAAAGCTAATGGCTGGCATTGATGCTCGATTTACTATTGTCTACGGGACCCTTGGCCCCTTTCAATAGCACAGTGACCATCACCAAAGTTGAGTGCTAGCCTTCGAACTTTCCTGACTATGTGTCTGTACGTGGCTGGGGCTGCATGGCTGTGGCTGACTGTGGCTGGCTGTGTGGCTGACTGTGTGTCTGTATGGCTGACTGTGTATGTGTGTGGCTGGTGCTACGTGGCTGTGGCTGGCTATGGGTGGCTGACTATGTGTCTGTGTGTGGCTGGGGCTGCATGGCTGTGGCTTTACTGTGTGTGGCTGGGGCTGCGTTGCTGTGTTGCTGACTATGTAGTTGTGACTGACTGTGTGCGGCTGGGTCTGCGTGGCTAACTATGTGTCTGTGTGTGGCTAGGGCTGCATGGCTGTGGTTTGACTGTGTGGCTTGGGCTGTGTGTGGCTCACTGTGTTTGTGTGGCTGGGGCTGCATGGTTGTGGCTGACTGTGTGTGGCTGGTCCTGGCTGTGTGTCTATGTGGCTGAGTATATCTGTATGTGGCTGGGGTTGTGTGGCTGGCTGTGTGTGGCTGGGGTTATGTGGCTGTGGCTGACTGTGTGTGTCTGTGTGGCTGACTGTGTCTGTGTGTGGCTGGGGCTGCTTGACTGTGTGTGGTTGACTGTGTGGCTGAGTGTGTGTGTGTGGCTGTGTGTGTGGCTGTGTGTGGTTGGCTGTGTGTCTGTGTGTGGCTGGCTATGGCTGTGTGTGTGGCTGACTATGGCTGTGTGTGGCTGTGTGTGTGGCTGGCTGTGTATGGCTGGCTGTGTCTGGCTGGCTGTGTGTGTGTGGCTGGCTTTGGCTGTGTGGGTGGCTGTCTATGTGGCTGGCAGTTTGTGTGTGGCTGGTTGTGGCTTTGTGGTTGTGTGTGGCTGGCTGTGTGGCTGTATGTGTGTGGATGGCTATCTATGTGTCTGGCTGTGTGTGTATGGCTGTCTATGTGGCTGGCTGTGTGTGTCTGTGTGCCGCTGGCTACGGCTGTAACTGTGTGTGTGGCTGTGTGTGTGGCTGTCTATGTGGCTGTCTCTGACTGTTTGTGTGACTGTCTTTGGCTGTGTGTGTGTGGCTTGCTGTGGCTGTAGCTGTGTGTTTGGCTGTGTCTGTGTGTGGCTGGCCGTGTCTGTGTGTGGCTGGCTATGTCTGTTTGTGTGGCTGGCTGTGTCTGTTTGTGTGGCTGGCTTTGGCTGTGTGTGTGTGGCTGGCTGTGTGTAGCTGGCTGTGTGTCTGTGTGTGGCTGACTGGCTGTGTGGCCTGCTGTGGCTCTCTGTGTGGCTGCCTGTGGTTCTGTGTGTGGCTGGCTTTGCCTGTGTGTCTTGCTGTGGCTGGTTGTGTGGCTGTCTATGTGGCTGGCTGCGTCTGTGCGGCTGGCTGTGGCTGGTGGCTGTCTATGTGGCTGGCTGTTTGTATCTGGCGGTGGCTTTATATGTGGCTGGCTGTAGCTGTGTGTGGCGATGTGTGTGGCTGGCTGTGTGTGGCTGTCTGAGGCTGTATGTGTGACTGGTTGGCTGTGTGTGTGTGGCTGACCACTGGGACCCCATATTCTTGAGAAATGTGGCTTTGAAGAGCACCATGTAAATGGACCTATGGTTGATTACTCCCTCTGTTGTACCATTCACATATGGCTCTTCAGATAACTCCTTTAAGAAAGCGGGAGCCATGACAACGTAAAAGCAAATTTCACGGATCGGGGCTGATGGGTGATTTAGTATGTGGGCTGGTGGGGTTTGTTTTCCAGGGCTGCTTTTTGGTCCCAGACGGCCCTGCTTGTAATGCCTATGCACTAAGTATGGACTGAAACATTTACCTCTGAGGGTATACATGAATATACTGTCTAACGTTTTTTGGAGTTACGGGCATCATAAACACCATTTAAAAATATTATGTGGGTGTTGCATCATGGACCCGTAGGTGACCCTGGTGATATGGTGGTGGAGGATGAGGAGAAGGAGGAGGACTAGAGCTAATAGCCAAAATCAGGAAGCGTATAGCCATGTGTGGGGGTGAAGAGGAGCATGGGAATATACCTCTCCAAAAAAAGACATTGGTTTTGAGTTTATATTATGCTGCTATCATTTGGTGGTGTTGAAAAGTCTGGCCCAATCCAGACCTTGTTTATTTTAATAATTTTCAGTTGAAAGGCGGGAGCGCTTATCAGTAATAATTCCCCCTGCGGCACTAAAATTCCGCTCAAACAAAACCAAAGCAGGGCCAGGACTTCCAAGGCATAGAGAGCCACTTCATGCCATGTGTCGAGCTTGGTTACCCAATAGGACACAGAGGAACCACAAAGGACATTGGTACAGTCGGCAAGGTACTCCTTCAGCATCTTCCCAAACTTTGCAGTCCTTGTGAGAGTACCCTGTGTCTCAGGGCCTGTGTCATGGGATGGGCTGAGAAAACTCTCCCAGAACTTTGTGATTGTTCCCCTGCCTCTGCTGGATTGGAGTTGTGTCTCTCTCGCCTGTACTCCCTGGTTGTCCACTCAACTGTGACCTCTATCGCCAGCGTTATCAGAAGGGATATTTTTTACTAATTCCGCAACAAGGGCCTTCTGGTACTGCCCCATTTTTGTAGACCTTCTCCGCCTTGGGAATAAGAGATATAAAGTTCTCCTTGTAGCGTGGGTTTAAAAGTATCACCAACCAGTAATGAGTGTCACCCAAGATTTTAATAACGCGAGGGTCACGGGACAGGCAGCGTAACATAAAGTTAGCCATGCATGCCAGACTGGTAACAGGCATGACTCACCAATAGGACGATTGATCATGCTTTCCTCCTCCTTTTCCTCCCTGTCCTCTGGCCATACAGGCTGAACAGATGGTATGACAGTTGTGCAGGAAGCACCGTCGATAGCGCATGAAACTAGCTCCTGTTCTTCTTCCTACTTCTCCTGCTCATCGTCCCCAATCCACATTGGGATTAGATGAGGCTGGGCTGTGTGTAATGACCCTGTATGGTTCCTTGCTCCATCTCATTGTGCTCCACCTACAATGCATCCTCTTTGAATTTGAGCAGAGACATTGTGGCTCACCATCTTGGTGGAATCCTCAAAGTTTTGATGGATGGTACATATGTCGGACATCCATGACCACTCCTGAGGTCTTATGTGTGGAGTCTGAATCGAATACCAACAGCCTTGTTGAGGATGGTAGTCAACAACTGTCCTCTTCTGCTCAGCATCTGCAGTGTCAAATTCCAATTTGTGGGAACATCACACACCAGTCTGTGAGACGGAAGCTGCAAACGCTGCTGAAACCCAGCAAGTGCGGCCAAAGCAGTGGGTGACTTTCTAAGATGGGCACACAGGCGGCGTACTTTGACATGCAGATCTGACATCTCCGCTTATGATTTAAGAAACTGCTGAACTACGGGGTCGAGCACATGGGCCAGGCATGGGACATGTGTGAGCTCACCTCGCCTCAGAGCTGCCACCAGGTTCTGGCCATTGTCAGACACGACCATGTAGGTTCAGCGGTGGAAGCCACAGATCTGTCTGCTCTTTCAGAGCTGACCACAACTCTTCAACATTTTGCAGTTTGTCACCTACACATATTAGATTCAGCACAGCCTGTTGCCACTTGGCCGAGGCAGTGCTGCAGTGCTTCCAGCTCGTGACTGATGTGGAGAGTGAAGAGGAGGAAGAGGCGGCTGAGGAGGATGACATGCAGGAGCTGTAGACTGTGGGGGAACCCTGATTGAGTTAGGGCCCACAATCCATGGTGTCGGGAGGACGCATAAGGAGGACAATTTTGTATGGTGATTGGATATTTGTTAATTAGGGGATGGGTTTGATACTATTTAAGGATGGTTCTTTTGTATGATAATATGCTTGATAAAGAACCAGATGGGTTTGAAACGTCGCATGTGGCAGACGGAATAAAGAGGATGCACTAATTCAACCACCTGTGTGGGAGGTGCTGTCTTTTCTATTGAATATATCGTGTTCCGTCCCAAGGTCTGACTGGGTCATGGCTTCCACTATATTAACCCAGTGTGCCGTCATCAAGATGTACCGTCCCTGCACACAAGCACTTGTCGACGTGTCCATGGTTAGGTGGACTGTGCCGGAAACTGCATTGTTAAGGTCACGGCTAATGTTTTGGGACACGTGCTTGTGTAATGAGGGGACAGCACACCGGAAGAAATAGTGGCGGCTGCGGACCGAAAAACAAGGGGCAGCTGCTGCCGTCAGGTTGCGGAATGATTCCGTCTCCACTACCCTGAAAGGCAACATTTTGAACGCAAGCATTCGCAAAATGCGCAAATTGAGAAGTGTGGCCTGTGAGGCGTTGGCTGCGTATTTGCACCTGCATTCCAAAGACTGGGGTATGGACAATTGAACTCTGTGCTGGGACATGGACATCGACGTGGTTGCTGACGGTGGTATTGATTGTGCAACGACAGGTGCAGGAAAGGAGGCATCTACGCGTGCACTATGGACAGAGGATTGCTTTGCACGCACAACAGTGGAAGAAGCAGTGGTGTCACCTGCAGACACTTCTCCTGGACACTGGGGTTCGGCCCACAAAGTCGGTTGCTTTGCTGCCATGTGCCTGATTACGTTGGTGGTGGTCAGGCTGCTAGTTTTGCTACCCCTGCTGATGCTGGCATGGCAGGTGGTGCAAATGGCCTTTTTGGAATTATCAGCAGAGTCCTCAAAAAACAGCCAGACTCAGGAAGACCTAACAGTTGTACTGGCAACTTCTGTCGTGTTGGTGTTACGGGGATCGGTTGCCTGCCTTCTGTCTGCAGCCACCACCCTGCTTCTTCCTGCCTGTTGGGGTGCTACGCCTCCCTCCCCTTGTGCACAGCTGTCTCACTCTGCATGTCCTCCTGCCAGGTAGGGTCGGTTACCAGATCATCCACCACATCGTCTTCCACTTCCGCACCCTGGTCCATCTGACTTTCTGGCAATTGCATCTGATCATTGTCCACCTCTTGTGACACTTTCCCACCGTCACCTTCGTGTGACAGTGGCTGCTCAAATAATCATTTTTGTCCTCGCACTTAACATGGTGGGAGGAAGGAGGATCAGGGTGAGGAATATGCGGTCCAGACTCACGGCTACTGGGACTTGACCGTGTGGAAGACAGGGTAGTTGTGGTGGTGGCAAACTGACTTGAACCATTCCACTATCCAACTAACAACCTGTTGACACTGCTCTGTGTTTAATAGTGGTGTGCTGCGGTCCCCTAGGAATTGGACAGGAAGGTCGGGCGAGAAGATATGGGTGTTTTGCTGTGGCAAAATTGTAGCTTGCTCATGGCCTCGGCCTCTGCATGTACTATCACATCCAGTTCCTAGTCCCTTGCCACCGACCTTGCACATTTTGAACGATGTGCTATATGGGTTTTAAAAGTGTGCTATATACCCTGCCTCTATACAGCTAAATTAACCCTAAAAAGGACTGTTGTTTTGATGTAGATAGATATTAGAAGCCTGAACACCAGCCCCAGATGTGCTGACTGATATACAGCCACGTGTGGTACACTGTAGTATGCTATATACCCTGCCTGCCTGTATACAGCTAAATTAATCCTAAAAGAACTGTTGTATTGATGGATAGATATTACAAGCCTGTACACCAGACCCAGGTGTGCTGTCTGTTATACAGCCTCTTGTGATACACCGAAGTGGGCTATGTACCCCTCCTGCCTGTATAGAGCTAAATTAATCCTTAGAAGGACTGTTGTTTTGATAGATAGTGTGAGGTAGCGGCGGCACGGCGAAGACAAGGGATCCGGGCACCACGGGTCACTGCACACGGGTTTTATTCCACCAACAGAAGAGACAAAAAAACAATAGTCCAAAAGAGCATTTCCTTCAGGGGCCGCTCCTCGCTGCTTTCCCAGAAGGCTATCTGCCACTAGGTTTGCGGCCTGACTCAGAACATGCTTCCTCATCAGAATCCCAGGGAGTTGTGCTCACTCCCAACTCAAGGACCCACACCCAGTGTTCCTGCTTCCTCTTAACGCCTTCCTCTCTGGGAAGAGGGAAAAAAAAACTCCAAACCCTGGACTGGAGTACTTTTCTACCCATGGAGGGCGCACAACCTGGGGGAGACGTACCGGCCGTCCATGACAACCCCGGCTACCGTCTCACACCCCCCCCCTCAGTTCAAGCGAGCGGGATTGAACTCCAGCCAGCAAACACGGACCGCGGGACAAGGCATCCGCGTTGCCCTGCCACCTCCCGGCTCGGTGTTCCACCGTGAACCGAAAGTTTTGTAGGGACAGGAACCACCGGGTGACCCGGGTGTTCCGTTCCTTGGCGGACCTCATCCACACCAGCGGAGAGTGGTCCGTAACCAGGCTGAACTGCCGTCCCAACAGGTAGTAGCGGAGGGACTCCAAGGCCCACTTGATGGCCAGGCACTCCTTCTCCACTACGCTGTAGTTCCGTTCGGGAGGGGTGAGTTTTCGACTCAAGTATGTGACCGGGTGTTCCTCCCCCTGGACCACCTGGGACAGCACGGCCCCGAGGCCGACCTCCGAGGCATCCGTTTGGACAACGAACTCCTTTCGGAAATCGGGGTTCACGAGCACGGGCTGTCCACACAGGACCCCCTTTAGGGTCCGGAATGAGTCCTCGGCCTGCGGAGTCCAACGCACCATGACAGACCTCTTTCCCTTTAGAAGGTCCGTCAATGGGGCCGAGAGACTCGCAAAATTGGGGACAAACCTCCTATAGTACCCCACAATACCCAGGAAAGCTCGGACCTGCTTTGTGGTTAGGGGTCTCGGCCACGTTTGGATTGCCTCCACTTTGTTGATTTGGGGTTTGATGACCCCTTGCCCTATCACGTACCCCAAGTAACGGGCCTGTGTAAGCCCCAATGCACATTTCTTGGGATTGGCCGTCAATCCCGCTGTTCGAAGCGCGTCCACCACCGCCTGGACCTGGTCCAAGTGGGTCTGTCACTCTGTGCTGTAAATGATGATATCAGCAAGGTACGCTGATGCATACGCCTGGTGAGGTTCCAGCACTACGTCCATCAACCTCTGGAATGTGGCCGGGGCGCCATGCAACCCAAAAGGCAGAACGACATAGTGGAAGAGACCCTCGGGCGTAACAAAAGCGGTTTTCTCCTTGGCGGACTCCGTCAGGGGCACCTGCCAGTACCCCTTGGTTAGGTCCAGCGTGGTGAAATACTGCGCCTGTCCCAGCCGATCTATCAGCTCATCCACCCGGGGCATGGGGTAGAGATCGAACTTGGATATGTCGTTCAGTCTCCTAAAGTAATTACAGAATCTCAAGGAACCATCGGGTTTAGGTATTAGGACAATGGGACTGGCCCATTCGCTCTTGGATTTTTCGATGACCCCAAGGCGAAGCATGTTTTTCACCTCCATGGAGATGGCTTGTCTCCGAGCCTCCGGTACCCGGTATGGCTTCAGGCGTACCTTCATCTGAGGCTCTGTGACAATGTCGTGGCGTATTAGACTGGTACGACCGGGTAATTCAGAGAAAACATCCGGGTTCTGCTGAACTAGCCGTCGGGCTTCCCGCCTCTGTTGTTTGGTAAGGGTTTCTCCGATCTTGACTTCCGGTACGTCCCCTCCGGAGGTTGCAGGACCCGGGGGCGAACGACCAGAAGAAGAGGGAGAGGGAAAAAGCTCCCCCATCAGGCTTACCCTGTCCTTCCAGGGCTTCAACAGATTGACATGGTAAATCTGCTCAGGTTTCCTCCTTCCGGGTTGCAACACTTTGTAGTTGACCGCCCCGACTTGTTCCTTAATCTCGTAGGGACCCTGCCACTTGGCTAGGAACTTGCCTTCAGCGGTGGGGACCAATACCAACACTCGATCCCCTGGGTTGAAAAACCTCACGGTGGCCTGTCTATTGTAGCGGCCGCTCTGGCCGGCTTGAGCCTCCTGTAAGTGTTCTCTCACGATCGGCATGACCGCACTTATGCGGTTCTGCATCCCCAGAATGTGTTCGATCACACTTTTATGGGGGGTGGGCTCTTGCTCCCACGTATCTTTTGCCAGGTCCAACAGTCCCCGGGGATGTCGCCCGTACAATAATTCAAAAGGCGAAAACCCCGTGGAGGACTGTGGCACCTCCCGGACAGCGAACATCAGGTAGGGAAGCAACATGTCCCAGTCTTTACCGTCTTTGGATATCACCCTTTTTAGCATGGTTTTGAGGGTTTTATTGAACCGCTCCACTAAACCGTCCGTTTGAGGATGATACACAGACGTACGTAACTGCTTGATCTGGAGTAGCCAGCATAGCTCTTTAGTTACCTTGGACATGAATGGGGTCCCCTGATTCGTAAGGATCTCCTTGGGCAACCCCACCCGGCAGAACACAGCAAACAACTCCCGAGCAATCAGCTTAGCCGCCGTATGTCTGAGGGGTATCGCCTCTGGATAACGGGTGGCATAGTCCACAATCACCAGGATGTGTTGGTGCCCTCGAGCAGACTTTACGAGGGGCCCCACCAAATCCATCCCTATCCTTTCAAACGGTACCTCTATAATAGGTAACGGCACCAACGGGCTGCCGAAGTGTGCCAGGGGTGCGGTAAGCTGGCACTCCGGGCAGGTTTCGCAGAACCGTTTCACCTCACCAAAAACCCCGGGCCAATAGAACCTCTGTAAGATTCGCTCTTGCGTTTTCTTGACCCCTAGGTGGCCGCTCATCAGGTGTTTGTGGGCCAGGTCGAGGACTCGCCGGCGATACGGCTGGGGCACCAACAACTGTTCGATCACCTCGCCCCGTATCTCATCCACCTGGTATAGCAAGTTTTGCTTGAGAGCAAAATGGGGGTACCTTTCCTGGGTACCCGGCACCTGGGCAATCCCATCGATTACCGTCACTCGACCCCGGGCGTTTGCCAAGGTCGGATCCTGGAGTTGGGCTGTCCCGAACGCATCCGGGGAAGCCTCCAACTCCGGGACCGGCTCGGCCGTCTCGGTCTCTCCTGCCAACACCTCTAGGGGAGCCCTATCGGGTTCACACTCTGTCCCTAACATGGTCACCCCTACGGCAGGCGTCCCGGACTCGGGATCGTCAGGCTCAGGCCCTGGACCGTCCATTACCTGAGGGGACTTAGAGGACCCCTTCCATAGAGTCCAGAACAAAGGCAGATCCCTTCCGAGGATCACATCATAGGGAAGAGAGTACACAATCCCCACCTCATGCTGCACCTGTCCGCAGGGTGCCGTGAGGGTGACAACCCCCATGGGATAATCCTTACGATCCCCGTGTATGCAAACCACCCCCACAGTACGTCCGGTGACTTTTACTTTCGCCAACAGGGTGGATCGCACCAGGGTCACTAGGCTTCCGGAGTCCAACAGGCCCCTCACCGGACAACCATTAACCTGTATCTGGCATAAGTGGGGCTCGGTCTCTGGGCGAACCATGTCCGCGGTGCACACCGCCTGCGCATACAGGGAACCCCGGCGGCCAACCTCGCAATCCATGGGCTCCGTCGTGAGGGGACACTGGGCTGCCATATGTCCCACCCGCTGGCACCGCCAACATCTAATAGGGATGGAAGCCCCCTGGATGGGTTGTCGTTTGGGGTACATAGCCTTCCTGACCCCAGAGATGGCTGGAGAGGCATCGAACGGGGCGGGTGCGGACTCTTGTACGGATGTTGGTGGTGGGGCCCGGGCCTGAGGCTTGGAGGGGGCAGTACGACGGGCGGCACGCAAAGTCCCAGAGTCCCAGATCAAGTCCTGCGTAGCCACGTGTCGCTCTACTAAGCCCACCACTTGATCCAGAGTACTCGGGTCGCCCTGGCCTACCCATCGTTGTATGGAGACAGGTAAAGTGCGTACAAAGCGATCAACCACCACCCTCTCCACCATTTGAGCCGGGCTCAGGGTCTCAGGCTGCAACCATTTTTTTACCAAATGTAGCAAGTCATAGGCCTGGGACCGGGCGGGTTTGGTTTCGTCACAGAACCACTGGTTCACCCGCTGCGCCCGCACATACGTATTAACCCCTGTCCGAGCAAGAATTTCGCCCTTCAAGGCCCTATAATCCAGGGCGTCCTCTGTACAGAGGTCCAGATATGCTTTCTGGGGCTCTCCAATCAAATAGGGTGACAGTACCTCAGCCCACTGAGCGACCGGCAGTCTCTCGCGCTCTGCCACTCACTCGAACACTGCCAGGAACGCTTCCACATCCTCCCCCGGGGTCATTTTTTGCAGCGCTTGTCTTACCGCCTTCCGGACGCAGCCTTCGTCACTGGGCCCACGGGGCGGCTCCCTCGGTCTGGCCCGCACAGCCTCGGTCAGCAGGGCCATCTGCTCCTGGTGCCTCCTCTCCTGCTGCTGCTGAGCTTCCTGTTGCTGCTGCTGGGCCAACACCAGGTGCTTGAGCAACTCCTCCATGCTGGCAGTGGGTGTAGGTTGCAGCGTAGCCGGCCGGATCCAGGACATGGGCTCCGGGCACCCACAAGAGACTGGCGGCTCCTATCACTTATCAGCCGCTCATTAGCCTCATGACACAGTCACTTTCCCACCGGAACTGAGGGCAACAGAAGCGCCGGCTACATCTCACCGGGCCGGGCTTGCCCGCATTCTCCACCATATGTGAGGTAGCGGCGGCACGGCGAAGACAAGGGATCCGGGCACCACGGGTCACTGCACACGGGTTTTATTCCACCAACAGAAGAGACAAAAAAACAATAGTCCAAAAGAGCATTTCCTTCAGGGGCCACTCCTCGCTGCTTTCCCAGAAGGCTATCTGCCACTAGGTTTGCAGCCTGACTCAAAACATGCTTCCTCATCAGAATCCCAGGGAGTTGTGCTCACTCCCAACTCAAGGATCCACACCCAGTGTTCCTGCTTCCTCTTAACGCCTTCCTCTCTGGATAGAGGGAAAAAAAACTCCAAACCCTGGACTGGAGTACTTTTCTACCCATGGAGGGCGCACAACCTGGGGGAGACATACCGGCCGTCCATGACAACCCCGGCTACCGTCTCACAATAGATAGATAGATAGATAGATAGATAGATAGATAGATAGATAGATAGATAGATAGATAGATAGATAGATAATTTGAAAAAAATTCTTACAGCACACAGCTACTACGAATGATGTACAAATGCTATCAGCTATATGTATTTGAGGAAAAAGTTTAAAAACTTACGTTTTTTTCAATAAACTCAAAAATCTTATCTTTTTATTTCTGAAGTTCTTAGTATATACATTGGCCAATGTCTGCTTGCTCATCAACTGCGACAAAGTGACTTCAGGTATGATGAGTCCTACGCTGATATCCCTATCCTCCTTGTCCACCCCCACTTCTCAGTGGGCAGACTCCATCTAGACCCTCGATCACCTGTAGGTTAATGAGGGTGCACATTGCAGCAAGGAGCCTGCAACTCCATATGATAAATAACAAGAAGTTATTTATGAAGTCACTTTGTCGCAGTTGATGAGCAAGCAGACATTGGCCAATGTGTGTACTAAGAACTTCAGAAATAAAAAGATAAGATAAGATTTTTGAGTTTTTTGAAAAAAACATAAGTTTTTAAACTTTTTCCTCAAATACATATACCGTATATACTCGCGTATAAGCCGAGTTTTTCAGCCCAAAAATTGGGCTGAAAAGTACCCCCCTCGGCTTATACACGAGTCAGTGCTGTATACCGATGTATACATCGGTACATACCGATGAATACATCGGTATACAGCAGCCCCCGTAATCCAGGGCCCCCCCAGCCTGACTCCGGTCACCTGTAAAGGAAACTATACTTATCACTGCCCGCTGTCCGCGCCGGCTCGCAGCTGCCGACCGCGATCCTCCATCTTGCGTCTTCTTCCTGTTTCTGTGCTCGTCGCGGGCAATGACGTCATTCCCTGCGACGAGCACAGGAAACAGGAAGAAGACGCAAGATGGAGGATCGCGGACGGCAGCTGCGAGCGGGTGCGAGCGGGCGCGGACAGCGGCACTGTGATAAGTATAGTTTCCTTTACAGGTAACCGGAGTCAGGCTGGGGGGGCCCTGGATTACGGGGGCTGCTGTATACTACCGCTGGGGCTGCAATATACTACCACTGGGGCTGTATACTACCACTGGGGCTGCAATATACTACCACTGGGGCTGTATACTACCACTGGGGCTGCAATATACTACCACTGGGGCTGTATACACCACTGGGGCTGCAATATACTACCATGGGGCTGTATACTACCGCTGGGGCTGCAATATACTACCACTGGGGCTGTATACTACCGCTGGGGCTGCAATATACTACCACTGGGGCTGTATACACTACTGGGGCTGCAATATACTACCACTGGGGCTGTATACACCACTGGGGCTGCAATATACTACCACTGGGGCTGTATACACCACTGGGGATGTATATACTACTGGGGCTGCCTGTATACTACCACTGGGGCTGTATATACTACTGGGGCTGCCTGTATACTACTGGGGCTGCCTGTATACTACCACTGGGGCTGTATACACCACTGGGGCTGCAATATACTACCACTGGGGCTGTATACACCACTGGGGCTGCAATATACTACCACTGGGGCTGTATACACCACTGGGGCTGTATATACTACTGGGGCTGCCTGTATACTACCACTGGGGCTGTATATACTACTGGGGCTGCCTGTATACTACTGGGGCTGCCTGTATACTACCACTGGGGCTGTATATACTACTGGGGCTGCCTGTATACTACTGGGGCTGCCTGTATACTACCACTGGGGCTGTATATACTACTGGGGCTGCTGCTGTATACTACCACTGGGGCTGCTGTATACTACCACTGGGGCTGCTGTATACTACCACTGGGGCTGCTGGGGCTCCTATATACTACCACTGGGGCTGCTGTATACTACCACTGGGGCTGCTGTATACTACCACTGGGGCTGCTGGGGATGCTACATACTACCACTGGGGCTGCTGTATACTTCCACTGGGGAGGCCTGTATACCACTGGGGGGGGCCTGTATAGCACACTGCTGGGGGCTGTATACCTGTGCTGAGGTCCACCCTCGGCTTATACACGAGTCAATAGGTTTTTCCAGATTTTTGGGGCAAAAGTAGGGGGGTCGGCTTATACACGGGTCGGCTTATACACGAGTATATACAGAAAAAACTGCACAGCACTCACAGACACAATGTGAACTGGTGCCAAGCAGGGACACTGAGTTAAACAACTAGAAAAAATTATCTGCAGCACTCAGCTACTTCCAATGATGTACATATGCTAACAAGCTATATATTTTTATAAAAAAAATTTTTTAAAAACTTATGTTTTTTTCAAAAAAACTCAAAAATTCTTATTTTTTTTTATTTCTGAGGTTCTTAGTACATACATTGGCCAATGTCTGTTTGCTTATCAACTGCGACAAAGTGACCCCAGGTCTGATGAGTCCTAGCGATGACATCCCTGTCCTCCTTTTCCTCCCTATCCCACTACTATGTGGGCGGACACCATCTCAACCCTAGACCACCTGTAGGTGATGAGGGTGCAAATTCCAGACATGGATAGGTTTGTTCTCAAGCATAGCGCATCATGTGTAAAAGTGAACATTATATGCATCAAATTTCCAACAAGCAATTTACAAAAGATTCTTTAAAAAATCTCGTTTGTCCATGATATATAGTTTACAGTGAGTCACATAGTGATTTCATAATAAAGTGCAATAATAGTGCTTATTGTAATTAATTAATTTAGAACCAAAACTACAGTACAGAATAATAGCTTATGATTATTCATGTGTGACACCTAAGTCCAAGGAAAAGAGTGGCATGGTAGGATAGGGACCCATCAGATCTAAGGTTACCTTGCCACGGTTGATGGGTAAACAGGAATTGGCCAATATGTGTACTAAGAACCTTAGTTTACAAAGATTAAAATATCCCAAAAATAAAAAAAATTAGTTTTTTTGAAAAAACGCATATTTTATATTTTGTCCACAAATGCATAGATTTTTCACTTTTATTTATCTATTTGTATGTATACACACATGATTGGCAGTGACAGTGTGCTGATGTGAAAATGTTTCTGTATATTGTTCAGTATTGCAGCTTGCACCAGTTCAGACTAGACCTTTAGTGCTGTTTAGCTTTTTTTTTTGTTGCTATATAATTGTTGGAGTCTTTGATTGAAGTGAGTCCTCCCACTTCCCATAAAAATTATAAAAATGGAGGCTTAGCTAAGTCCAAGGAAAGAGTGGCATGGTAGGGAAGGAACTCAGATCTAAGGTCACCTTGCCATGGTTGATGGGCAAACAGGTATTGGCCAATATGTGTACTAGGAACCTTACTTAATCCCATTATGACCAATGACGAGTTTAGCCGTCATGAAAAGATGTCAGTTCCCGCATCATGACGGATAAACTCGTCATGGCTTTCAACTGTCACTACTTGTAAACAAACAGTGACAGCTCAAATCTAACAGCTGTCAGTGACAGCTGAAAGTCAGGGGCAGGAGTGTGGGGACCCTTTTTAGTGGTCCCCACACTCAAAGCGATGTGATTGGTCAGTCAATCTGACTAACCGATCACATCATGATCGCGCAGGAAAGTGCTGATTGTCAGCACTTCCCTGCATGATCTCTGCAAGAGCCGGGCTGTCAGCTGTGCCCGGCTCCTGCACAGATCACCTGCCTGTGCCAACTGCTCCTGTGCCCGCTCTCCTCCCTCCTGGTCTCCACCGTCCTCTCCCCTCTGTGTCCGCATCCCCCCCGCTCATCACCCCTGTCCCCTGCTCTGTCCGCCCTCCCCCCCTCATCCCCCCTGTCCCCTGCTTTTGTCCGCCCTCCCCCCTCTTCCCCCCTGTCCCCTGCTGTGTCCAAAACCCCCCGCTCACTACCCCTGTCCCTGCTGTGTACACCCTCCCTCCCCCTCATCCCACCTGTCCCCTGCTTTTGTCCGCCCTCCCGGTCTCCTCCGTCCTCTCCCCGCTGTGTCCGCATCCCCAACCCCTTCCACTCATCACCCCTGTCCACTGCTGTGTCCACCCTCCCCCCTCATCCTTCCTGTCCCTCCACCTCCTCCCACCGCTTCCTCATGCTCACCTACACGGCCGTCGCCCGCCGGTGCCACTGCCACCACTGCCTCCCGCTCGCCTCCTTCTGCTGTCACCGCCCTCATCCTTCTAGACCCGACGTCCGGTAAGACCCCCTGCATAATCCCCCATCCCCCTGCAGGGGGATCCCTGATCCCCCATCCACCTGGAGGGGGGGGATCCCTGATCCCCCATCCCTCTGCAGGGGAATCCCTGACCCCCTGGATCCCTGATCCCCCATCCCCCTGCAAGGGGATCCCTGATCCCCCATCGCCCTGCAGGGGTATCCCTGATCCCCCATCCCCCTGGAGGGGAACCCCTTATCCCTGATCCTCCATCCCCCTGCAGGGGGATCCCTGATCCCCCATCCCCCTGGAGGGGGATCCCTGATCCCCCATCCCCTTGCAGGGGGACCCCTGATCCCCCATCCCCCTGCAGGGGGATTCCTGATCCCCCATCCCCGTGGAAGGGGACCCCTGATCCCTGATCCCCCATCCCCCTGGAGGGGGACCACTGATCCCTGATCCCCATCCCCTGCAGGGGGATCCCTGATCCCCCATCACCCTGGAGGGGGACCCCTGATCCCTGATCCCCCATCCAACTGCAAGGGGATCCCTGATCCCCCATCACCCTTCAGGGGGACCCCTGATCTCCCATCCCCCTGTAGGGGGACCCCTCATACCCCATACCCTTGCAGGGGGATCCCTGATCCAGTAGATCACTGTGCCCAAGTTGTCAGATTGCCCCCTGCATGTGGATTGAGCTGCAGAAAGCGATCTGACAGCTCGGGCGCAGTGATCCACTGCATAGTGATCTGGGCTTTCAGACCACTGCGCCCGAGCTGTCAGATTGCCTTCTGCAGCTCAATCCCCATGCAGGGGGATCAGGTGCAGTGATCCACTGTGTGGATGCAGGGGGATCATGCTGCAGTGAACTAATCTGACAGTCCTGGCACAGTGATCCATTATGGGGTTGTCAGATCACTTCACTGCAACGTCGGGTCACCTGACCCAAGCCAATTAAATGAAGGTAATAATACCACAGAATTTGTGATTGCAATCATTTTCAGGAAGAAACTGAGAATTATCTGACAGATTTGCAGGGGTGTCAATACTTTTGGCCACAACTGTATAAGAAAAGATGGATATATCTAGTGACAAAAAATAAGGAAAATTAATAAATACAAGTTGTGATTATGGTATACAAGAAAATACAGGAAAGTATTCTTTAAGATTGGCAAGAATACAGTTTGAGTCTTTTCACCGCTGGCTTTCCCGCGAGCTATTTCAAATGATCAGCTGGTGCTGATCATCTGATCGTTTGAAATAGCCGGCGGGAAAGCCGGAGGTGAAAAGAGTCTTGTCACTGCCGGCTTTCCCGCTGGCTATTTCAATCGATCAGCTGATAGTTTACATGTAGGTAAGTACCGGGAGACCATGTCACAGATGTAGGGAGGATACAGTTTGCGGATGGCTTTGTATATCATAGTTAGGATTTTGAACTGGAGCCTCTGGACAATAGGAAGCCAGTGAAGAGATTGGCAGAGAAAAGAGGCTGGTGAATAACAGAGAGACAGATGTATTAGTTGGGCAGCAGAGTTTAGGATAGATTGGAGTGGTGTAAGAGTGCAAGAGAGGAGGCCATAGAGTAGGAGGTTGCAATAGTCGAGGCGGGAGATGATTAGGGTATGCACGAGTGTTTTTGCAGTTTCTTGGTCAAGGAATTGACGGATTCAGGAAATACTTTTGAGTTGGAGTCTGCAGGAGGCGGCAAGTTTTGGATATGTGGCTTAAAAGAGAGGGCAGAGTCGATGATCACGCCAAGGCACCGAGCATGTGCGACTGGGGAAAGTGAGAAGCCATTTACTTTGATGGATAGGTCTGGTGAAGGGGTAGAGTGAGATGGGGGAAAGATGATGAATTCTGTTTTGTCCATGTTCAGTTTTAAAAAGCAAGCAGAAAAGAAAGATGGAATAGCGGACAGACATTGTGGGATTTTGGTCAGTAAGGAGGTGATGTCAGGTCCAGAGAGGTAGATCCTTGTGTCATCAGCATAGACATGATACTGAAAACTGTGGGATTCTATGAGCTGATCCAGGCTGAAGGTGTAGATGGAGAAGAGTAGGGGTCCTAGAACTGAGCCTTGAGGGACACCGACAGATAAGCTGAACGTTCGATGTGTTAAATACAAGATCCAGGACAGGGCCAAGTCTGCAATGCCAAGAGATGAGAGAATCTGTAACAAGAGGGAATGGTCCACAATGTCAAAGGCAGAAGACAGGTCGAGGAGAAGGACAAAGTAGTGTCGCTTACTCTTGGAGGTTAGCAGGTCATTAATGACTTTAGTTAGGGCAGTTTCAGTAGAGTAATGCAGTCAGAAGCCATATTGTAACCAGTCAAAAAGGGAGCAGGAGGAGAGGCGGGAGGACATTTCAAGCACAGTAATACCTTTATCAAAGATGGATATGGCATTACTTTGACTGACAAGCAATTCCAGCATGTTTATTGGCTGAAAATCAGTCAGCAAACATGTTAGGCAGCTCACTCAAATATCATAAGTAAAATTTAAAACAATCGCAGAGTAACGAGTATCATGAATACCTTAATATCCCTGCGAGTAATGAATCGTGAATAGTATATTCGTTCATCGCTAGTGGTAGCTTAAGTTTGGGTGGGGGGAGTTTAATAAGACCTCTGCATTGAGATAGTAAGAGGGCTCTTATTTTTCTGAAAGCAAATACATGTTCTGATTCGTTGTGTTAACACAACGAATCAGAACATGTATTTGCTTTCAGAAAAATAAGAGCCCTCTTGCTATGTACTAAAAAGTTTTCTCTCACTAGAGTTCCCCTTTAAAGTGCATTTGATTAAAGATATATGAACTGTATTTTAGATAAAGGGATTTTTGGGGGAATTCTTAAAGCGAACCTGTCACCCCCCCCGGGCATCAAAAGCTCTAATATCCACCTTCTGCAGCACTAAGGCTGCATTCAGGGAAGGTGACTATAGGCTTTTGATGCCCTTTGTAGTCTGAAATATGAAGTTAGGTAAATGCTTACTCTTAGAAAGAACAGAGACCGGGAGGCAGGGTTTCACGCTGCTCCGGCCCGCCCCCTCTTGTCAGTCATGGTGCTCGGCTGCTGCTGCCTCCCATGACTGTGTAAAATGAACGCGCGTCTCCGTTCTCATGCACGGAGCCGCGCATGCGCTGTGTGCCCGGTGTCGATGACTTCCTGGACACCGGGCGCACAGCGCATGCGCGGCTCCGTGCATGAGAACGGAGACGCGCGTTCATTTTACACAGTCATGGGAGGCAGCAGCAGCCGAGCACCATGACTGACAAGAGGGGGCGGGCCGGAGCAGCGTGAAACCCTGCCTCCCGGTCTCTGTTCTTTCTAAGAGTAAGCATTTACCTAACTTCATATTTCAGACTACAAAGGGCATCAAAAGCCTATAGTCACCTTCCCTGAATGCAGCCTTAGTGCTGCAGAAGGTGGCTATTAGAGCTTTTGATGCCCGGGGGGGGTGACAGGTTCG
>JARQOC010000005.1:274757565-274774127 GCA_033576535.1 Allobates femoralis | reverse complement strand
GACGAAACACACATCTAAAATTCGACGAAATCAACATTCGAACATCAGGGGTGGTGGGCTCATCTTCTAGTCCTTTACTGAATGCATGTTTATAGCAGTATTTCCATACCTCTCCACAACAAAGTACACGGGAAGAGCCAATTATAGCATTTTTTTTCAGCTAGGACTTACACCCAAACCCTGTTTAGTTCCTTTTTAATAATCTCTGACAGAATCAGAAGGAATGCTCCTTAGATTTCACCTATGATTTAATCCTTTTTATGTCCTCCAGACAGACTGTAAATCGATTTCATGAATGTGCATGAAGACCATATGATTCCCCAAATATGGCACTTACATATGGATACAAAAATAATGCCCCTTTTCACACAGTATGAGCCTTTATAGCAGTGTGATGCCATTACAATGACCCTTCCTCATTGTAGAATGTCCTCACAGTCCTCCTACACAGAATGATGCCTCCAGTACCTTTAACAAAGTGTAATGTTCCTATACAGTATTCCTGTAAGGCTAGGGTCACACATAGCAATCCATTTTTGGAAGTGTTTTCCATAACCATTCCGTTTTTTTTTTTTGGTGCTTTTTGAGCCTCCTGTGCCCCTGAACGTTTTATGGACTTAGTAATTTTTTGCCAAAAAATGCTAAAAAAAAGGATCCGTTTTTTTAAGGCACCAAAAACGGATCTGTTTTCCATAGGGCCCCATGTTAAAAAAACAGATCCGTTTTTAAACGGCCCCTCAAAACGTTGGGAGCAACGTTTTTGGGTAAAAAACGTTCCTAGCAATGTTTTTAGGGCAGAAAAAAACGAATAGGGTGTTTATAACATATAATCTGTTTTTCCATCAGTTTTTGGACTTAGAAAAAAAAATTGCAAAAACTGATGCCAAAAATGGACCAAGGGCTTATGTGTGACCCTAGCCTAAGAGAACTATAAATTTATATACACATCAAAAGTAAAAAGGTGTGCTCCCTGAGGAAGGAGTCGGGTCTGGCTCCGAAACATGTCGGATGATATAAAAAGCCACAACAGTTTGGACGTCTCCTCTGTCGGCAGCACGAGTCTGGTGAAGCACAGTCCTGTGTATTTTCATGAAGTTACAGTAGTCGTTTAAGCAAAGGAACAAGAAGAATAATCTCGCTCACCGAAACCCAGACACTGAAAAAGAAAACAGTGATGTCTGGACAAGCTCTGAAGCCAGCAAAGAAGAAACAGAAGAACTAAGTCAACCTCCAGTCAAGAGATCAGAAAGACCCAACAAAGATATCCCAGCTAGATTCCTTTCTTATTGGGTCAGAACACTTCCTGAATCAGAGCCACAGTCATGGCAAGGAAAAAAAAAGCCCTCAGAAGCCAAAGATTCATCAAAACTCCAACAATGAGAGTTACAGCCAAGCAATGGGGGCACTTCTGTATATAAGGACAACCAAGGATGTATTGGACTTGCCAGCTTTGAGAAGCTCAGTGCGAGGACTAAGCACATCGACGTTAAGCATACCACTTACATGACTTAGTGGAATGTGATGTACTAACGTTTGTTTATTGTGAGTCTGACAAGATGTTAGCAAATGGATATGACAAAACCATTGCCTAGAGCCATGTGAGTGAAGGACTAACAGGATAAGTAGTTGTTAAGTGGGGGTGTTGGAATATGTTAAATGCAAACATCCAATCCTGTATGTGTAAGTGTTATATTGCTAGGTTTGTGCATTGTCAGTAAAGTTAGTTTAAAAGAAAAAACAAAACACTCCCAGAGGCTCACACACAGGAAATACCATGTGACTGTAACCAGTTTCCTGTGTCTGTGCATGTGAAGAGAAGCACAGCAGCTTGCTGATGCTGTAAAGGGACATTTAAGATGTATTTCTTGTTTCCTCAAAGATCTTCATATCTGTACCTGTTTGTTGCTAATTAAAGCTAAGTTCTGTTGTCAACACACTTTTAGTGAATCCTGATGATCCGCTGCCAACATGGAGACAATCTCCCAGTATGGCTGTATTTTAGGGCAGGACCACCAAATATGGAGGTAGGACCCTGCCGTCAAATCACATCACCAGCATTCACCAGTCGTAGACGATTGCCACCTTTGCAATTGTGTCGGGGTGCAATACCAGCAGGATGGACAAGGCGAAGGTCCATGAGACCTGCGGTATATTGGCATGGCCTGCCCATCTGTAAAGTGAATATATAAATCTCCTTCCTATAGGCCCAAGTAAGCTCTCTTGACATCAGTTTTCTCACAGACTAAGTATTTGTATAATTTTGATAGGACTTTGCTGGGGGGATAAGTTTGTACACAGAGTTGTTCAAAGGGAGTAAGAGGGCGCAGTAAGTTAAGATGCTTCATATGTTTATTAACATATTCTTTTAGTTTGTTGTACTGTAAGAATTAGATGTGGATAGGGGTTCAAGTTGCTGCATTTCTGTGTAGGATAGCAGTGCACCATTAAGAAAAACTTGGTCAATCTGTATGGTGTGTGTCGGGGAGGGATTTGAGTGGGATCGGGGAGTCGTCTGCATTTTCGGGTGAAGGGGGCCAATGATAGCCTGAACTGTAAGAATAGGGGACAGTTGGGGACTTACTCGATAATGTTCTGTCTTCCATTTGCAAAGGACTGCTCTAGTTATGTCATTAGGTGGAAGGCGGGACTTGTCATGGAAATCTAGCAATAAAGCTTGAGACTAGTGATGAGCGAGCATGCTCGCCACTACTCGGTACTCGCACGAGTATCACGGTACTCGGCATGCTCGGCGAGCACCGAGTAATGGCGCGATACTCGGGCTCATGCTCGGGTCCACATCCCTGCATGTTGGCGCTCTTTACAGAGCCAGCCCACATGCAGGGATTGGCTACCAGACAATGTAATGCCACAGCCATGTTGTTTGTGGCATTACAGTGATTGGCTGGCCGCACAGCGTCATCAGGTCTTAATAAGACCTGACCATGTTGTGCTTGTCACTCTGCGCCATAGACAGTCAGTGTAGGGAGAGCTGCTGCTGATTCAGAGACAGATTTCATGCCTTTCAGCTAGTGAAGGTGCAGGGCTGCTAATCTAAGACAAACAACAGTCATTCTGAGGACTAATTAGCTGTATACAAGCAGGCAGGGAGGCAGGGTATATAGGAAAGTTAAGTGGCCAGTATACAGCCAGCATCACATCTGTGGCTGGTGTGTTAGCTTTAAATCTCTTCTATCCATCCCAAAACAGTCCTTGTAAGGATTATTTAAATCTCTATAGGCAAGAGGGGTATATAGCTCCATTTTCTAGACCTCACAAGACTCTGTCTACCTGTACGCAGCATTTGTAGCAGGTGTGTAGGCTGTAATATCTCATTTTTCATCTCTCCATCCCAAAATGTCTCTTCCCAGGGGCATTGGAGTGCCACACATTTTTTTTTTTAAATCTTTCATGAAATCCAAAAAACTATCATACAGCAACACTGTCTCACAAATGAGATTCATTTTTGGACATTTTATTTGAGTCCGTAAAAGTGGCGTAATACTTAGACAACTTGTTCACAGCAGTGACCTAGGAGTCAGAAATGCTGAAAGGGGTCTTCCCCATGCTGTTCCCATGTCATTTGAGCACTGTTGTTATATTTTTGTGACATTTTAAGGGTTTATCCAGGCTGCGGGGGTCATGCGGAAAAATGCTCGGGTCTCCCATAGGATAACATTGGGCTCGGTGCTCGGGTCGAGTACCCGAGCATCTCGAGATGCTCGTCCCGAGCATCGAGCACCCGAGCATTTTAGTGCTCACATCTATCGAGACCTCAGTAATGTTTGGATTAAGTGATCCTCAATAGGTAGCCATAACTTAATTGCAGGGCCTCTGATCCATTCCAATACGCTCGTAATCATGGCAGCTTTTTAATATTTAAAAATGTCTGGGGCGGCCATACCTCTGTTAGATCGCAGTAATATTAGTGTTGAAGAGCTGATATGGAGTTTCCTATTGTTCTAGATAAAGTTAAAAAAATGAATGAATTTTAGAGAGGTAACAGGTCAGGGATGAGTATAGGGAGCATTTGGAATGAATACAGAAATTTGGGAAGGACTATGCTTTTCATTATTTTTTTTCTTCCAATCTAAGAAGGGAAAGGGGCCCTCCAGGATATTACATTTGCCGTGGCTTTATCTAGTATGGGCAATACATTAAGGTCAAGAAGGTTTTTAGTTGAACGTTCTATTTTAATACCCAAGCATGTAATATATTTAGGTGGCCATTTAAACGGATATTTATGTTTAAGTTTATCTATGACGGATTTGTGGACTTGTACACCTGATGAAGGTAGCGCTGTGCTGCGGAAACGCGTTGTGGCTTGTAAGAGGTTAATAAAACCTTTTTACAAATATTTCCATCTCCCTGACTCTTCCTGATCCTAGCGCTCCACAGACCGTTAAAATTGCTGTCTCCATTATCCATACCTTCGGGTAATACTGGCAGGAGCAGCTCTGGGCAGGAGGAGAATCTTCAAACATCGTTCCTTAACCACAGGACCTGCTGGAAGAAGCTTGCATTCACCACTGAAGGACCTGTGATGATGTATTTCTGGTTTGGTCACATGACCACAGCATAGATCTCCAGGCTCTGTGGATATTGCCAGCTGTCCCTGCAAAAAACTCCAAGGAGGAGGCATAACACTGAGGCGAATACACCGCAGTTGTGCAGGGCATGCACAACCACCTATGGTAAATGGCCACTTGACCCCTTCCAACAAATTTCCCTTGTTTAAACTTCCTTCACATGCGCTCCCACCCCCCTTTCTTGGTCTTCTCACGGGTGAGAAGAAGGGAAAAGGTTAAGAACAAATACAGACTCAATTCAGCCCACTAGGTCTTCCTCATCGCAGGCTATGGAAGACCGGGCGGACCGCTGTTTGGATCATTGAGATTTGGAGCCAAGGTCGTCTGCCATGGTGGTGGGTGGGGAATAGGTTTCAAAAGATAGGCAGCCTCTACAGTCTGTGTAGTGGTCCAGTACAATGTCGCTGCAGACTTTCTTAATATCAGCCGATGTTCTTGCCTTGAACCTCTTGTCATTGGCGGTGATGAATATGCCAAAAGGAAATAGCCAACAATAGGGAAAGTGTCTCTTATGTAATATTGTGGTGAAGTGTTTCAAGAGCTGTCTATTATTTAAGGTGATTGCTGAGAGATCTTGGTAGATTTGAACTTTGAAGACATTACAAATTATGTCAGTGGCATCTCTATATCTACGTAACAGAAGGTCTTTGGTTCTGTAATCTAGAAAAGGACAGATCACATCTCTAGAGGGATCTTCTGAGGTCGGCTTTAGTTTTAGCGTTCTATAGACCCTCACCATTTCGATAGCTGTCAGATCATCCAATGACAAAATGGAGCGGAAGACGTCTGTCATAGTTGGGACAAGGGCATCTGGGCCAACTGATTCAGGGATTCTTTTTAATCTCAGATTATTACGCCTCTCTATTTTCATGATCATCTAGGATTGAAAAGATCTGGTTAATGTGATCCTCATGGTATTGAAGGCTCGTTACCGTGGAGTTAGAGTGCTGGACCATGGCTAAGTGGGAGGTCTCTAGGGTCTCAACCCAGTGTCCCAATTGGGAGAGATCTTGTTTTACATCAAATAAGTACTTGTCAATAGGCTCTAGGGCTTTGCTAAGTATCCTATTAATAAAGGATCTAGTAAAATGAGGGTTTTAGGATGGTTTTTCTATGTCTATGTCACTCTCTGGTTCCGATTCGGTGGGATCGTCAACTATGAATTGGTGGAATGATTTAGAAATAGCAGACATGCCGGCTTGTTTATGGAGATATTTACCTCGGTCAGCTTGGGTAGTGGTACCACCACATTTAGCAGCCGTTTTTGTTAGTTTGCTTGTGAGCTTCACCATTTTATGGGTGTTCATGGATCAGACTCTGTGTGACTCTTGTGTCCGATCAGCCCTCATGTAGAGCTCGAGATCAGCACATAACTTAGATGAGTTCAGTTTGTGGTGGATCAGTGGTTAGTATGAAATGACAAGCTGCTGGTAGTATGAGAATGTTCCACTATATCAAGGTGTCAATAGGGATTGGGGAGTAGATGGGGATCCAGAAGATGTTGCAGGGCTGATGAGTATAAGGCTGGCTGATATGGGCAGTAGTAATACTGGTATAGACTGCATTGGCTGAATTGGGACATAGGTCTGACACCCTGCTATGAGGAGTAAAAGCAAGGTCTTGTGAAGCTCTTGTGCAGGGTGCAACAATCCCACAGTGTGGAGTGTCAGCTTGTGTCCTAGATACACTAGCTCAGACAGTTAACTGTTTGCTGTAATTGGGCCTGTTAGCAGGTTATATGCCGGAGATGGTAAAGGCCCCCGTTTGTGCAGCCCTCCGGTAGATCAAATCAAAGCTTATATGATACCTGCGATTGTCCCACGGTGTCCAATAACAGGCAATGCCTGGGATGCAGCTGAAGATATGCTGTCAGTAACTCAGGCCAGAATCGGAGACCACCGGTAAGCAGGGTCTGTGAGTGTGAGTATTTTTCTCCTCCGTCTGTCCTCCGGGACCGGCAGAGATACATGCAGTTGCTTGGTTTCAGGGCAGGAGGGTTGGCAGCAGCAGGGCGGGTTGCCGCCGATAGAAGTCGGGGCCCACTAGGCCAGGGTGAGGATCCAGCTGGAAGTGCAGTATCGGGAACCCCCACTCATGGCTGTTACTGCCCGCACCCATGCAGCCGAAAAAGGGGATTCTCTAGATCTCGGTTATGCTCACTGGGTGAGCTATGCACAGGGCCCAGCTTCAGGTACGAAGTGGAGGCTTCGTCCAGGATGGATGCAGGGCTGAGGCTTCAAGGTGAGAGCAGGAGGAGTGGCACCTGCAAAGCAGTCTTTAGCAGTCTCTGGGGTCTTCTTGAAAGAAATGGGCCAAGCTATGCATGCTTCGGTGGTTGCTCATTAGTTTGGGACTAAAAAGGAGGCAAGGAACTGAGTCAGAGTCTTGGTATGGTTAAGATTCAGGGTAGGAGAGCAGGAGCTCTTCAGGCACGTTCCTCCCAGACTGCGGTCATCTTGGATCTTGTCCTCTCTCATCTATTTAAGTGGGAGAACTTGCACAATTCATGGTGACTGAATACTTTTTTTCCCCACTGTATCGTATAGTATACAGACTGTAGTGGTATAAAGAGGTTTATAAATAAACTAGATGGTGGCCCGATTCTAAAGAATCGGGTAGTCTAGAATCCATATATAGTTTATTTACTAATAGTTACGGGAGTGCGGTGAAATGAATTGTGTGTATACAGGCGGCTCTGTGGGTAGCAGAGTATATGGTGGCTCAGTGGTTAGCAGTGAGTGCGGTGGCTCAGTGGTTAGCAGTGAGTGCGGTGGCTCAGTGGTTAGCAGTGAGTGCGGTGGCTCAGTGGTTAGCAGTGAGTGCGGTGGCTCAGTGGTTAGCAGTGAGTGCGGTGAGATTGGTCAGCGCAGCGGCGTGGGCAGAGTGGTCAGCGCAGCGGCGTTGGCAGAGTGGTCAGCGCAGCGGCATGGGCAGAGGAGAGGGGGCAGAGGCGGCTGGGCAGAGGCGGCTGTGCAGAGGACAGGGGGCAGAGGCGGCTGGGCAGAGGACAGGGGGCAGAGGCGGCTGGGCAGAGGACAGGGGGCAGAGGCGGCTGGGCAGAGGACAGGGGGCAGAGGACAGGGGGCAGAGGCGGCTGGGCAGAGGCGGCTGGGCAGAGGACAGGGGCAGAGGTGGCTGGGCAGAGGACAGGGGGCAGAGGCGGCTGGGCAGAGGACAGGGGGCAGAGGCGGCTGGGCAGAGGACAGGGGGCAGAGGCGGCTGGGCAGAGGACAGGGGGCAGAGGCGGCTGGGCAGAGGACAGGGGGCAGAGGACAGGGGGCAGAGGACGCAGAGGACAGGGGGCAGAGGACAGGGGGCAGAGGACAGGGGGCAGAGGACGCAGAGGACAGGGGGCAGAGGACACAGAGGACAGGGGGCAGAGGACAGGGGGCAGAGGACGCAAAGGACAGGGGGCAGAGGACAGGGGGCAGAGGACGCAGAGGACAGGGGGCAGAGGACAGGGGGCAGAGGACAGGGGGCAGAGGCGGCGGGGCAGAGGACAGGGGGCAGAGGCGGCTGGGCAGAGGACAGGGGGCAGAGGCGGCTGGGCAGAGGACAGGGGGCAGAGGCGGCTGGGCAGAGGACAGGGGGCAGAGGCGGCTGGGCAGAGGACAGGGGGCAGAGGCGGCTGGGCAGAGGACAGGGGGCAGAGGCGGCTGGGCAGAGGACAGGGGCAGAGGCGGCTGGGCAGAGGACAGGGGGCAGGGGACACGGGACAGGGGGCAGGGGACACGGGGCAGGGGACAGGGGGCAGAGGCGGCTGGGCAGAGGACAGGGGGCAGAGGACACAGAGGGGGCAGAGGACACAGAGGGGGAAGAGGACACAGAGGGGGCAGAGGACACAGAGGGGGCAGAGGACACAGAGGGGGCAGAGGACACAGAGGGGGCAGAGGACAGGGGGCAGAGGACAGGGGGCAGAGGACAGGGGGCAGAGGACACAGAGGGGGCAGAGGACAGGGGGCAGAGGACAGGGGGCAGAGGACACAGAGGGGGCAGAGGAGAGGGGGCAGAGGACACAGAGGGGGCAGAGGACAGGGGGCAGAGGACGCAGAGGACAGGGGGCAGAGGACGCAGAGGACGGGGCAGAGGACGCAGAGGACAGGGGGCAGAGGACGCAGAGGACAGGGGGCAGAGGACGCAGAGGACAGGGGGCAGAGGACGCAGAGGACAGGGGGCAGAGGACGCAGAGGACAGGGGGCAGAGGACGCAGAGGACAGGGGGCAGAGGACACAGAGGACAGGGGGCAGAGGACACAGAGGACAGGGGGCAGAGGACAGGGGGCAGAGGACAGGGGGCAGAGGACAGGGGGCAGAGGACGCAAAGGACAGGGGGCAGAGGACGCAAAGGACAGGGGGCAGAGGACGCAAAGGACAGGGGGCAGAGGACGCAAAGGACAGGGGGCAGAGGACGCAAAGGACAGGGGGCAGAGGACGCAAAGGACAGGGGGCAGAGGACGCAAAGGACAGGGGGCAGAGGACGCAAAGGACAGGGGGCAGAGGACGCAAAGGACAGGGGGCAGAGGACGCAGAGGACAGGGGGCAGAGGACGCAGAGGACAGGGGGCAGAGGACGCAGAGGACAGGGGGCAGAGGACACAGAGGGGGCAGAGGACGCAGAGGACAGGGGGCAGAGGACGCAGAGGACAGGGGGCAGAGGACAGGGGGCAGAGGACAGGGGGCAGAGGCGGCTGGGCAGAGGACAGGGGGCAGGGGACACGGGACAGGGGGCAGGGGACACGGGGCAGGGGACAGGGGGCAGAGGCGGCTGGGCAGAGGACAGGGGGCAGAGGACACAGAGGGGGCAGAGGACACAGAGGGGGAAGAGGACACAGAGGGGGCAGAGGACACAGAGGGGGCAGAGGACACAGAGGGGGCAGAGGACACAGAGGGGGCAGAGGACAGGGGGCAGAGGACAGGGGGCAGAGGACAGGGGGCAGAGGACACAGAGGGGGCAGAGGACAGGGGGCAGAGGACAGGGGGCAGAGGACACAGAGGGGGCAGAGGAGAGGGGGCAGAGGACACAGAGGGGGCAGAGGACAGGGGGCAGAGGACGCAGAGGACAGGGGGCAAGAGGACGCAGAGGACGGGGCAGAGGACGCAGAGGACAGGGGGCAGAGGACGCAGAGGACAGGGGGCAGAGGACGCAGAGGACAGGGGGCAGAGGACGCAGAGGACAGGGGGCAGAGGACGCAGAGGACAGGGGGCAGAGGACGCAGAGGACAGGGGGCAGAGGACACAGAGGACAGGGGGCAGAGGACACAGAGGACAGGGGGCAGAGGACAGGGGGCAGAGGACAGGGGGCAGAGGACAGGGGGCAGAGGACGCAAAGGACAGGGGGCAGAGGACGCAAAGGACAGGGGGCAGAGGACGCAAAGGACAGGGGGCAGAGGACGCAAAGGACAGGGGGCAGAGGACGCAAAGGACAGGGGGCAGAGGACGCAAAGGACAGGGGGCAGAGGACGCAAAGGACAGGGGGCAGAGGACGCAAAGGACAGGGGGCAGAGGACGCAAAGGACAGGGGGCAGAGGACGCAGAGGACAGGGGGCAGAGGACGCAGAGGACAGGGGGCAGAGGACGCAGAGGACAGGGGGCAGAGGACACAGAGGGGGCAGAGGACGCAGAGGACAGGGGGCAGAGGACGCAGAGGACAGGGGGCAGAGGACAGGGGGCAGAGGACACAGAGGGGGCAGAGGACAGGGGGCAGAGGACACAGAGGGGGCAGAGGACAGGGGGCAGAGGACACAGAGGGGGCAGAGGACGCAGAGGACAGGGGGCAGAGGACACAGAGGGGGCAGAGGACGCAGAGGGGGCAGAGGACGCAGAGGGGGCAGAGGACGCAGAGGGGGCAGAGGACGCAGAGGGGGCAGAGGACGCAGAGGACGCAGAGGGGGCAGAGGGGGCAGAGGACGCAGAGGGGGCAGAGGACGCAGAGGGGGCAGAGGACGCAGAGGGGGCAGAGGACGCAGAGGGGGCAGAGGACAGGGGGCAGAGGGGGCAGAGGACAGGGGGCAGAGGGGGCAGAGGACAGGGGGCAGAGGACGCAGAGGACAGGGGGCAGAGGACGCAGAGGACAGGGGGCAGAGGACGCAGAGTACAGGGGGCAGAGGACGCAGAGGACAGGGGGCAGAGGACACAGAGGACAGGGGGCAGAGGACACAGAGGACAGGGGGCAGAGGACACAGAGGACAGGGGCAGAGGACACAGAGGACAGGGGGCAGAGGACACAGGACAGGGGGCAGAGGACACGGACAGGGGCAGAGGAGAGGGGCAGAGACACAGAGGGGGCAGAGGACGCAGAGGGCAGAGGGGCACACAGGTTGGAGGGCAGAGCAGCCTGTATGGCTGCAGACTTAGCGGTGGCCGGACGTCGGGTGTAGGAGAGGACACAGAGGACACAGAGGACAGGGGGCAGAGGACACAGAGGACAGGGGGCAGAGGACACAGAGGACAGGGGGCAGAGGACACAGAGGACAGGGGGCAGAGGACAGGGGCAGAGGACAGGGGGCAGAGGACAGGGGCAGAGGACAGGGGGCAGAGGACACAGAGGACAGGGGCAGAGGACACAGAGGACAGGGGCAGAGGACACAGAGGACAGGGGGCAGAGGACACAGAGGACAGGGGGCAGAGGACACAGAGGACAGGGGGCAGAGGACACAGAGGACAGGGGGCAGAGGACACAGAGGACAGGGGGCAGAGGACAGGGGGCAGAGGACACAGAGGACAGGGGGCAGAGGACAGGGGGCAGAGGACACAGAGGACAGGGGGCAGAGGACACAGAGGACAGGGGGCAGAGGACACAGAGGACAGGGGCAGAGGACACAGAGGACAGGGGGCAGAGGACACAGAGGACAGGGGGCAGAGGACACAGAGGACAGGGGGCAGAGGACACAGAGGACAGGGGGCAGAGGACAGGGGGCAGAGGACACAGGACAGGGGGCAGAGGACAGGGGGCAGAGGACACAGGACAGGGGGCAGAGGACAGGGGGCAGAGGACACAGAGGGGGCAGAGGACGCAGAGGGCAGAGGGGGCACACAGGTTGGAGGGCAGAGCAGCCTGTATGGCTGCAGACTTACCGGTGGCCGGGGTCGGGTGTAGGAGGAGAGGAGGGGCGGGCAGAGCTGCAGGAGAGGAAGTGCCGCCCTCCCTCCTCGTCTCCAGGCACACGGCAGGGAGCACGGGTACCCCCAGGGTGTGTGTGGGCCTCCGAGGTGGCGGGCAATGGGCCCCCTGCCCCCCCCCCGGTATGTAGGTACTGGCTGGAGGGCAGAGGGTGGAGGGGAGTGGCAGGAGGGCACACGGAACTTCCGAGATCGGAACGTTCCGTGTGTCGGTGACTGTAGCCGGGGGGCAGGCTGGCTACAGTGCACTGGATGAGCCTGGGCGACGGCCATCACGGAAGTGGGCGTGGCCTCCTCCGGAAGTGGCCTTCGGGTTTTATATAATAGATAATACTGGCAATCGAAAATGAGAAAGATAATTGAAATTGTTATCAAGATAAACTTCGAAAGCACTATGTAAAAATGTAAAGGGTATGTCACACGCGTCGATATCGCTGTCAATGTCGCTCATGCGTCACGGATTTTCAGTCGCTCAAGCAACGTAAAAGTGACGTAGGAGCGACATTGAAGCGTGTGACCAAGCAATGCAACCAGCGATATGTCGCTGATCGACGATCGCAGGTTTCACTGCCAGACGTAAAACCTGTCGCTCATCGCTCAGTAGACCTTGTGCATCGCTGCGTGTGACACTAAACTCAGCGACGTATTTTCTATTTTGACACCGTACAAGCGACTAAATAAAATTGCTCACAAGATGGCGACATCACCGCATCGCTGGGTCATATTGACGCGTGTGACATCTTACCTGCAATAATTCCACATCGCTCAGGCAACGAATAATATGTGACGCATGAGCGATATCGCGGGCGACATTGACACGTGTGACAGGCCCTTAAGAATTCCCCCCAAAAATCCCTTTATCTAAAATACAGTTCATATATCTTTAATCAAATGCACTTTAAAGGGGAACTCTAGTGAGAGAAAACTTTTTAGTACATAGCAAGAGGGCTCTTATTTTTCTGAAAGCAAATACATGTTCTGATTCGTTGTGTTAACACAACGAATCAGAACATGTATTTGCTTTCAGAAAAATAAGAGCCCTCTTACTATCTCAATGCAGAGGTCTTATTAAACTCCCCCCACCCAAACTTAAGCTACCACTAGCGATGAACGAATATACTATTCACGATTCATTACTCGCAGGGATATTAAGGTATTCATGATACTCGTTACTCTGCGAATGTTTTGAATTTTATTTATGATATTTGAGTGAGCTGCCTAACATGTTTGCTGACTGATTTTCAGCCAATAAACATGCTGGAATTGCTTGTCAGTCAAAGTAATGCCATATCCAGCTTTGATAAAGGCATTACTGTGCTTGAAATGTCCTCCCACCTCTCCTCCTGCTCCCTCTTTGACTGGTTACAATATGGCTTCTGACTGCATCACTCTACTGAAACTGCCCTAACTAAAGTCATTAATGACCTGCTAACCTCCAAGAGTAAGCGACACTACTCTGTCCTTCTCCTCGACCTGTCTTCTGCCTTTGACATTGTGGACCATTCCCTCTTGTTACAGATTCTCTCATCTCTTGGCATTGCAGACTTGGCCCTGTCCTGGATCTTGTATTTAACACATCGAACGTTCAGCGTATCTGTCGGTGTCCCTCAAGGCTCAGTTCTAGGACCCCTACTCTTCTCCATCTACACCTTCAGCCTGGATCAGCTCATAGAATCCCACAGTTTTCAGTATCATGTCTATGCTGATGACACAAGGATCTACCTCTCTGGACCTGACATCACCTCCTTACTGACCAAAATCCCACAATGTCTGTCCGCTATTCCATCTTTCTTTTCTGCTTGCTTTTTAAAACTGAACATGGACAAAACAGAATTCATCATCTTTCCCCCATCTCACTCTACCCCTTCACCAGACCTATCCATCAAAGTAAATGGCTTCTCACTTTCCCCAGTCGCACATGCTCGGTGCCTTGGCGTGATCATCGACTCTGTCCTCTCTTTTAAGCCACATATCCAAAACTTGCCGCCTCCTGCAGACTCCAACTCAAAAGTATTTCCTGAATCCGTCAATTCCTTGACCAAGAAACTGCAAAAACACTCGTACATACCCTAATCATCTCCCGCCTCGACTATTGCAACCTCCTACTCTATGGCCTCCTCTCCTGCACTCTTACACCACTCCAATCTATCCTAAACTCTGCTGCCCAACTAATACATCTGTCTCTCTGTTATTCCCCAGCCTCTTTTCTCTGCCAATCTCTTCACTGGCTTCCTATTGTCCAGAGGCTCCAGTTCAAAACCCTAACTATGACATACAAAGCCATCCGCAAACTGTATCCTCCCTACATCTGTGACATGGTCTCCCAGTACTTACCTACATGTAAACTATCTGCTGATCGATTGAAATAGCCAGCGGGAAAGCCGGCAGTGACAAGACTCTTTTCACCTCCGGCTTTCCCGCCGGCTATTTCAAACGATCAGATGATCAGCATCAGCTGATCATTTGAAATAGCTTGCGGGAAAGCCAGCGGTGAAAAGACTCAAACTGTATTCTTGCCAATCTTAAAGAATACTTTCCTGTATTTTCTTGTATACCATAATCACAACTTGTATTTATTAATTTTCCTTTTTTTTTGTCACTAGATATATCCATCTTTTCTTATACAGTTGTGGCCAAAAGTATTGATACCCCTGCAAATCTGTCAGATAATTCTCAGTTTCTTCCTGAAAATGATTGCAATCACAAATTCTTTGGTATTATTACCTTCATTTAATTGGCTTGGGTCAGGTGACCCGACGTTGCAGTGAAGTGATCTGACAGCCCCATAATGGATCACTGTGCCAGGACTGTCAGATTAGTTCACTGCAGCATGATCCCCCTGCATCCACACAGTGGATCACTGCACCTGATCCCCCTGTATGGGGATTGAGCTGCAGAAGGCAATCTGACAGCTCGGGCGCAGTGGTCTGAAAGCCCAGATCACTATGCAGTGGATCACTGCGCCCGAGCTGTCAGATCGCTTTCTGCAGCTCAATCCACATGCAGGGGGCAATCTGACAACTTGGGCACAGTGATATACTGGATCAGGGATCCCCCTGCAAGGGTATGGGGTATGAGGGGTCCCCCTGCAGGGGGATGGGAGATCAGGGGTCCCCCTGAAGGGGGATGGGGGATCAGGGATCCCCTTGCATTTGGATGGTGGATCAGGGATCAGGGGTCCCCCTCCAGGGGGATGGGGGACCAGGGATCCCCCTGCAGGGGATGGGGATCAGGGATCAGTGGTCCGCCTCCAGGGGGATGGGGGATCAGGGATCAGGGGTCCCCCTCCAGGGGGATGGGGGATCAGGGATCCCCCTGCACCCTGTAAGGGGATGGGGGATCAGGGATCCCCCTCCAGGGGGATGGGGGATCAGGGATCCCCCTGCAGGGGGATGGAGGATCAGGGATCAGGGGTTCCCCTCCAGGGGGATGGGGGATCAGGGATACCCCTGCAGGGGGATGGGGGATCAGGGATCCCCCTGCAGGGGGATGGGGGATCAGGGATCCAGGGGGATCAGGGATTCCCCTGCAGAGGGATGGGGGATCAGGGATCCCCCCCCCTCCAGGTGGACGGGGGATCAGGGATCCCCCTGCAGGGGGATGGGGGATTATGCAGGGGGTCTTACCGGACGTCGGATCTAGAAGGATGAGGGCGGTGACAGCAGAAGGAGGCGAGCGGGAGGCAGCGGTGGCAGTGGCACCGGCGGGCGGCGGCCGGTGGAGGTGAGCATGAGGAAGCGGCGGGAGGAGGTGGAGGGACAGGGAGGATGAGGGGGGAGGGCGGACACAGCAGTGGACAGGGGTGATGAGCGGAAGGGGTTGGGATGCGGACACAGCGGGGAGAAGACGGAGGAGACGGGAGGGAGGACAAAAGCAGGGGACAGGTGGGATGAGGGGGAGGGAGGGTGTACACAGCAGGGGACAGGGGTAGTGAGCGGGGGGTTTTGGACACAGCAGGGGACAGGGGGGAAGAGGGGGGAGGGCGGACAAAAGCAGGGGACAGGGGGGATGAGGGGGAGGAGGGCGGACAGAGCAGGGGACAGGGGTGATGAGCGGGGGGGATGCGGACACAGAGGGGAGAGGACGGAGGAGACCAGGAGGGAGGAGAGCGGGCACAGAAGCAGTTGGCACAGGCAGGTGATCTGTGCACCAGCCGGCCACAGCTGACAGCCCGGCTCTTGCAGAGATCATGCAGGGAAGTGCTGACAATCAGCACTTTCCTGTGCGATCATGATGTGATCGGTCAGTCAGATTGACTGACCGATCACATCGCTTTGAGTGTGGGGACCACTAAAAAGGGTCCCCACACCTCTTCCCCTGACTCTCAGCTGTCACTGACAGCTGTTAGATTTGAGCTGTCACTGTTTGTTTACAAGCAGTGACAGTTGAAAGCCATGACGAGTTTATCCGTCATGATGCGGGAACTGACATCTTTTCATGACGGCTAAACTCGTCATTGGTCGTAATGGGATTAAGTAAGGTTCCTAGTACACATATTGACCAATACCTGTTTGCCCATCAACCATGGCAAGGTGACCTTAGATCTGAGTTCCTTCCCTACCATGCCACTCTTTCCTTGGACTTAGCTAAGCCTCCATTTTTATAATTTTTATGGGAAGTGGGAGGACTCACTTCAATCAAAGACTCCAACAATTATATAGCAACAAAAAAAAAAGCTAAACAGCACTCAAGGTCTAGTCTGAACTGGTGCAAGCTGCAATACTGAACAATATACAGAAACATTTTCACATCAGCACACTGTCACTGCCAATCATGTGTGTATACATACAAATAGATAAATAAAAGTGAGAAATCTATGCATTTGTGGACAAAATATAAAACATGCGTTTTTTCAAAAA